>JADRCH010000004.1:21006921-21090546 GCA_019843965.1 Rhynchomys soricoides | reverse complement strand
GGGGGGGGGGGGGGGGGGGGGGGGGGGGGGGGGGGGGGGGGGGAGGGTCTGTTACCATCAAAGGTCACACTGATGTTCCTGGTCTGAGTTGACCCCTGGGCCCATGTTGATATCGGAAGGCTGAGTAGAGCGGGCACTCCTTGCCTGGGCATTGTGGGAGAGCTGGCCCAAGGAGGGTAAGAGCGGAAGAGGAGAGCTGGTCCCACCCTTAACCAGATGTGGCACTCGGAGACAGGGCCCCACACCTCGACCTTGAGAAGCACAGTAGAGCTGGCCCTAGTTATTGCAGGTAAGCCACAGGAGAGATGCCCTCCCCAATCCTCATCCCATACTACCTAAGGTGGCAGGTGGACATGAGAACTAGAGAGTTGGCCCTCCCCCTCGCTGGCTGCACCAAACCTGGGCAGCACAGTAGAGCTGGCCCTGTTGGCACAGGTGCAGGTAAGCTGGCCTTGCCACTTGCTGGCTCCTGAATTGGGTGAACAAGCCAGGGCAATGCTGGAGAGCTCACCCTGGTGGTGTGGGTACAGGAGAGCTGGCAGGCTGGCCTGCTCAGCTACCACCCAGGCCCAGATCCAGGGCTTTGAGTTGGCCCATGACAATATATTCCCCATTTGTGAACTGTTAGATTGTGTAGGTGCTGGTCCTGCAGATCCAAAGCTGAAGGATCTCCATGACACCAGATAACAACACGACATCCAAGAGGAGTTCCAGTGATATTGATAATGTAGCAGAAGCCAGATGCCTCAACCCAGAGCAATAACTCATGGCAATAAACATTTCAAATAAAGATCTTTGGGCAAAGGGTTATACTGTGACCCTATGACACACCACAGCTTCTGAGGAGAGATTTTGTTGTTTTAATTGTTGCTTTTATTTTTATTTTCTTTTGTAGGGGAGGTTGCAAGGCCAGAGGGCAGATATGGAGGCATGGGGAGATGAGTGGGATTGGGTACATGACGTGACATTCACAACGAACCAATAAAAAGTTAGAAAAAATAAAGTAGATAATTATTTTATTATCTAGATTTGTATAAATCATTTTTAGAAACACTTCAATCATAGAAATATGTCTGCCTTCTGTCTTTCCCAGACATGCTTAGACACTGGGTGGTCACACCTGTCCATCAGCTGCTGCTCCTTATGTCTCCAGCAGCAATTGGTGTGACAGGTGCAGAGCGACTTCTAGGTACCAGCGTATTGTTAAGGCTAAGGGTTGAGAAGTGCAGCCACAGTGGCATCGCTGTGGTGACCCAGGCATCTTTTCACACTGGGGCCATCCTGTGTCTAATACACTCAGGGACACATTAAATCCCATAGATCTGGAAACAAAACTGTGAGGTAGTAAAAATGTTTTCAGCTCTTTGTGGTAGAAATAGTGATTAAATTTTCACCAAAAAAAATGTATAATCTGTATATCATTATGGGTATATAATTCCTACGAAGAGCAAGTATGGGAAAGGAAGTAGTGTGGGGTTTCTTTCTTTTTATATTTTATATGGTGCATACTTTTTATTTATAAAATGTCACAAATACATACAGACTTATGCCAAAACATCATTAATTTAAAATTAAGGTAGCCATCACATATGCACACATGTATGTTTGTACGCTGCCATTCCCATGATTATACCAACACAGAAGATATTTCAATAACCTCAAGCATGACATGCTAAGAGTCTCATTCTTCATTCACCTCTTCTGTGCCACATTTGTATGATTGTTTTTTCGCTCTTCAGCTGAAACGAAATGTAACCATCTGTGTTCTTCACACATCCCCTTCCCATAACCACGCTCTTTGAGGACAGAGTTCATGACCAGCACCCGTATGGGAGAGAAAGGACTCCTCATCTTTAACAAGGTCACTCAGGCCCTTCCAACAGCTGCAGTGTCTGATGCCCCCAACCGTGAGGGATTCCTGTTTCTTCTATCAACAAGCTGACTGCATCCCCCTATAGCTTGAGGGAATCTGTTACAAAATACATCCAAGTGTGCAAGCCAGAAATGTACCATAAATGTCTTCACAGACATTCAGAACCCAGTAAGCACAGTTTACACGTAATTTCATGATTTGTTCCCATGACTTATAGCCAAGAACACCAAACATCCCCTGGATTTGAAAGGTGACGGTGACAAGGGACATTGACTTTCCCACCCAACTTCACTTGAAATTGAAGTATTGCTGGATTTTGTCAAAGCAGCAACCAATCCTCTGGACAGATGGTGCACTTCAGGTCTCCAACCCCCATTTCTTCTGGCAAAACCCAAAGAACCAAGAAAATAAAACCGCAGGAGAGTTGATGAGAAAACAAGTAGAGTGAATTTAGCACACATGCCTTTGCTGGCCCAAGGCAATGGGGAAGTAGCTTCCAAGTACAGAGCTTTGGGGAACTCTATCTTCCGACACATATGTAGTTCTGTTTACTAACACTCTTGTGTTTTCTGACAGTAGAATAAACAAAAGTGATCAGACACAAAGAAATTAGGAACACCCAGACAGTTTCCCTTCCTCTCCCCCATCAGAGCACAAAGTTCTGGCATGACTAGAGACCTGTACGGGATTTATTTACCCACAAGCAATGTTTAGGGCAGGAAATAAAAAGGAAATTGTAAAGCTTTAGGTATTTGGGACACAGACCCAGAAAACAAGGTCACCTAAGGATACAGCACACTCAATAAGGCACACGGACAATGAACTCAGAAACCCATCAGGGCGGGCAGCTCCACTGTATTTCCAGAAGTTCTTGCGACACCAAGGTGTGGAAAGCCGAACGAATGAACAAACAAACGCTGAGATGCAAAGGGAAGCTCCAGGGATGTTTTTGATCTGCATAAAAACAGTCTTCAGGGTACCCAGGTAGCAAGGTATGAGGTTAGCTGTACCTTATCCCTGCAGCCTCTCACCTACTGGCATGTCTATTTGTCCAAAAGATTAGTAAAATGTACCTTTTTTCCCCCCTCAATGGCATTGCTATTCTTTGTTATCACTGAGTCAGTTCCTTTTAAATCTCACTCTCAGTCATCCAAAAGATAGAACTAGGATGGAAGCCTAAATATTGAAGACTAAATCTTCCCAAATCTATGTTCAAAAACAACTACGATCAAAATTAAAACACACACACAATATATTTTCACAAAAAAATTAGGTTTAAAAAAATCCTCTGGAATCTAAAAATATAAGTGGGTTTGTACAACACACACACACACACACACACACACACACACACTCACATTTGTGGCTTGCATAGTCTTGGCATCACTGAGAAAATGAAGTAAAGGAAAATAACAGTGCCCAGTGGAGCCAGAAACCAGATCTTGGCTCATGTGGATCACTCAACAGAGCTCCCAGTGAGTACTGGCTGGGCAATCAATGTGAGCAAAACAGCTGATACTGGAAGAAGAGCTACCCTCTCCAACCAATGTTCCCACCTAGCACAAGAACACACACCAAGGAGAGACTACGAAGCATGATCTAAACTTGAGCAGGGCAGGGAACACAGAAGCAAAGGACCGAGGACCAGATCAAAGAAACAGAAGGACAAACAGGAAATCTACGAACAGGGCGCTATCCAGCTTCCTGGGCATTTTTTATCCAACAACAGATAATAAAAGGGATGGATCCTCACTTTTTGTCTGTCCTGATCCAACTATCACAATAACTTGCTCATGGGAACGTTATAGTAAACTTTGAATGAAGAGTATGATGTTTCCAAAGTATTTAGAGTATTATTAATCTCTCCTTTACCATATCCATTCTTGAATTAGGTTATACACCTCTGTAAGAAAGCCAGTTGGAATTCCAACAGGCATTAATTGGCTCGAATCTGTACATCAACTTAAAAATGTCACTTTATCAACATTCTGCTTCCCATCTGTGAACAAGCAATAAACTCCCATTTGCTTAGACCTTCTTCACTGTTTACAACAATCTCTACATACTTACATATAAATTTCACATCTCTTTTATTAAACGTGTTCAAATCTTTTAGTATGAATAAAATTTGCCATAATGTCACTTTAACTGATTTATAATAAATGGAAAGACAGTTGATTCTAGTAATGTTGATCTTGTACAAATTCTGGTTCACATTGTTCATATTCCAGTGATGGCTGGTTATAGGCAAATTTTTCCTTTTTTCCTCAATTTGACTTTGAATTTTTTCCACAATGAATTTACCCATTTTAAATACTGTATTCTCACTTATTCCCAGGAAGCTTGGATCTCAATTTAATGGAAGGGAAGTGATGGTTACTTTCACGGGTTTTTGTTGCTCCATCTCAGTGGTCCATGTTGAGGCAGCATGTCAGTCTTTCCACTACAGGCCTAGTTACAGGATTCACTTATGGCTTCCTTCCCTGCTTTAAGATACCCAATGGAAAATTTAAAGTCTTAGGTACTTGTTGATGCTTCATGGCCTATTCTAGTTTTTTCCACGATTTATTTCAAAATAACCCTAGGGAAAGCTTCCCAATCAAGCAATCAAAATTTTATTTTTTTTACTTTTTATTGATTCTTTGTGAATTTCATACCATGCACCCCAATCCCACTCATCCTTCATATCTGCCCTGTACCTTTGTAACTTCAAAAAAAAAGAAAGAAAACAAAACAATTAAAATAAAAATAAGTGAATAAAAATAAATGAAATATAAGTAAGTTTAGAAACTAGAACAAAACAAAAATCTCACCCTGGAAGCTACGGTGTGTCACACAATCAAAATTTTAAGTAGTGTTAAAGAACAAAACCACCAATTCCCTGTAGGGAATTAAGTAGGATTATTGTTCTCCTGTCATCAAAGAATACAAATGTTCTCCAGATTCCAGCATTTACATCAGTTCAGTTAGTAAATTTAGCAAACTCTATAAAATTTTCTTTTAAAAAAGGTTGAGGGGACTGGAGCAGGACAGATCTCCGCAGTAGACAAAGGTTAGGATGACGTTTCTTTTTCTCTTCTCCTCAGCTGACCCGAATGAATTATGCCCCAAACAGAGTAGAAGCCAGAGGTGAAACTATAAATAGACTGCACACGTGGCTAGATTGAGTTGGTCATGGCACGCTACATCAAATGAATGTCTTTGTGAAATGAAAAAACAATATTAAATATGCATCACGTTAATTTAGAGATACTACATGGATGGTAAAGGCAAAATTACTTCTGCAGAAGACCTACAGGTACTAGTCATAACTACATTCTAAGCAAAGATATAAAATGTTTCAGCCAATTCTGAATCTCAAAGCATTCACATATACCCAAATCCATGTGACACTGGCTTTACCAGAACAGAATGTAAAGATGCTGAGTGCCCTTCGGATATGCCAGGCCACATATTCGACAACAAATGGCTCAATGCTCTTCTCTACAATGGAGTCTTTGCTTACCAGGCTTAAAAGGCCAGTATATGGGAGATATGCCAATAATTCAAATTCCAATGCAGACAGAATAAAGATACATACCGTTCTTTCCGTTCTCATTGTAACTAAAATGGAACTGGTTCCCACATAGTGTTAACCATGAGGGCTTAACAGAAGTATACTCATATTTTGTGTATGTCTGTCCTAGGGGCCTATGGGATCACTTTCACACTCACAAACATTTGAAGGAAAGAACTTTTCCCAGATTTGAGGACTTGTTGACAAAAGTGTTTCAAAGAACAATACTGAAATTATATAAAGCTGTAGTGACAGCCCCAGCCTCTGAGACAGACAATCATGGGACTTTGGGGACTCGGAGAGTAGTACCAGAATGAGCTCTGTTTCTAACACTTACTTTAGTAAGTCTTCTTCGATTTTCATAAGTTATTAGGTTTTATCATATCATATCAAATCATATCATAGAAAAACTCAATGACTCAAGTCATATAACTTCAGCAAACAATAAAGTTTTAGGATGAATTCTTACCCTCTTAGCAAAGAAACCAGCTGTCAGACTGCACAATCAATAACACAATTCTTAAACACAGATCCAATTGCATTCAACTACAAACATCTATTCTGAGTCCTGCAAGCTAAGTGACACTCACTAAAAGGTGCAATGCTGAAGAAGGTGAGCGTGGTCCCCAGACACCACTGAGGTCAGAATGCAGTGGGGAACACAGAAAGACAATCTGTGGCTACATAGTCCAGTGTGACAAATGGCACAGGAGAGGTAGTAAAGGTGTTATCACAGCATCTGAGCGGGCAGAGGGTCAGAGAAAACACCAGAACTATGCTGAAACATTGACTAGTCAAAGCTATCAATTTTTAGCTAGAGATAAAAGTAATGGGTATCCAAAGAGAGTGGTTTGTATTTTAAATGTAAATATCAAACCTAAGTACTTGAAATTTTATGCAAAATTATGTCAAGAATGCTAATGGTAAACAACGTCCATGGATAGAAGCCACTATGTCTACACACTCAGTTATGGATACCCTAGTTGAGTGAATTTGTGTGGCTGACCAGACTCAGAAGACAGCCAGGGTCACAGATGACATCCTCACTAGCCAATAGGCGAGCTGATTTTATATACTAGCTATTTCACAGGATTCAAAATTTAGGTCAAACAAAGCACCCTCATTTTATCAAACACTGATGTTGATTTTTAGCATCAAACTTACAGGAATTCTGTTTCCAAACCCAAGTACTGTCTACCCTGTTCATGTCAGATCTACTCAGGTAAGGAGTGTGAAGAATAAGGGCATGCAAAAGCATCATGTCTCAGACTTTCCACAGCCCATGCAGTGCTTTTGCTCCAGATGCAGCCCCCTCAGCAACTTCAAGTGCTTTGATCTCTGTGGTGGCACCCATTACCACATTCACACAGTCTCACTCATTTCACATTTCCAGTATGATGTAGGGTAGAGTGCAGTCTTAGACAATCCCAAGTGGGTTTTGAACCACACCTTTTAAAAGATGAATTCATTACTATGAAGTCTTAATAAAGGACACATACTCTCCTACATACAGAAGCCTGAAACATGACAGAAGAAGAATTCACAACCAAGTAAACCAAAAGGTAAACCACCTTCACAGTTTGACTGTACTCAGACCACATTCTATGACCATGAGCAACCATCCCCTGGAGGTGTTATAGCCTGCTGAAGTGATGGGAATTCTTAAGGCCAATTGATCTGATCATAACTTAGGACAGTTAAAGATGTGTGACGATCAAATGACCTCTTCTGGCTTCCATAAGCATCAGGCACACACCCAAGGTACATGGATATACATACATTCAGCACACACATACACATAATTTTTTTTTTAAGGCACACTAAAACAGACCTCTTCTGGCTTCCATAGGCACCAGTCATGCATACAAGGTACACAGCTATACATACAGTCAAAACTTATATACACATAATTATTTTTTAAAGTTACGGTAAAAGAGAACTTACTGCATTGCTTGAATTTATATGGGCTCTTTGTATTTTCAAGTATTTGTGAGCACAGGCTTTATCTTTGTAAGTACTGTATGAAGAAAGTCATGTAGTTTCTTGGAATCAAGGACATAAAGGCTGAACTGTACTTTGGGGGAGATGTTCAGGATCAAAAAGCTTTGCTTTGTCATCTTCTGATGTTTTAGAGCTTCATACAAAACCACCCCAAACTAAAAATTATCTTAACTGTTGATTCATGTTACTTCTGTCTACAATATGAAGTGCTCCTCATAAAGACACAGTCCAAAAAGTAGCAAAAAAGC
Source organism: Rhynchomys soricoides (assembly GCA_019843965.1). Classification (NCBI taxonomy): domain Eukaryota; kingdom Metazoa; phylum Chordata; class Mammalia; order Rodentia; family Muridae; genus Rhynchomys; species Rhynchomys soricoides. The sequence continues at coordinate 21,082,868 of JADRCH010000004.1, read as the reverse complement.
CACAAATCTATTCCATTTTTATCAATGTTCTATAAACAACCCTTACAAATCTGTTGTGAAACTTCCGGAAAACTGAGAGAAAATCGTGTTATGTCAAACATAATCAATTCCCCATATATCTTGATGTCCTAGTTAGGGTCACTATTGCTGTGATGAAACACCATGACCAAAAGCAAGTTGGGGAGGACAGGGTTTATTTGTCTTATGCTTCCATATCACTGTTCATCTTTAAAGAAAATCAGGACATGAACTCAAACAGGACAGGAACCTGGAGGCAGGAGCTGACTCAGAGGCCACTGAAGGAATGCTGCTTGCAGGCTTGCTCCTCACGGCTGCTCAGCCTGCTTTTTTATAGAACCAAGGCTCACCCACAATGGACTGGACTCCTACCCCATCAATTACTAATTACGGAAACACCCCAAGCAGGATTGCACAGAGGCATTTTCTCAAGTGAGGCCCCACTACCACCAACAACACCCCTCTTTCGTATGATTTCAACTTATGCTAGGTTGACATAATCCTAGCCAGCAGAGCTGACAACAATGTACCAGCATCACTATTAGTACTATTAACCATATCTCCATGAATCATAAAGTACCAAACCGGACAAGGACTGACTTGAAAGCCTGGAAGGATTCACTTAAAGCCTAGGTATAATTTCCAAAGTCTTTCACTCTTGCCTCTGCATGTTTGTTTTCTGAGTGCCATAAGTCTAGAAATGGACTATTTGAATATTTATCTTTATAATCCATAGGGAAGTGAGAATGGTGAGAAAAATATGATTGTTATAAAATGCCCTATATAAATCCAGAGGGGTGGACAGACAATCATCCCTCATGCTGCAGGGGGGATGGGACTTAAACACATCCGTGAAGCATAAGGCACCAGCAAACTGGGCCCTGGTGCACAGAACAGACATCCACTGAACTACCAGACCAGGCCGTAACTGCTAGTTAATCCAAGGGGAGGCTGGTTAAGCATTCCAAGAAAATTTTGCTTATTTAAAAATATTTCCCTTATGTGTGTATTTGGGGGTGGGGAATACGAGCTGGTGAGTGCAGGTACCCACGGGGGTTTCAGATCCCCCCGAGTTGAAGTTAGAAGTGGTTGTGGGCCACCTGACATGGAACCAAACTACAGTCCTCTGTAAGAACAGTACTCAGATCTTCACAACTGAACCATCTTTCGCCTAGAAAGCTGCATTCTTTAAGATAAACAAAGAGGTGGGCAAATGGTTCAGTGGGAAGAGGCACTTGCCAAATTCAATGACTTAAGTTGGGTCCCCAAGATCCACGTGGCAGAAGAAGACCACCAACATCCACAAGTTACCTTCTGACCTCTGCATGCGTGCTTTGGCATGTACCCCCACACAAAGTAGAGAGGTAAGATGTAGTAAAAGATGGGCTAAATACTTGTCATCTACATAAATATTTTATAGCATTTTGAACAATGTTCTACAGCCTCATATCTCCCCCATTTAAATCATTTTTCTTATCGACACCTTATGGAGGTGGTGTGTATACCACAGTGTGCATATGGATGACCCCTTTCAGGCACTGATCCTGGCCTTCCGTGGTAGGCTTGGAGGATTTAACTCAGGCAAGTACATCTACACACTGAGCAATCTTACTGATCCCAATGTCCACCAGAGAACACAGATATTCTAAGACCTCCCATTGCTATATTTGAAAGCCCTTGTTGGAAGAGTGGTCCTCCTTAGCAAGGAAGGGCATCTTCTTCTGTCTGGTATGCAGCTTCAAGGCAGATATGCATACACATGAAGCAGAGGATGAAGTGCTACCTGCCTAGTCGGCTGGACTGTCCAATCAACACTAGTGAGTGAGTGTGACGCAAGTCACAGACAGATTGCTTTCACATCCCAAGTGCTGTATTTAAATTACTTCATTCATTCATTCTCTGGTGCCTGCTTACCTCTAAGCCCACCAAAGCCCAGAAAACACACACAACCTGTCCTATTACAGAAGCGATCCCAAGCCTTACTCTTCCTGTCGCCTAGAGTAAGGACCCCTTATCCAGTTATCAGGCAGGATGACATGGATTCCACCTATAAAAGGTCCACGGTCACTGTCGTACACTTGCCTCTGGTAAATCCTCTCTCTGTGTCTCTCTGTGTCTCTCTCTGTCTCTCTCCCTCTTTATGTGTTTCTGTCTCTCTATCTCTTTGTGTGTCTCTGTCTATCTCTATCTCTCTGTCTCTATCTCTATCTCTGCCTTTTTGCCTCTGTCTCTGTCTCTGTCTCTCTCTCTCTCTCTCTCTCCCTCTTCCTGTCACCTCTTACTCTCTGTCCACAAGATCACACAACTGAAAACACTATATAAATATGATGATCCCTCTCTATGTGCTACCATTTCTTAAGATTTCTCCTATAACTGCTTTAAAAAATTTGGCTGGTGTTGGTGTTGCCGATCAAGCCATATTGCAATCTAAAAAGAGCTGTTAAGCAACAATGTGCCCTCTTTATATCTCTGCCCTCTTCCCATGTCACAGTTGAAAGGACAATCGAAACGCTGTTGAAGTCTTGTGCAACAGTCTCACTTATTCCCGATGTCTGTGTAAGGATAAATGTGCTGAGGGGGAAGCAGAGCCCCCTTCCCAGTGTCCGGATTCCATTAGCAGAAAATGTAACATTATGTGGAAAACGCTGAAATCATGTTAAATGAGGAAAAAGGCCTTCCAGCTAGTCTAACAGGTGTGCTTCCTAAATCACACCAGAAAATTAACTGAGAACACGCAGTAGCACCGAGGAGTCCAGCAATTTAGTCTCCCAAAGGCTGGGATCAAAGTGCCTGCCACACTTTAGCTGCACTAACTCCGACGACAGCACTTTGTTCAGGACTGAAGATTTGCAATCACACATTTCACTTAATACAGAAGTCTTTAATAAGTACTCAGTACTCCTAAGTGTAAGCATGGTACCCTGCTCCAAGCTATGGAAACACAAAAATAAATTATGTGATATGATGTCTCTTCTTAGGAATGATAAGACAGACACAAATAACCTCAGTAGAATGTCAAGTATGATAACCAAAGCACACTATGCCCCTAGCATGGATTATAGTTTCTAGAGGGATCAGAAAGGGCATGCAGGAAGAGGCGACTGGGCCAGATTATGGAGAGCAGGGTTTTCCTTAGCAGGCATGAGAAGCCTTTATGCACAAAAGAGGGGAGAAAAAGAACTTCAAGAATGATAAATAACACACTTTAGCACAAAGACAACAGGTAAGACTTTGATATAAAGCCCGACTCTGGTAAATCCTTCAGTGGCCAATAAAAAGGCTCGGTGATCACACTCTAGACGGGCGGGGACAGACACTGTACATAGGGGTGGAAATAAGAAAGCAGAGCAAATGAGTCTTCAATGCAAGGGACACTGGGTCCTGCAGAAATTCCAGTGAATGAGGGCTGCCACCAGCTGTTGTGAGCCATCTAATCACGAGCCAGCTTCAATTTAAAGAATTTAAAGCCCAGTAGACATAGACAAAAGCAAAAACAAACAAACAAAAATAAAACCCTTAGGGCGTAAATTATGGTACATAAGTATTGGGCTGAATCACTGTTAGATATTTTTTTTTAGGTTTGAATTTCTTTTTAGTGTCACACAGGTGAGGAATCAACAAATGTACATGTGTATCTTACCCTTTTTTGTTGATTAGTTTTTATTTGCTGTGTGTTGTGCACTCGAATGCCGCAAAAGTATGCAGGAACATGAATGCCATAGAATGGGGGGAAGGGGGGAAACCAAAGACAATGCTGGGGAGTCATTTATCACCTTCAAACATGTTGAGGCAGGGTCTGTCTTGTTCTGAAGACATGCTGGCATTAAAAATGAACACCACTGCTTTTCTTTTCTTTTTTTAAATATGGGTCCCAGGAATCAAAATCGGAACTCAGGTTGTCTGTCAGGGAAGCACTTTTCTAAGATGAGCCATACACAGTCCTCACCTGAGCCCGCCATCTGGCCCATATCCTTACTCTACAGATTAAACCTGTATGTGACCTCAGAGGGAATCTGTTGTGGGAAGTAATCGAGAGACAGAGATGTACTTCACACAGCCTGAACAGAGACCTTCTATTTCCACAGTGATAAGCAGGAGACATACTCAGGTCCCAAAAGCTACCTGGACCATAATCGGAAAGAGAGTTTCAAATAACCCTGATCAGTTATACCTCAAGAGATTCTTATGAACTGCCCAGATATAGTGGGATATGATCCCTCCATGGGGAAAAGAAGAGAACTCAAGATATTTTTAACTGGAAAAAAACATTCCCTAAAGGAATAATAGAGTTGAATGAAACCTCCACAAAACAGATCTTGAGGTGAATGCTTGGAGTCACAACTATGCAAGAGACCAAGTTCAAGCCCAGCCTGATCACACTACATATGAAAGAGCAAAGAAAACAAGAGGGGAACTGTGAGCTAGAAAAAGAAACAACAGATCTTGAGTCAACACTAAGTGCACAGCAGTCATTAGAAACGGGAAGCCAGGCATGGTGAGTCAGGCCTTTATTCCTCAGCTTTCAGGAGGTTAAAGCAGGAGGATCTGGAATTCAAGGTCAGCCTGGGCTATCTGCAACCCTATCTCAGAAACAGAAAGGAAGGGAGAGAGGGGGGAGGAAGAAGAGTGACAAAGGGGGAAAATGAGAAAGAATCAGAGGGGGGAAAAGAAAAGAAAAGAAAAATTGAAATGATTTAACTGTACTGGCTAGTTTTGTGTGTCAACTTGACACAAGCTGGAGTTATCACAGAGAAAGGAGTTTCAGTTGAGGAAATGCCTCCATGAGATCAAGCAGTAAGGCATTTTCTCAATTAGTGACCAAGGGGGGAGGGCCCCTTGTGAGTGGTACCATCTGTGGGCTGGTAGTCTTGGGTTCTATAAGAAAGCAGGCTGAGCAAGCCAGGAGAAGCAAGCAAACCAGTAAGCAGCATTCCTCCATTGCTTCTGCATCAGCTCCTGCTCCTTGACCTGCTTGAGTTCCAGTCCTGACTTCCTTTCCTGATGAACAGCAACGTGGAAGTGTAAGCTGAATAAACCCTTTCCTCCCCAACTTGCATCTTGGTCATGATGTTTGTGCAGGAATAGAAACCCTGACTAAGACACCAACTCATATGTAATTGTTAGGAACCCAACTTAGAGGGTTGGAGAATGGGCCAAGCAATCATAATATTTGCTGTTCTTGCAGAGGACCCAGGTTCAGATCCCAACAACCACATGAGTCCACTCACTGCCTGTGACTCCAACTCCAGAGGATCTAGAAGCCTTCTTCTAGGCTCCATGGATACCTGCATGCATGTCATTCACATACAGACAAGTAAACACACACACATACATATTATTTAGCATATTAACCTTGAGCAATCAACAAAGAAAATGTTCTATTAAATTGTAGTGGATTGCTTATCAGTGGAAACCCTACACACACACACACACACACACACACACACACACACACACCCTACCTTGAAGCTCTGCAGCCCTGCCACAATTTACTCCCATGTTCTTTTGAGAACAGTAATTAACTAACTGGAAATGGGGCCAGTGGCCATGACTCAAGTATTGAAGGGCCTTCAGCATGCTGCCCAGAGCATAAGCATCACGTCAGAGCAGAGATAAGACAAACAAATAAATAAATTACCCCCTTGAGAAGGCTGATCTAATCCTGTGGGTCACAAACAAGTTCACTGGCCGTTCTTGGCTTTAATCTCTCCCACTCCATTTGCAGTATCCAAGTGGTCTTAGTCCCTAGTTTCGCTCACAAAAGTCCTAGAAGATAAATTGGGTTGCACTCGTCTATTTCCTACCCCTTGGCCCTAGGAGAGAGAATGCTCCCGAGAATTAGAATCTCGGATGCTAAATTTTTCTTGGGAGTGTATTTATACACCCTTTCCTGTAACAAAATGTTCTAGAACAAGAACTCCAGAATATAATTATTTTTGCTAAGAACAATTACACTTCAAAGGGACGCTGATAGTTGTGTGTAGTCTTGGAAGAAAAACGTATGAGTCAGCATATTATAGAGTATTTGACAAAAACATCTCCAATAAATGATGACTTCTACTATTTTAGACCTAAAATACACCTCTCCCTTTTTGTACCACTAGAAATAAGTGACTATTTTGAAAGAAACAACTTTCTCAAAAACTATAACTAGATTCGAGGTCTACAAAAGACATTTGCTTTACAGTTACTTACTGTGACTTAATTATTGATATTGAATGAGTCAATTATTTATGGTCTTTGTCCTTCCCTTTCCACCAGTGTTCTACAGACACTTTGTCTCTATCTGTGTGTGCAAAGGTGGAACACATGAATGCAAATTTAATGGACTCAGCACCATTGTAAATGTCACAATGCTATGATGTGGTTTTTAGTCCAAGAAGCTAATGCAGTTGACCCACATTGTAAAATGTTGAGCAAAGATGAGCTCAAACTTGCCCTAAATTCAGCTGAGTTCCCTGGCTGCTGCCAAACACATAGTGCTAAAACTCAGATTATAAAAGAAAAATATACACAACAAAATACTTCAGGCCAGAACTTAGGAAACCTCTGCTCCAGGACCACTGTAGGGTAAAAAATCCAAAGGGCTCCTTGTTCACAGCTGAGAAAACAAACTCACACATACAGATTCATAGGGGGAAGGGGTGAGAAAGAAACAGACACACACACACACACACACACACACACACACACATGGATATTGGTTCATTTATCTCTGATACAAAACTCTTTGATTAGCTATACTGTCTTGGTGTCAAGCAAAAATCCACTCACTAGAACAAATGGAAAATTAGACATAACTTAAATAATAGAAAAAACTGAAATCCATGTCATGATATTAAATATGGGGTGTCATCACACTTGCTAAACAAATGCTCCTCCCTAAGCTGCAGATCTAGTGTAGAAGCCCAATTTCTCTTTGGAGAATTTCTACTTCAATGATTTTATTAAGGAGGAAAACACTTTCAAAGCCTTGGTACTTCACAATATGGAATCCATCTTTCCTAAAACTGTTGTACTTGTTAACATGTTTATTGAATCTGGACAGCATCTATGCAGGCATTTATGCTAAGGTATCAGTAAAGGCTAAGTGACTTAGATGTGGTTGGTGTATCTTTTTCCTAGAACCCAAAATCAAGGCAACAAGATCAAAAAGAGACGAAAGAGAATGCAAGAAACTAAGATACATTTACACAGCCAAAGAAGCAACCAATAGACCCAAAAGACAACCAGTAAAATGGCAAAATGTATTTGAGGACCGCACATCTGGTAAGATCCAAACTGTAGGTAAGAAACAATCCACAGAAAGAACCAAGCGCGACTTCCAAAATGCAGAGAGGACTTGACAGTTCTCAAAACAAAGAAGCAAGTGATTAGCAGATGTAACAGGTTGGACTTACTTAAACTGTCCAACTCCATGAACCAACATAGAAATGAAATTAGAAGAACAATGAGAGATGGCCTCAGAATTGTCAAGAACTCAATCAGCAGAAGGGTCAGTGACAACCAGTGTTGACAGGAAGGTGAGAAGGGAAGAAAAAAATCCCTTTTCATAATGCTGAAGGAAAAAGACAGGTTCCCTTATTCTAAAATAGTAACCGGGATGTTACTAAGTGATTTCCTAGAAAACTTACATCCAGTTGATAAATAGGAAGCTTATTATTAGTGTAATCATTGGCTCTGCCTATGCTTACAGTTTAAGATGTGTTACAGTGATTGTACTTTTTTGTGTTTGTTTCTGTTTTTGTTTTGTTTTGTTTGCAGAAACAACAATAACTCAATCACTGGGCGCAACAACTAAAATCCTAATCTTGTAAGTCTTATTAAATCTAAATCCTCAGGAGGTGAATCTTGACAGATGTGCCATCGAAACTGGGAGACACTAGTAAAGTCATTACATCTTGTTCTCACACTATCCCTGTCCAAAAGGGAGTGTTTGTACTTAAATCAAATAATGCCTGATCTTATTCACCACATATTTTAATGTACTTCCTGGCAACTAATATGAGAACCTAAAAACTATTCGTTTCTAACTCACCAACTTACCTACAAATAGCTACAAATGTCTGAAATCAACCTGTATGATGAGCCAATGTACATCAATCACAACAAGGCTAAAGACATAACTAAAGGAGATGCAAAGACATCCCCAGACCAAAAATTTTCAAACAAAAAATAAATGAGTGACTAGATACTTCTTTTCAGATCTGTGAACATTAAGAATAATATTAAGACTGAACTTTCAGAGCAGGAAGTTACAGCCACAGTCCTGAGGCACCATCTTGAAGCCAGAGGCTTCCTTACACACAGACGTCATTGTCACTTCCCTTTTCTCTATCATTCACTCTCAATTCATCACCTGTGTGAGTCTCCACCTCCAGACACCAGCCCTGGAAGGCTGGACCCCTCACCCTGCATCTCCTGCACTTACAGTGCAGACATCATTGTTCCAGTAAACAGCCTTTGAAGCCTACTTCTGTCTTCTGGCTCTGCATGGCTTAGAAGAATAAGTTCACTTTTTTGTTAATTTGTGTTGTGAAGTTTTCCTTCATTTCTGGTGTCCTTGAGAACCATTTTTCTTGCAGAAATAAAGGCTGAAATAGCGAACCAGCTGCTAAAGAGTAAGAACCATAGAAATATAGTCAGGAGACATACGTGCTTCCTGGGAACCAGAAAGCTTACCTGTGATATGCACCACTCAGGTAATAGAGGGCTTTTATGCTTTGCAGTCGGTTTGGGGTGGGGTGGGTGGGGTGCATCTTGGAGAGTAGAGAGATACAATGCAGGGATAACTTTCTCAAATTCCGCAGTACAAACACTTTTGCTCATGAGACCAAATGAAACCTTTATCTGGTTTTGCACAGTTCTCAGTTTGTCTCATGTGAGATGCCAAATAACGTTTGAATATACACTCCCAGTGTGTTTCTTATTCTACAATTACTTTAAAAAAAAAAAAACCTACATGTAGAGAAAGTACATCAAGCCAACATGATGCTTGATGAGGTGAATCTTTACTAGCATTTTCTACAAAGCCAAGTCTGTATTTAATATCAAAGACTTCCTTTAGCTCTTGGGAATGGGACTAATATTCCTCAGGATACAGGATACAAGTGAAATCAAAATATAACAGAGAAATGACAAACAACCTTCTTCCAAAAGCATGTTGGCAGCATGGTTCTCTATATTGGCTCATCTTGTTCATTTTTTAAATGGACTCATTCTTCACTTGAGCCAATACCAATAGGCTTTTGTCGTTTTGATCAGAGGCTTGCCCTAAACAAACATGAAGCAGATGTATATGGAGACTGTAATGTCCTTGTCACACATTTCTTGTCTTCTATATTCTCACCCATCATGAGCCAGTCTTTATGCAATGATGGCACACAGTGCCCCTGCCTAAATCCATGCATCTTCAGAGCTGGAGAGATGGCTCAGAAGGCAAAGTGTTTGCCTCACAAACATCCTGTACATTAGATCCCCAGAATGCAGATTTTAAAAGCTGCTGTGACGGTGTACCTTTATTACCTCAGCACTGATGAGCCAAAGACAGCATCCCTGAGCCTGGACAGCCAGCTAGCCTTGCCTATTTGAAAAGTTCCAGGCAGTGAAAGACCAAAAAACAAGATGAGCAGCTCCTGAGAAATGACAACAGAGGCTGATCCCTGGCTGCCACTTGCAAGTGTGTACAGACACACTTGCATACATATGAACATGTGCACACATATGAACATGTGTATATGTATGCATACAAAGAACATTACTTGTGCAAACTGCCACTGCTGAACCAGACCTCACATAGAGAGTATCACCATGCACCTACAGTTGTCTAAGTATTTTGAGCAACCTAAAATATTAAACTTGTTGGCATATCCTGAGGGGAAGTGATTTGATCACTGAAAACGATTACCTGAAATGATTACCAAACCAAAACAGAAGCTGGCAAACTCCTCCTTTAGAAGGGGAAAATGCAGAGGACTAGGGAGATGGCTCACCAGACAGGAGCACTTGCTGATCAGGGAGGAGGACTTGAGATCCAATCCCCATTGTCTATCCTGAGCTTCCGAGCTACTTGCTATTGATAGATCTCAGAGTGACTGCCTTGTGTTGACAACCTGCTGATGAACTCACCGGGCCCAATGGCTAGCTCCAATCCAATGCTCACAGACAGCCCTGGTTTAACTAAAACAGGTCACAAAATGAAATCTGAAGTCATGAATCTGGGAAAGGAACTGGTGGGAAGAATTATGGTGAGGCTGATAGAGATGGAAGATTAGGAAGGGTGGACAATAAGAGTAGCCAAGATGCATTATACACATGTACAAAGTTGTCAAAGAATAGGCTCAAGTTTAAAAACAATAAATATAATTATTAAAGTAGCTTTATTTTTTTAAAGAAAAAAAAACACAAACCATGTATGAAGATACCGTAATGAACCCCAATTACACTGAGTGATTTTTTTTTCTTAATTTAATAAAAAAAAAAAGTGTGTACATTAACTAAAAGGTTTGGCATATGGATGGCCGGGAACCAGAGGCAAGATAGCCCAGAGACCTAGGATAGAACCAAAAGTGACTGGACAAAAAAAAAAAAAAAAAGTCAATAAAATGATTCCAAATGATATTCTGCTATTCTCATAGATCGGTGTCTAGGCTAACTGTCATCAAAGATGCTTCATCCAGTAACTGGTGGAAGCAGATTCAGAGACCCACAGCCAACCATTAGGTAGAGCTCGGGGAACTGCAAGGAAGAGGGAGAGAAAGGACTGTAGGAACCAGAGGGCAAGGACACAGGAGAACACGGTCCACAGAATCAACTAAGCAGAGTTCTTGGGGGCTCACAGAGGCAGAAACAACAACCACAGAGCCTGCATGCTCTGATCTAGGTCTTCTGCATACACGTTATGGTTGTGAATTTTGGTGTTCTTGCAGGATTCCTAACAATGTGAGTGTGGGTGTCTCTGACTCTTTTGCCTGTTCTTGGGACCCTTTTCCTCCTACTGGGTTATCTCACCCAGTTTTGCTATGAAGGTTTGTACCTAGTCTTACTGTAACTTGTTATGTCATGTTCGGTGGGTATCCCTGGGAGGCCTACTCTATTCTGAAGGGAAATGAGGGAGAAGTGAATCTGAGGGAGATGGGAGGGAGTGGGAGGAGGGGAGGGTGAGGAAGCTGTAGTCTTAATGTATCATATGAGAAAAGAATTTTTAAAAAGGCCAGATGTGGTCCAGTGATACCAGTAGCCCCAGAGGACTGCTAAGGCCAGGTTGTTGGCTGACAGCCTCACTCCAAGTTCAGGGAAAGAGCCTGACTTGAGGAAATAAGGCAGAGAGTGTAGATCATGGCACCCAGCATCCTACTCCATCCTTTCTGTACACATTCACACACATAAGTGCTCATACAAATATACATACACACATACATACGTGCGTACATACATACATACATACATACATACATACTGTGATGGTTTGTATATGCTCGGTCCAGGGAGTGGCACTATTAGAAGGTGTAGCCTTGTTGGAGTAGGTGTGTCACTGTGGATGTGGGCTATAAGACCCTCATTCTAGCTGCCTGAAAGCCAATCTTCTCCTAGCAGCCTTCAGATGAAGATGTAGAACTCTCAGCTCTGCCTGCTCCCTCTGCTCTGCCTGCTCCATGCCTGCCTAGATGCTGCCATGTTCCCACCTTAATGATAATAGACTGAACCTCTGAACCTGTAAGGGAGTCCCAATTAAATGTTGTCCTTTATAAGAGTTGCCTTGGTCATGGTGTCTGTTCACAGCAGTAAAACCCTAACTAAGACACATACATACATACATACATACATACATACATGCATACATACAAAAAACAAAACTAAGCAGTAATATTGAAGTGATTAAGAGAACTACCAGGAAAAAGGGAGATGTCCCTTAAAGGAATTAGTAATAAGTGAACTGGTGGCCTAGGACAAGAGTTCTAAGGCAGTTCTTCTCAAGAGGAAAAATGCAGTTGTAAAGCCACGGGGTAGATTTAGATGCCAAACCACACCGTTAATCATGCTGTCCCAGGCTCTGCTTTCTTTAATTAGGTCAGGAGCTGAGACAGGCAGAATGGGATCACACGGCCCATCAGAAGGGCATATTTCCTAACCCTATAGCTACTGCAGAAGACTATAGAGCCACCAACTCTGCCTTCTGGAACTCCAGTGTAAAAATGGTGACATCACCCTGTGCAATAAGCCAGGTTACCAACACTTAGGATGCCAGCACCTTAAGGAAATGTTTCCACTATGAAGTCAATGGTCTCCGTTAAAGAGGGAACAAAGATCAGACCTGTATCCTGGCTCTAACTCAGTCTTGTCAGTGCAGGTGCTGTGTGTCACAAGCATGATACCTACCTGTTGATTCTCACATATATAAAGTTGCCCTGACTGCTTAGCCAACTACTATGACAGTCACGTGGCATAGCATGCAGTGCTTTAGAAACCCAATCCAAAAGTATCAACCATGGCTTTGACTTTCTTCCTTCAATTAGACATGACATAGTCTGTCAAATAGAAGTACACCAATTTTAACAAAGACCCAATAAATATTAAATTGTTATCCTACACCCATACATAAAGAAAACCACAGCAAAAGCAAAGCAGAACCAAGAGAATCCGGGATACCTCACTGTACAAAGAGGGGGCCAAGTATGATAATCAGAAATTATGTTTACCTTTTAATATCATCAATAATTCATATACATGACATGAATATGCTTAATGATTTCCCCTATTAGGTAACATAGCAAGAAACAATAATTAGTTAATAAAAGTCTTATCTGATTCTACAAATAAGTTAATATGAAAATTACCAGGCTCGAATTGGAGATCCCCTTCAGAGATTGGGGGATACCATGGAAGAGGGGGAGGAAAGACTGTAAGAATCAGAAAAATTGGGGGACACTAGGAGAACACAGCCCACTGAATCAAGTAAGCAGGGCTCACATGGGCTCACAGAGACTGGAGCAGAAAGCATGGGGAATGCATAGGTCTACACCAGGTCCTCTGTGTCTATGTTGTAGCTGTTAGCTCAGTGTTCTTGTGAAACACCTAATAGCATGAGTAGGTGTATCGCTGACTCTTTAGCCTGCTCTTGAGACTCTTGTCCTCCCATTGGGTTGCCTTGTCCAACCTTGATATGAGGGCTTTGCCTTGTCTTATTGTGTCTTGTTTTGTGCCGTTTGGCTGCTGTCTCTTGGGGGCCTGCTCTTCTCTGAGGAGGAAAAGGAGGAGGAGTGGGAAGGAAGGTGGGAAGCTAGGAAGAGTGGAGGCAGGGAGAGCTGTGGTTGGTATGCATTGTATGAGAGAAGAATCTGCTTTCAATTGAACAGTAAGAAAAGTACCGATGAAGGCAAAGCCAACCTCCCCTTCTTCTTTCCATCACTGAAAATTATTCTAATTTTGTAATCACAAAGTGTCCGCCTCCAAGGCTCAGCTAAAGTCCTAATATAGAAAAGAGCTTCTGGAGGGTATTTACAAAACAGTGGTCTGGTTGACCCAAAGCTTCCTGGATCTTCTCCTCTACAGGCAACACCAAGACTTCAAAGCCTGAGGAACAGGGTGTTAGCCACCTGCAAGGGTGTTAGCCACCTGCACATGAACATACCTGCTAGGTAAGAATGTGTGAACAGTTCTTTCACAGAAAAAAAAACTGGAAATCTTCCATTGTTGAGCCAGACCACACAGGCTGTTTAACTAAACAAAACAAAAGAGACAACATTTAAACAATGCCAAAATTAATATTTTGGTTGGTTGGTTGGTTGGTTGGTTGGTTTTAATTTATGTAGAACCAGTGCTTTTGAATGCCAGCCAGGGGTTGGAATGGAGAAGAAAGACAAAGCACATTGAAGAAGATTGGGGAAATTAATAAAGAAAAACTATAGGAAAATTGATTAAAAATAGAGAATGCTCGTAAGAGCTTCCCCCAAGAAGCCCTTAAGACACTACGGAGAGAAATTTAAAACAAACAAACAAAACACTGTAAAACTACTGGAGTGCAGAAGATTCCTGAACGACTTGAATAAACAGATCTTCAGATGAATTTTACAATCTACATGATAATGAACCCCCAAAACACCCCGTGGGGGAGGGAAACTCCACAGCGTCCACCTGATGTATTTCACCCTAAACTTCCCAACAAGGTTAAACAGGCCAAGCAACATCTATGACGTTCATTGCAAAGATGAACAGGAAGACTGAAAAAAAGAAAGTTTAGCATATGTTTGTCAGCTGAGTCTCCACAACTCCACTGGCACTACAGCTGGGTCTCTTCAGAGACTCGCTCTGTAATGAGAAATTATTGGTTTCACTCTGTCAACAAGAGGTGACAATTAGACACTTTCTCCTCATGAAACACAAAGCTTTAGACACTGACATGTTTCTACTCAGGAAAAAAAAAAAAAAAAGTAATGTTGTCCCATTTCTTTGAAGGATTAAACAAAAGGCCTGTCTCTGAATTCTAAATTAAATACGTCATTCAAACAGTCCGTGACACTCCCTCACTCTCCCAAGGGTACACTCCAAAAGATGTCTTCTTTTCTTGATATCCCTTCTTCCTAAATATGACCAGAGGGTCACCTGAGCCATTTACAGGGCAGAATGGGATGCTGGCATCACAAGGAAGGGGTGCCGCTGGGCTTCTCCAGTGTCTTTGGTGTCTTTGCTTTCAAACTGCTTACCGCTCCAGGCTCATTGAGGGACAGATGGGGAAGTCGCTCTAACCAAATGCTTATTATCTGTGCAGATGGCTGTCTGTTTTGCATCGTTCAGTCTTATACTTCCTAGTTCATTTGTATAGTTATGGACAGTTGCTCCCGGAAGGCTTTTTTGTATGTAATTAGGGCTCCTCACTGTCTCCCTGCCAGACCCTCCCTCTGAGGAGGTAAATTCCATTCCCAGTGCACCTGTTCCTGCTCTCAGCTTCCCACACTGATCCACCCAGAACTGAGACTACCCTTGCTGCTAACAAGCTTGACTCAAACTCAACTTCTGAGGGATTCCCAGCAAATGGACTGCACGGCAAGCTTAAACCAGGCTGTTTCTACAGGTGTCCCGGAGACAGTAAAAGGGACATCAGACTGACAAGTGAGCTTTGTGACAACTTACTAAACACCTTCTCAAAGAGTCAGATGTGGAGATTATCTGAAAATGAGAGCCTGTGCAATCTGCTAGTTGATCTGTGGGAACTAGTATGAGCAATATTTTCTGGATTTTCCTTTTCTGGGATCTTCATAATTAAGAATTTTGAGAAAATGTACACCATAAATTTTTTTCAAAGATATGGGTGGAAGGATTCTAAGAATTGTACAAGTTTCTTTTACAGTCTGTATTTTCTAAACAATCTTTATTCATTTAAAGATGACACTTAGACAAGAAGACGACAAAAGCGAAATTTGAGGCATTGTTCTGCTAAGCCAAGAGCTCTGCTAAAGCTCTATTGGCAGGACATAAAGTTCAAGAGGAGACAAACCACTGCTTTGTCATTCCCATGTAGTGAGCAACCACTGGCTGTCCAGCACCTGAGGTGTGCTGATCCTATGGAGTTACACCACTTATAATCAAGAAATAGGATGCAGTGAGAGACACAGGCTTACACACAAAGCTTAAAGTTATCAGTAGGTTACAGACTAAAACAAAGTATCCAATGACAGGAAGAGAAAGAAAACTCAGTCTGGTCAAGGGACAAGAAGAGACTTTTGCTGAAACTGAGTCTAGAGGAAGGAGGTAAAAGGGGAAAGAGGAGGAAGGTTTCTCCCCAAGTCCATGCTTAAGAGAGAAGTAACAGGCACCCAAACCAAGCTAGAGTGGAGAAATACAGTATCTGTGTTCCTTGTAATCAGGAAGAACCAGGGTTGAGTTGACTTTACAGGCAGGTGGAATGAGCATCTTCCCAGTTCTATAATCAGAGGGTAGGCTCAAGGATAAAGCATTTAGGAAGTAGGTCTATTAGGCAGCAGGTACTGAGGCTCTATCCCCGCAGCAGGTACTGAGGCTAAGCAGTAAAGACCAGGTGCCTGGATGAACGTCTGCATTTCCGGAGACTTGGTGGGGGACACACAGAAGTCACACAGAACTGCATGTTCTGATGCGGCAGCTCCCTGTAGCACAGTGTGCTCCTAAGCAGCTAAAACAGTAAGGTCTGCAACACTGTAGCAATGTCAAAAGCCACCCAGAAGCAATGCTATGCTTGGATGTAAGGAGGGTGAGGCTTCTTGGGACTGAGTAGACCACACCTGCTAGCACCAAGTGGAAGGTAACACTTCACTAGAGAGCCAGGGCAATGCAAGCTACGTAGCTCGTATCATCTTCAAACGAAGAATCAGAAAATAATAACCGATGCTCCCGAGTAGCAGGGCTTCCTGTAACCTCAGGCATGCCCTAGATGGTAACACCATCTTCAGTGTGTAGATAAGTAAACTGAGAATCACTTAACCAACCATGGCACTAGAAATCTCCATCTTAGGACCATTCCTGCATCTCAGAAGGAGCAGGACAAAGAACTGGGAACAGGACAGCACCTCCTTCCCCGACACACCTTGCCTCAGCGCACCCTGGCTATCCCACACTATTTATCACACACTGATATCTACTACACATAAGTCATGTGACCCCGTCATAGCGCCACCCACTGGTAAATCCAGCTCCAGCATCAGCAGCACAGCTCAGTCTTACTACACACTAGAGAAGACACGTATCTATTTCTGTCCACTTAGCTTAACAGCTCTCTGAAGCAGACAGCCTTATCACATAGGATCCTCGGAGTACATGTGGCAGAAGCACTTTTGAGAGGGCTGTTGTGGTTGGAATGGGAAATGGCCTACACCGTGGATGTTTTGAGCACCTGGGCCTCAACTTATTGTACTGTTTTGAGGGACCATATGAAGTAGGGCAGAAGTAAGCTACTGGGGTCCAGCGTTTGAAAGGTATACATATCCCCCGTTCAAACCTGTGACCTCTCCTTCCTGCCTGCTATCATTTGAAGGAAACACACACACACACACACACACACACACACACAGCCATAGGCCCAGACACTCACTCGGCTTTTCCTACCGTGATGGTCTGTGACCCAATGGAAACCATAAACTAAAGTCATCATTTCCTCTCTTAAGTTCCTTCTGTCAGAAAATGACTCTTCAAAAGTAAACAATGGATTCTTCACACGGTCTGCTCTTATTCCCGAGCATTAGGACACAGAGAACATAAAAGTCATAAAATGAAAATAACGTGCTTCTCCTTGTTAAGGAATAAGAATATAAGCCTCTTTCCTCTATTATAGGAGTTAAGGCAAATGTGTGAGAGCAATGCATACTGGTGAGCCTGGAGAAATCGCCCGCAGGAGAGAAAACTCCTGCCTAACATAATTGACTCCTCCATTACGGTACATGTAAACCTCATATTGTACCAAATTTCATATGAAAAGCAAAAAGAGACTCAGTGGCAAGTTAATAAGCTTCATATAGCTAGAAGTGCTTCATAAATAGAGGACTTTTGATTTTTCTTTTAGTTATTATTATCATGTGTGCACAGGATTTACTGTGGATGCCAGAGGGCAACTTTCAATGGTTGTCCCACTCCTTCCAAAATGGGTTCTATCCATCAAACTCAAGTCTTCAGACCTGTGGGGCCAGCACTGCCACTTACTGAGCCATCTCCCTGGCCAATACATTGGATTCTTAAATAAAATAATGCAGACTCAACCAAGCAAGTACTATAATTTGCATGTCTTCAAATATCTAGGGTAAAAAGAGTTGTAAGAATTTCACAGACTTAGAAACAGTTGTTTCCATTGCTCCTAATTATATCCAGGGAATATAACTACATTACATCATATAATATATTAATATATCATTGTGTTAAGGGACGGAAGAGAAGGGAAAAGGTCAACTTTGTCATTCACAGTAACAACATAAGAAAGCACTTTGAAATCGGACACGGCATTAAAGTGCTTCTGAAAAGAGAAGCTGTGATTCATTCGGCAATCCCTTCAAAGGAAGACATCAGTAATAATAAATAGCCAACTTTCTAATTTTGTCTATGCCAACTTGAATACTAGATACTAAAGTATTAAGGCAAACAACAATCTCTATTACATCATGTTGATTCTGTTAATACATTCAAACCCATGAGGCTGGGACTGGGGATGTACCACAGTGGCAGAGTACTTGCTTAGTGCTATGAAGCCCTGGGTTCAGTCTGGAGGGGAGTAGAGGAAGGGGAGTGGGAAATAGTCTATCTTATTCTTTACATTTTAAATATTCTACCTTATTCTTTACATTTTAATTATGTATTATGTGTGGGGAGCTGGGTGTCACGGACACATGTGAAGAGCAGAGGGCAACCTTACGGAGTGGGCTCTCTCCTTCTACCCTTAAGTGGGTTCCAGGAATGGACCTCGGGTCCCCAGACTCACTGAGCAGGAGCACCTTGGCCCGCTGAGCCTCCTCATGGGCCATTAATGACTTACCCACTACACATGTGCACAACCACATGACATTGTCAGGCTAGCTCTGTATTCAGCTGGCATTACTGGCCTATCCAACTGAGCCTTAGGCTTTGGCTGGGGTCAAGGGTCATCAGACTCCATCAGGAAACTACAAGGAAGCCACAGGATGAGCAGCTGACCTGATCAGAAGGCCCTTTACATCACAGAAAGTAAGCAAAGACAGCAGGAGGTACCCCCAGGGTTTTCCCCAATCAAACAGGAAGAGCCAAATTAAAACCCAAACGTAGAGGCGCTTTAAAAATGCCTGCTCAAAAATAAAAGAGAAAACCAAAAGTTCAGGATTTATATGGTCAATTTGGTGAAAATGTTAACGAACATGAAACTTGATCCAAGCAAGTAAAAAACAAAACAAAGTGCACTGTACTGTTCTTTGAAAGTGCCTCTAAGTCTGAATTTATTTTTTAAACAAAGCAATGCTGTGTGCAGTATACCCATGACCTGATATACAGGAAACTTGTTCTCATGGAGCACATTCCTTGACAGCCACAGTCTCAGAAATATTTTTTAAGGTGAGGTTATTTCTAGCTTCTCCAGAAAGCACTAGCCCACAAATTCTTTTAAATCTGATACCCTAAAAAGTAGCTGATGTCAAAACTCTGGCAGTTCTCCACTGGATAAGTGACTGTCACACACCAGCTAACTCCGCAGGAACAGCTAATTCCTCCATAAAACTGACTGAGCTGCTAAGTAGCCCAGCTTCCCAGTGGGAAGTCGCCCCTGTCGCTGTCTTGGCGTGGCAGTCAGACACTGGAAGGTCCTCCATCTTTGTCTGCTGGAAGAAGGGTGCCTGTACAGCAGAGTTGCTCAATGTGATTAAGAAACCCAGGTTTTTTAAATCCATTCATTCACGGCACAACCTTTTTCTCACTTGGCTATACTATAAATACATGATGGTAAATTAGTCATTCAACAAATACTTTGTCAACCAACACACCCTTCCTCCTGAAAACATGGCACTCCTCTTGTGAACATCTCAGTGACTAGGTTTTCCTAGGAATCCCTAGAACCTTGTAATTGATGAAAAGCAAAGAAGTGAAGCATCCCTATTAAAATAACCATGATATTTTAACAATTCCGAATAATTTGTGTGGCCATATATGCAAGCGTCACTAGACCATTCTATTGCTGTACTGTAGAAACTCAACACTCCTCAGATGCCTAACTTGACAAAAGCCTAGCCGTTGCTGTAAACACCTAAGGATGGATAACCAAAAAGAACTCTATCAGAGATGCTCAAAAAGGAGCAAACGCCATAGGTGTCCCCCAGAGCATACATCCTCCGGGAAAACAGAGCTCAGAGCTCTGTGTCTGACTCCTGTAATGGTTCAAAGTGCTAAAGGAAAAGAAAAATCATGCATTTGAGAATCCAGGCTACAAACATTATCCTACCAAAAACATTTAAAATATTACAGCTTTTCATCCAAAAAAGTGGGGTGTCTCTTCACTCAGCCTGGGTTGCAATTTAAAGTCAGCTTCATCCACTCCAGAAAAAAACGAGGTGAATAATCCATGTCCCCGAGACTCCTATTTTAGAAAACCTAGTTTCCCAGAGTTTTGTACCTACACAATAAAAAGACATATGACACAAGACAAAAGCATTTACAATGCAAGACGAGTTAAGTGGAGAGCTACCTATTTTAAGTATCGAATGTTTTATATGGTTTTCTGTTGACCATCTATCTTTTTGTATTATTTTTATTTAGCCTTTTGTATTAAAACATAATTACATCACTTCTCATCGCCCCTTTATTCCCTCCAATCCCCCCATAATGCTCTCCTCTCTCACTCAAAATGATAACCTTTTTCTTTGAGTATGACATATATAGGAGGCGTGCAAATATACAAATACAACCTGCTGTGTCTGGTTTTGTTTGTGTTTGGTATATGATTTCAGGAATGACCATTTGTATCGGGTAACTCATTAGGGGGCTCTTTCCTGGGTGAGGCTAATTCTCCAGCTCTCAGCAGTAATTAGAGGCTTATAGTTCTTTGTCTAGAAGGGGGACTGGGTGAGATTTTTTTCCTTCTGCATTGGCATGTCTATTGACATTGTCCTTCTTTGAGTCCTAGTTTCGGAAGCCATCTCTAGGAAACACATTCGCACAGCACACTCCTTGGTCCTCTGGTTCTTGCAGTAATTCTGTCCCCTCTTCATTGATTTCCCACAGCCCTGGGTACAGGAAGTCTCATGAAGATGTATCCATTGCGGCTGGGCTCCCCAGGATCCTTTGATCTCTGTACCGTGTCCAGTTGTGGTTTTCTGTGATGTGGACCATGTATCGGGAGAGCAATGAGCTTTGTTCTAAAGCAGAAAATGAGCTCTCCATGGTTGTGGCCTTTTATGCCTGTGAGCATGTCTGCCATAGAGAAATTGTCAACCAAGAGATCCTTCCAGGTCCTCCATCAGAGAGATCTTAAGTAAGATTTGCTATAACTAAATGTATTTGTTAAACTTTATAGATACATCTTCATTCTTACAGAATTTATGCTGATTTATTATTCATTTAAGACCCAAAATATACCAAATTCCATAGCTTCTATATTTTACAATTTAAACTCAATGCTTTGACGCTTACTTGAATATGTCACTTGTAACTCAATAAACAACAATCATTTTTATTGTATGTGTGGTGTGAGTGTGTGCACGTGTAGAGACCAGAGGTTGACACTGTTATCTTCCATTACCACTCTCTGTTTTATCTTTTGAGACACAGTCTCTCCCTGAATCTAGAGTTCATTGATTGGCTGGTCTGCCTGACCAGTAAGCTGCAGAGATTCATATGACTCCACCTTCCCCATAATACAAGAGTTACAGACATGTGCAACCACACCCAGCTTTTACTTGGGTGCTGGGGATCTGAACTCAGATGCTTGGGATTTTGTAGTAGGCACTTTACAGATGGAACCATCTGCCTAACCCCCAACATGCTTAATCTCTTAAGCTCACATTCTTTCTCCAATGTAAAGCATACTTCTTCATTATACAATATTGTGGGATTTCTCGTCATGAAGCATATCCTATCAATAACTATGTCCACCTCTCTATGTAAATGAACACTTCATTTATGCTTACTTACAGAACATCCTGCAATCTGTGTGGTGGGGATTTTGGGTTTTGTTTGTTTGGATGGGTTTTGCTTGCTTGCTTGCTTGCTCATCTTGGTTTGTTTTTCAAATACTAATTTGTTTTTACACTGAGTTTAGGAAACAAGTAAGTTTAATTTAATCCATAGAGTGGATGATAAATTAATAACCACATAATAATGTCCATGTTTAATGTCCTAGTTCAGTCTTGGTTTGTTCTGCCTTGCTTTGGTTTTTTGAGACAGGATTCCATGTAGCCTAGGTTGGCATTAAATTGCTATGCAGCTTAAGATGGTCCTAAACTCCTAGGCTCCTGCCTCCACTTCCAAAGTGTGGGGATGTGAGAAATCACACTCAGTTTCGTGTCCTAATTACTGATGAATCACATGGCAAAAGAACTTTGAGGGTGTGATTAAATGAAGGGTCATGAAGTGGGGGGCTATCTTGGCTACTCTCATCAATCCCAGTGCAATCCTTACAGAGTCCTTCCTTGAGGAGGCAAGGGAGTGAGGGAAGGAAATATGACCCCTGAAACAGATAGCAAAGTTATGCAATTTCTGGAAGGTGGCCACAAGCCAAGGCTTGCATGTAATCTCCAGAAGCTACAAAAAGCAAGGAACAGATTCTCCCCTGAAGCATCCAGAAGGAAGGCAGTCCTGCCAGCACACTGCCCCTGGCACCATAAGACCTATTTCAGGTGTCTGACCTCCAACACTGTCAGGTAATAGACTTCTGCTGCTCTTAGTTGATACTAATTTGCTACAGTGAAAATGGTCAGTTTTATTAGTTGCAACAATAAACAGGGTTAGTAGTAAAGCTAACTAATCATACATAAAATATCGAAAACAATTTAGAAATAAATATCCTGAAAATTACAATTAACATTTGATTTAAAGGGTATAATTTACTAACGAATTCTTAAAAAGCATCATAATTACATAGGGCTTGGGGGGGGTATGTAATCATTAGATAAACAATTTTTAATCTGGAATGTGTCAAGCACTGATTATCAAAAGATAAGTTACAAAATGATATATACAAGTAAATGAGTGTCTTACAATAATGTGATATATGCTACAATCAGACAAAAACATAAAAAGCAGGTGTGATAAACACAGACACAAAAAATAGCAAATTCCTCAGTGAGGGGAATTTGCATAGGGAATTTGCATAGGGAGGAGTCACTGCATAGGGAAATCTGAGGTTAAACTCAGTCAGGCTATAGCATGATATAGACAACATCCTCCTCAAACAATGAGAAATCTGAAGAGGCTACAGGGCAGTTGTGTGATTGACACAAACTTAGAAGGACAAGGGGCTGGAGAGGTGGCTCAGCAGTTAAGAACACTGGCTGTTCTTCCAGAAGACCTGGGCTTGATTCCCTGCATGCACATGATAGTTCAAAACTCTCTGTAACCTCCAGTCCCAAGAGACTCTAAACCCTCTTCTTGCCTGTGAGAGCACCAGGCACACATGTGGCACATAGATAAACATGCAGGCCAAACACCCATACATTAAATAAACAGCTCTAACTTAAAATGTTATATCGTAGAATGTCAAAACACTGCAGCGGTGTCAAGTATATGAAGACCATGCAGAAGCTGAAGGAGTATCCCGTTTGGTTTTTTTTACCCTGTTGAGATTCAATTCTACCTTATCACTGCCCTCATGAGTCACAGCCACCACGACTGACCATGGATACTTTTCTCCACACAAGTTCTCACTATACTAGAAATACATAAACCCATTAAAGTGGGTGGGACTTTATAATAAGACTCTGGCACTGAATGTACCAGCCATCTTGGATGTTACTTAGAAGTTGGGTACATTCCAGCTATGAAGTCACTGCATCTGCTCCCTGTTTTCTGACTCAGATCCTACGGATCCATTGATCTTGCTGTCACCTAAGACATGCTTCTCTGCCTAAGTACCCCCAACAAGTTGCACTTTACATCACCTTGGCTCTGTCTGCTCTCCTCCCTTCAACCTGCTCTGGCACCTTCAAACTGGTTCTCATACACTGAACCCAGGTTTTCCTAGAACATCACCAAATCTAAATATTCAGTCACAAACACTCAGACATCATTACTTCCTATCAGGGCAGTGCTTTGTAAACATAAAATAAGATTTGTGCTATAGGTTATACAAAACTATAGAACTGTATATAAAGTAAGCAAAATGAATACAACAAAATCAACGATTTTATGAAACTCATCTGTAACTTACATTTTCAAGAAATGATCCCAAAAGAAAGATTCAAAAGAAATCTTGTGATTCATATCACAAGAAAACAAAATTTAATGTGAAGAATCAGTGATTTGTATACCTTTTTGAAAATGTGAACTCATCTCAAAAACTGTAAACCCATTTTTCAGAAAAAAATATCAAAAATGCTTTCCCCATATATTTAAAACATCTTATTCCTGGTATCTATAAGAAAATTATATAAGAAATTTCTATAGTACAAGAATGTCTATAGGACCAACTTTACTGGAAAATTAAGTTATAATAGAACTTTGTATCAATGTGAAATTGCAAACTCTAACACCAATCAACTCACTGTTAGACAAAAAAAATGGCAATTTGATAACCTTCCCCACTCCTGTCATTACAGCAGCAGGATAAGTTGCTGTGTACTGCAGCCTCATTACATGTGTTTCTGTTTCATCTGTAGGACTCAAATCAGACTTACACATTTTTGTGGCTAGTGGATGGCAAGCGTCTATGCACATTTTATGTTCAACCCATGTGCTCAGGAGAAGCTTCATATACTGGATTAGCAGTGGTTATTCATAATCCCCATCTCAAGACTGCTCAGATCATAGTTTCAAAAAGTATTTGGACAAAGGGCAAGTCTCAGAATAAATACTATATTTGCACATACCTTTTATTTCCTCAGTGTTCTGTAACAGAATCTCAAATAAAAACATGAACTTCCAAAGAGGAATAAGTGGTATTTAGTTTTTTGTTTTTTGGGGTTTTTTTTTGCACGAGACAGAATTTCTCTGTATAGCCCTGGCTGTCCTGGAACTCACTCTGTAGACCAGGCTGGCCTCAAACTCAGAAATCCGCCTGTCTCTGCCACTCAAGTGCTGGGATTAAAGGCGTGCGCCACGATTGCCCGGCGGTATTTAGTTTTTAACAAATGCTTTTACATTTAACCTCTGAAAACCTTCAGTTTTCCCATTATATGAAATAGCATTAACAACAAAATTAACCACCAGAATCATGTTTAATTAATATTTGTTTGGATTTATTTCTTTTTAGGAACGTGTGTGTGCGTGTGTGCACATGTGTTTGTGTGCACCATGGGTGTGCAGGTGCAGGTGGTATCGGATCCCCTGGAACTGGAGTTACAGATAGTTGTGAACCACTGGTGTGGGTGCTGGAAATAGAACCTGGTCCTCTGTAAGAATAGAAAACCCTCCTAATAGCAAAGCCATCTCTTCAGCACCAGAATTAAGAGAATGAGATAAAGTAACTGTGCATATGAACATCACTCACAGGTAAGATTTAAATTGTTGTATAGATCCTAGTGTTTGATCATTATATTGTATACATGAACTGAAATACCATGCTGCACTCCACAAATATACGTAGCATATACAATTATTATGCATATGAAATTATGTATAGTCATTATGTATATTATGTATATGTTAATGAAAAAGGAAAAATTATAATAATTTTGAGAAGCCATAAAATTGAGCAGTGATTTAGGTATTTCAAAATAAAAAGGAAGTCTAAAATCACCTTTTTAAATTCACATTAACTGGTCATTTATTAACATATACCATTGGACACAGTGGTTTCCAGCATGCTGGGGGGGGGGAGCTGTCAAGCATCAGGGTCTCACTGCTTCTATTCATCCTTGTCTTGGTCCCACTTGGCGGAGAAGTCCTGAATGGGGTTGACCTTCTTATCTAGCATCTAATTGGTCTGCATGGTCACCCGGTGTCGATCAAAGGTATGAGGAATTGGGCCATACACAGAGTGCATCTCCTGGGTCAGAATGGTAGCCATGACGCCAATGAAGACTATGGCCACGCTCACAACTGTCTTCCATGTATTGGTGCCTCTGTTCATCTCAGCCAAGCTCTCGTTAAACTGGATATGGTACAATTGGACTTTCCCATCCTGAGCAGGATGCTCCCGTCGGCCTTTTCCTCCTTCGGGGCCTTCCGGCTGGCAGACAACAACCTGGCGTGGGCCACATAAGGTAAGGAGTAGTCATAAACTGGGAGAGCATAGTCTTCACTCTTCACGACATTCCCACGTGCTCAAACACACACCGAGGTGGAATGGATCCCTTGCCAATTGGACTAAGTGCCCTGGTAGTCAACATTCTGCCACCACTGCCCTCTGCGCCAGGGCTGCTGGTGACTGAAGTGTAGGGCCCTGAACCGGAAAAGCTAAATTCACTTTCAGTTGGCTTTGGAACAAGAAAATGTTAAACTAGTATCTAAATGTAATTAGTATTGGAATGTAACAGTTTGGAAAGTTAAAAACTGAAGAACAAAACCAAGGGTGGACAGAAGAAACAAGCAAACAAACAAAACAATTACAGGCTCTTGGTCCTGTCCCAGCCGAGAAGTTTCCTCTGGCGCTAAGCTAAGCTAAAAATAGTTTCCCCACTTGGCTTGAGTAAAATCACCAACTGCTTAACTGCCATGTGCTTTGCTTATTTTCTGTCAGGCTTAGGTGGGTAATTAGTTACTCCCATGCGGAGTCAGCCCCTTCCCATCAGAGGTACTCAGATAAAAAAGACAATGCTATCACAGGCTGGGGGTACATCAGTGTCAAATAACCTCACTGTGGTTTGAGCTCAGCCGGGCAGTGGCGGCGGCGCACGCCTTTAATCCCAGCACTTGGGAGGCAGAGGCAGGTGGATCTCTGAGTTCGAGGCCAGCCTGGTCTACAGAGTGAGTTCCAGGACAGCCAGGCTACAGAGAAACCCTGTCTCGAAGGAAACACACACACACACACACCAGTGTGTTGAATGATGGCTTGGTCCTCAGATGTGTGGCACTATTTGGGGAGAGCTAAAAACAACCTGGTGACACTCCGGTGGGGTAAGTAGATAGCTGGAGGGTCCTTTGAGGGTGTCATCTTGCCATGCATCCTTCAGGTCTGTCTTTCTCTACTTCCTGCCTACCATGAAGGCAGCAATGAATGCCCTTTAGCTATGATGCTCTGCTTCATGAAAGCCTACAAACAATAGAGCCAGATGGCCATGAACTGAAACCTCTGAAACCGTGGCGAGCCAAAATAAATCTTTCCTTTTTAAATTGTTTCTCGGGATGCTTTGGGTGTTTCTAAAGGGGGACTTGTATAAGCAACAGGCGGTCTTGGATAAGCCGCCCTACCTAGAGCAGCCAAGCTGCTTCAAAGAGGCTCAGATCAACTGGGCTTCCTGGAAGACCTCCTCGTATATGTCTTCTTACAACTGTAAGCTGTGCAGTGAGCGCAGCTCAAGATTTTATGAACTTCAGGCTTTGGGGGATGCTACTGACGTCTCTGCTTTGAGTCCTTTTGGCCATCAGTAAGTAACCCGATAAAAGTCATAAGTTCATCCAATTGGACTTTAGTAATATCCTTGCTTCGGCCTGTCACTTCTTTCCCAGTAGACAACTGATCGCTGTTAAATGACACTAAGCCCTCACATTCAATCCCATAGTGAAACAAAGATGTATCTGGGATTAGGGAATTTAAGGGAGGAGAGGCCAAACACTATGTCTTTGCTGTCTTGTATTCTTATTATTGACTCGCAGAATAATATCATGCCATTTGTTTCTACTGAAGATTATTACGGAAAGTGCCATATTATTTAATAGTATATGCTGTGAAACTGCAATTGCTCAATGTAAATAAAGTCCCAGTTGTGAAATTTTAGAGCTGAGTATCTAGAACAACCATGCCTTTAACCCCAGCACTCAGAGGCAAAGGTAGGTAGATCTTTGTGAGTTCCCAGCCAGCCTGGTAAATATAAGAACCTGTCTCAAAGAAGCCAACCAACCAACCAACCAACCGGCCAGCCAAGAGGTGGAGGAGGAGGAGGAGGAGGAAGAGGAGGAAGAGGAAGCAGAAGAGGAAGAAGAGGAAGAAGAGGAAAGAAAGAAGAAAGAGAGAGAGAGAGAGAAAGAAGAAAAGAGAAGGGTGACCCTTTCTCAAAGCAGCTGTTTTTGTTTTGTTTTGTTTTGTTTTGTTTGCTTCTTCTGGACAACTTATTAGATGCAGTGCTATGTTCTACATCTAAAAGACTCAAAACTGTGTTAACTCTTGTTATTTGATTCTGATCATTCATCTCTTTTATTAACAGCCTTTATTCAAAGCTACTCTCAG
This sequence comes from Rhynchomys soricoides, assembly GCA_019843965.1. Lineage (NCBI taxonomy): Eukaryota > Metazoa > Chordata > Mammalia > Rodentia > Muridae > Rhynchomys > Rhynchomys soricoides. Next base: position 21,054,895 of record JADRCH010000004.1, on the reverse strand, counting down.
GCCCTTTTAAAAAAGAAACATGGTATTAAAAAAAACTCTGTAAATTATCTTTTTAAAAATATAATGATAAAACTCTTTAGAGCAAGAGAGCAACAATAACAGTTGCATATCATAAATATTCTAAGAGCCACAAAACAGTATGCACTCTTAACTTTGTATTAGATGAATTTACCCCTTTTTAAAATTTATAACATAATTGTAGCAAATAACATGATTATCGGCTGCATGATCATACAATCTTCTTGTTCTCTCTAGGCTATGCAGTGGGAAGGCTGATCTCTATCCTGGCTTCTGTATCTCTGCCATGCCATCATTTCCCTGGGTTTTAGGATGATCTTCTATCACCCAGCTTTTGTTAAAAATCCTTGACCACTCTGCAAAGCCAGTGGTTTCTTAGTTAGCCTGTTGTTTGGACTTGGAACTACTTTTTTCAAAGAATGTCTTTCATGGTCTGTTTCCCTCCACGCATAAATCAAATAAAACCAGCTGTTCTGGTTAAGGGAGTTGAGCTGGAGGACAGGAGACACTACTCCCTCTCAGGTTTCCCCAGGTCACACAGAAAGAGAGGCAGAAACTTTACAAATAGAAAAGGATTGGGGGAAAACTTGTGTGATATTTTGAGATCATCACAATGAAAAAAGGTGTTAGTGCATGTGATCTGTCCAATTGCCTCAGTCTTCCACCTCACTCACACTTAAGGGATACAAGCATTTTAAAAGAGAATATAGTTCCACCGCCCACCCCCAGTTTCTTTGGCAAAAATCACTTGTTCTGATAAGGTGTAACAATCTCTAAAGCTCAGTTATGCAACGGAATGTAGGTTAATGCATGATCAGGGAACTGGCAGGGTTTTAGAAATAACCATGGCATAAAGATGACTTTTCTATCAACTCAGTAAAGATGAGTCAGTCGATAAATTGATATTGTTAATAAGGGATGCAAATTACATTTCCCTAATTTTAATTGGTGTTTTAATTCAGCTTTGTCAGTGAACATGACATGTTTTAGGAAGACAGGCTTAGAGTTATACATTTTTGATTAGTGTTTTAATTCAGCTGTGTCAACCAAAGTGACAAGTCACAAAAAGACATGCACATCATGTGTTAATGCCTTCCAAATGAATGGAGCTTTCTAACATGTTAATTAAGGTGTTTTTGGATCCCAAACTTCAATACAGTATCTTTATTTTCTGTGGAGAAGTTACACAAAGATCATCTAACCTCTAATTTCTAAGCAGACAGCAAAACAAAATGGGTGATTGCACATATTATAAACTGATTAAATAACACTGGAAATAAGCTGTTTACCCAAGTCAAATGTGAGTACACACCTATAACCACAAGACACAGGCAGGATTGCTGTTACTTGAACAGAAGCCTGGCCTATTTAATACATGCCAGACCAGTCAGACCTGTACTGTAACAAGACTTAGTTTCCAAAAACCAAGTAAATAAATACATAAAGAAACAGTTTCCTTGAGAGGAAGGATCAATAGTGATATGTATATAATAAATGAAAGGAATAAACAAAAATAAAATCGAATCTCCAATAAGTAGTATAAAGAAAGAAAAAGAGATGAAAAATTAGTCAAAATGTGGACTAAAGGAGACTTACTTAAAATTATATCCTGCATTTAAGAACTAGTTTACAGGGCCAGTGAAATGAGTTGGCAGGTAAAGACACTTGCCACCATAAATAACAACTTTAGCTCCAGACCCCACATGGTTAAAACAGAGACTAACTCCCCTAAGTTGTCTTCTGACTTCCACGATTGCACTGTGACACACATGAAAACACATGCACACACAGACAGACAGACAGACCGACCAACAGACAGACCGACAGACAGACAGATAGATGACTAAATCAATATATAAATAAATAAATAACAATTTTTAAAACAGTTTACACATGTTATCCAAAAGCAGAAGTCTGAATTGTCTCTCATTGCAAACAGTCTTTAGTTTGCTTTGCACAAAATCAGTCCAATGTCAATATAACCATATATCTTACATAGCTAAAATAGATATTTTAGACAACTAAAATATGATATATTTTATGCACATTTATATTTACTAGATACGATTATATAGATACACGTTTTAGATGGTGTTATGGAATATACATATATATTCTATATGATATATACATATATATCAGGGTGTTATAATAATGTTATGCTTCATTTAAGATATAATACATATAATACATGTTAGATACATGTCACAAATTTCTAACTTGGAAGGAGACATAGCCCTAACTGCTATATGCTTATAAACATCAAGAAAGACTACAGCTTGCTTTTTCTTCTTTTTTTGTTCTCAGGCAAGGTTTTACTCTATAACCCAAGCCAGCTGGCCTCCACATGCCTTCCAAATGCTAAGATTATGGGTTTCTACCACCAAGTGAGGACTGTATAAATTCTTACACACAACATTTGATTTTCACACAAAAATACACATCTTAACAGTTGTTATCACTTATAAAAGGCATCAAATGTGTACCTTATAAGAAACTTGGTTCATTCTTTAGCAAGTTCTATTATGCGGATACATTTGAGACCCTGACTAGTGATTTGTCTGGTCCCACTAACCTGGCAGGAATTCTGAATAGTCTTAATGCCCAGGCAGCCAAATATGGCTTTTTTTTTTTTTTCAAAGAAAGATATATAGCCCAATCTTGCAGGCGCCAAATAAAATTATAACATCATTTTTAATGGAACAAAGGAGAATAAAAATTTGTCCCAGTTCCTAAGAAGTCACTGTGAAATCTTCCCAATTTCCCCACGGGTAAATATTTCTTGTTAGATTTGGTGGGCCCCTTTAATCACATTTGACAGTTAGGCTAATCAGGGATCTCATTGTGAGTGCCAAGTTATACTAGTAAACTGAGTTAAAATGGGATTGGCTACATCAGAAAAAAACTACCACAGGATTGGAGGGCAGGGTTGGACCCACACATTATCGGTCCAAGCTACACCTCAGGAGACAGGAAGAAACCAAGGAATTGTATCCAGTGACTAGACCAATGCTGCCTGCTAGGGAAGCCACAATAAAAACACTGGACACTCAGGTTCTGGGGAGCAACACTATGCACACTATTTTAAAAAAAAAAACAAAAACAAAAACAAGCTGGAGTTTTGTTTATGAAATCAGGGTAATGAAATGAACATAATGTTAAATACTTGAGCAAAATGTGTCAAGCTTAAATCAATGCCAAAGATGCTACTGAAAGGCTCAACACTGAAACAAATGAGCAGGCCACTGTAAAATTGGCACATCTCTTCAAGGATAATTTAGTACTAGAGCCCACCTCTAACTCAGCCGTTAAGAGCACTTACCCTGCAGAAGAGCCGGGTTCAGATCCCAACACCCACATGATGGCTCACAACTGTTTGTGACTCCAGTTCCAGGGAACCCTCTTCTAGTCTCCAAGGACATCAGGCACTCATGTGGTGCACATACATAAATATATACATACATACATAAAGGCAAATCATTCACATATAATAATTAATTAATAAGATTCATATTTAATAATAATAACAACAAAATCATATGAGGAATCTCATACCTTGCAATCAATAACCCCAAGGCAAAAATGAAAATAAACATGTTTTGTGACATGCAACTATTTCTATATTATCTATTCTCTAGTCTCTACTGTACCTTTGAATAAATTGGCCACTGTTCTAACACATAGCATAAAATATTTATTTACTTTATATACAAGGATCCTTTCCAACCTTTAATACAAAGATACAAATGTCTGCACTAGGGTTCTTGACATTCTTGTAAAATTTTTAAAGCATCATTCACATACAATTAAAACTTTAGGCAGAAATTGCTTTCAATTTTTTTTAAAGATTTTTTTTTAACTTTTCATGATTTTAAAGATTTATTTTCTGTGCATGAGTGTTTTGTTAGTATGTATGTATGAGTACCATGTTCATGTCTGATACCCAAAGATATCAGAAAGGGGTGTGTCCGATCCCTTGCAACTGAAGTTACGGACGGTTATGAACTATAACATAGATGCTGGGAACTGAATCCTGTCCTCTGTAAGAGGAACGAGTGAGCCACAACCACTGAGCCCATCTCTCCAGCCCCCTGCTTCCAACTCTGAAGTGAAAGATGCTATCACACACAAAGTCAAACACAGGCTCAACTCTGCTACACGTACCCGGAGTCCACAGAGAACACAGCAATTGCTGAGCTTTGCAGCACAGCAGGTGGCTCCGACGTGGCAAACTGCTTTCCAACAAAATTCATGGGGCAGATTCCAGCATGTTGGTGCACACGTGACTCCAGCTGCAAAGATGCAGGACCTAACATGTCTTTTCTTCCCAAGGTTTCCTTTTCCAATTAGGATCTAGAAAGTCCTCTACATAGCTACATTGGAAACAAACTCAACAAAGCCATTTCTATGTGTCACGTTCCTCGTTCAGATGTGAGACTTAAGCACTCTCTAGAAACAAACGGAAGCATGTGCTTACAAATGCTTTGCTGGTTAGGTAAACAGTTGCTCTCTCAGCTACATCTGGCTCTATATCTATACTTTTTTGTTTTGTTTTCTGTATAGCCCTGGCTGTCCTGGAACTCACTCTGTAGACCAGGCTGGCCTCTAACTCAGAAATCCGCCTGCCTCTGCCTCCCAAGTGCTGGGATTAAAGGCGTGCGCCACCACTGCCCGGCTCTGGCTCTATCTGGAGACAGCAGGTACAGTGTCTGTGTAACTCACCCAAGAGATCAAATCTTCTGATTTGTTCTCCCATTCATCCTGTGTTTGAAACGATATGTGTCAGTGGGAATCAAAGATGCTCTCATAGTCTATCCTCCTGTAAATCATCAGTTAACCTATGCCCTCTGCAATGCCCACTACAACCATGTGCCCACTTCCCCACAAGTTCCTGGTAACCATTGGCTTCCTCAATAGCCAAAGCTTCTCTTCCCTCTAAGTCAGTTTCCATATTTAAAAGTCTGGGGTGGCAAATGACTGAAGAGTTGACTCAGTGGCTCAGAGCACCGGCTGCTTTTGCAAAGGACCCAGGCTGAGTTACCAGCATCCACCCTGGGTAGTTTCCGGTTTACAACCACTTGTTATTCAGTTACAAGAGAGCCAACACACTCTTCTGGTTTCTGTGGGCACCTGTATGCACATGGTGCGCATGAATTCATGCAGGTACCCACATACGCAGAGGGAAGGACAGAAGGACAGAGTACAGTAGGAAGCAAGTAGAATATGGGCTTTGGGGGCAACATGGAAACCTAGTGCAGTGGAAACTGCCTGCAACCTATGTGGATGAGCCTAGAGAGGACTCTAGTAATGGAGGATATGGAACCTGGCCTGGTCATCTTCTGTAACCAGGCGAGGCTCCCAGTGGTGGGACTGGGACACCAACCCAGGTACAAAACCTTTGTCCTGCAACCTGTCTTGCCTGCAAGATGTGTTGGGGTAATGGTGGCTCAGAGCGTGTGGGAGTGACTAACCAATGACTGGTCTAACTTAAGGCCCAAGCCAAGAGAGGGATCCCATGTTCGCCCACTGACTGCTTAGATGGTCAGGAACTGAAAGCTAAACGGCTCAGGGACCTACGGTTGAACCAAACATGACTGACAGGAAAGAAGGTTAATGAAATAATTTCTAATGTTATTCTGCTTCCTCCTCTGGCAGCCGATGGAAGCAGATACAGAGAACCATATGTTAGATAAAGCTTGGCTCAGGGAACCCCAAAGAAGAGAGGGAGGCAGGATTACAGGAATCAGAGAGGTTGAGGGCATGAGGAGAGCAGGAGAGGACAGCCCACAGAATCAACTAAGCGAGGCTCACAGGGGCTCACAGAGACTGACGTGGCATGTAACCAGCATGGGTCTGCACTAGGCCCTCTGCATCCATGCTGCGGTTGTTTAGCTTGGGGTTTTTGTGGACTCCTAACAGTAAGAGTTGGGATGTCTCAGACTCTTTGGCCTTCTCTTGGGATGCTTTTCTTCCTACTAGGTTGCCTTGTCCAGCTTTGATGTGGGGGTTTATGCCTAATCTTATTGCATCTTGTTTGTCATGTTTGGTTGACATCATTGGGAGACCTGCTCTTTTCTGAAAGGAAACGAAGGAACAGTGGATCTCAGAGAAGTGGGGGGTGGGTGGGGGGAGAACTGGGAGGAGTGGATGAGGGAAGGCTGTAGTTGGGATGTATTGTATGAGAGAATAAAGAAAAAGAAAAAAGAAACAACAAAAAAAATGAATCGCTATAGCAGCTTTATTCAGAATAGCCGAGCCTTAAAACAGGATGGGCCCATCTGCGGTAAAAATGGTAACTAAATTATGATACACATACTGAGGAATAAAAACATTAAACATCTGTTATAGTGTGACAACATTACTCCCTCCCAAACATGCTGAGAGAAAGAAGCCAACACGAAACAGTGCATAGCAGATGGCTCTGTTTATACGCGGCTCAGACGCAGGCAATACTCACCTATGGCGAGGAGCTCCAAGTAGTGGTGGTGAGAGAAGAAAGGGAAGGTGCAGGCGAAGGTCAGGAAAGTTGAAGTGCTAGAATTTTTCTCCGTGTTAATAAAGATGAAGGCAAGTAACATAATATTCCCCAAATTAAGACTTCAATTAGAAACTAGCCAATTTATACGTTAATAAAGACAGACCTTAAGCCTAAACCAGGGCTCTTCAGACTCTGTGTGGTTGATTACAGACAATTTCGGTGGGAGGCTGTGATGTCTACCCCTGAAAGGGTTCGTATTACCGTAGTCTGTCTATTCACTAAATGGCTTAGCTCCAGCCACCCTGGTTTGACATCCACAAGTGTCTCCACATATTGCCAGATGTCCCTTGGGGAATAAAAATCACCCCTAGTTGAAAACACCTTCATCAAACTACTAGTTTAGTTAGAGAAGTATCATGTAGGACCTCTCAAAGTAAAAAGCCAGAGTACAGTCAGACCATGGCCTAGAAATTAAGTGCTAGAATCCTTGACCTGCAAGAAGAACTTAAGTCTTTCATTAGACATGGGTAACATTTATCCCAGACTGCCCAAGCTAAAGTATCTAGGATGCTTATAAACACAAATTCCTAGGTGTTTGCCCTAGAGATGTAGTTTTAGTAAGGTACAGGGTAGGACCTAGAAATTTCAATTGTTCAACAAGCTCCTAAGAAGATTCATATTATTTATCCATATATATATATATATGGATACACACACACACACACACACACACACTAGGTAGGTGTATAAACAGATGACAGAGGATAGGCAGACAGACAGTAAATAGATAGATGATAGATAGATAGATGATGGATGGATGGATGGATGGATAGATAGATAGAAGCAATTTTGAAAACAGAAATCTCAGATTGTTGTCCTATTTAACGTAGAAAATATTTTGACAATACATGACCAAAAGGTCCAACCATTCCACAAGCACAAACATGGTTATTTTTGTCTCATGACTTAAAAACAACGTAGAGAACTTTACTAAAGCTGAGATCATTGACAGGACCTGTCTGATACTGACAGATTAGAATCTCAAGAGACTTACACCCCATCCTCCACCAAGGGACCTGAGAAACTAAGGAGCCTCTAGGTACCACAGCTTTCTCTTGACACAGGGCCTTAGAAAGAAGAAGTGCATCAGACTCTCAAATTGGATGCTTGCTTCCTAATAATATCCCCTCAGCCTCAACAATCAATTTGCAGCCACCTCTGCCCTATCACTGTCACAGTCTGTGCCTGCTGCGGTTCCCACTTCCCACTAGTTAACCTAATTATCAGCTTCCACGTCTGACATACTGCTTCCTCTAGCAGGCCTGAGGCTGGCCACAGGGCAATGGCTCCAGGCCCAGCAGGAAGTTGACCATGTTTTTGCAATGCCTTAGCCTCAAGGTCGTGTTCTTTCCACTGGTGCTTTGTGTCTCACTCTCCACTGCTCTTCAAACCTCCCTGCCTTCACCTTCCCTTAGCATTTCATTTCCATCCCCCGTGGGCTAGACTATTCTCTCACGCACTGTGTCTCCTCCGTGATGCCCGAGTGCTTGCCTGGAGTTACCCTTGGGTCCCCTTATGTATTACACCTGGCCTCTGCAGTCTAATGATAACAAATATAACATAAAGGCTGAAGTGACAAATGATGGCACAAGCCTATGATCCCAGCACTCAAGAAGAGGGGAGAGCCTGTCCCCCAAAAGACAATGTATATTGCTTTCATGTGAGCATTTTCCTCAGCTGCTGTGCTAATTTCTCCTCCATGATTCTGTGAGGGGAGTACCAACATCTCTACTAATGGGGAAAGAACGAATTAGTTACTCTTCTCATTGCTGACACAAAAAACAAATCAGATAAAAGCTACCTGTGACAAAAGCCACCTGTGAAAGGAGCAGTTTGTTTGGGATCTAGGCTGGAGGGGCTAGTCTTTGAAGGCAGGAAGGCATGGTAGCCGGAGCTGGGATCACATTGAGGAGGCAGAGAAGTAAACATTGGCACTCAAGTCACTTTCTTCTTCCGTCACGGACCTTGGCCTCTGGGATGGTGGCATTGCCCACATTTAGGGTAGGTCTTCCCTCCTAGAAAATCCTAGAGATGTGTCTCCAAGAGGATTCTAAATCCACTAAAGTTGATACTGAAGATTACCACCATAGAGAGTTAGATCAACCATCTGACTAGTTCTCCAAACTCGACCCAGACGGTACTTTGGCACAGTCACCTTCTTCCAAAGCATATGTGACCCTGTACCTTCTGATAGACCAGAGAAACTGAATAACAGAACTGGAGTTTGGAGTTTGGAGAGAAAGCTGAAAAACTGGGAAGCCAGGGGAAGGAGCTCAGGCATTCCTTAAGACACTGCAGTTGGCAGAAGAAAGGAGAACAGGACTGAAGGAAGTAGCTAAGCGGAGTCACCCCACAGGTGACCACAGAGTCTTACAGACTGCACAAAGCAGCCAGACAGGATGAAGCGCATCTATTCACGGTGTGTACAACAGGAAGCCAGTAGCTTACACACAATGAGTCTAACTATTCTCCTCTATGGGTGGAGGGGGTCAGGTGTCTGCCAGGAAGCTCAGAATCTGCTAAGTCACTTGTCCTAGCTGTTGTTTCTTTTACGTGTTAAGAGCTTTTGATACATTGTGACGCGAGCAGAAATGTGAACAGAAACTTAAAAAGAAAGTAAAGCGCATCTGTGCTTCTCTGTCCCTGGCCTCATTCTAGAAAGAACAGCAAGTGAAGGGCTGTCTGTGGATTGCAATCACACGCTACCCACCACACATTTTCCATGAATAATGGAGCTATAAATCATCTTAATACCACAGATTTGAAAAATTACTAGTGCCATAAACTTCTCGCTTGATCAAGATGTTCTTGCAAAGTAGTATGATTACATTTCTAAGCAACTTGAAAATCACTACAATGACACGAATAGAACATTTTAACTTGATTGAACCCATAAATGTCACATTCTTTTGAAAATATTGAAGATGACAGGGAAAGAAAAAAGCACTACCTTGAAATTTTCCTAACCACTGAGTTCTATACTTTAAAGTTAGAAGATTCATCTAGAATGTAACTCTACAAAAAGAAAATTATTGATCTCTTGTCCCTAAATCCCTGAACCAGACACAAAGATCCACATTCCTTGAGACCATTTGCTGGTCTGTCTGAATAGCAAGCACCCCAACAATGTTTGTTTTCTCTCCAGACTCCCTCAAAACTATCATGAATTTATGCTTCTCCGGTGTGTCTGTCTACCCATCTATGCAGAAATCACTTAAACCCCGTATTCCTGCCTGCTAGCTTGCTAATCTTACATTTGATTTGTCGCAACCAATACTTGGTAGGGCTGTGGGACTGATGGCAAAGGAGCTGGGTGACAAAGGTGATGAAGACACTGACAGCTTCGCCATTCTCAGGGCTCTCCCTAATTCGTAAATAAAGATTAACTTCGAAGATTCCTAAGCTGACGCCAGTGTTGTCTTTATTATTCTCCTATCAGATAATTTGTAAACAGCCAACCAGTTTCATTTTTGGATCACAACAAATCCAGAGGAAATGTGTTCAACGCTGTGAGGTTCCACATGCTATCACCTTCAAAATATATCAGTAATGAGAACAATGCCGTGGCTGATATCTTGCTTGCTTCCTGGCAAACAGAAACCCATGGTAACCTGATAGTCTAGCACTTTGTAGATAGAAGAGTTAATATTTAAGTGCTTGGATCCTTATAAAAATAGAACTCCTATATGATTCTACTATACCATTCCTGGGGATATAGTGGAAGCTATCCGAGTCAGTATACGACAGAGATACCTGCACAGCTATGCACTACACACAACAGCAAGTTGTGGAACCAATTAATGAATGGATGAAGAAAGCATGGCATATATACCTCACAGAGTTTTATTCAACCAAAAACTCAATATGAAATTATGCCATTTTCAAGAAAATAACCAGACCTGGAGATAAATCATCTTAAGCAAAATAAGCCAGACTCAGGAAAGCAAACCTCATGTGTTTTATCCGATACTCGGTACAGAAGCAAGTTTTAAAAGGTGGTGGACCATTTAGGAATGGCAAAGGGAGCAGAGGGAAGGAGCCAGTGATAATGGCAGATTAATGGCAAAGGTGATTATATGAATATACATTATGTTGCATGTCATATGTATTAAAAGTCCTAATCAAGCTCACTGCTGTATACAATTAATATAAAGCACATTTTTAAATGAAAAATATAATGCTTTCTCTTTCTAGATCTCAGTTTTTTCTTCCCTTCGCTCATATCCAACCTAAAAGGATGAAGAGAAATAAGAAAGAGGGGAAGAAAGAGGAGGAGAAAAGATGGGAAGAAGGGGAGGGAGAAGAAAGAGGAGGGGAGAGGAAAGACGTGGCAAAGCAGAGTTAAGTATCCCTCACCTCACATAATCACACACACACAGGCCACACGAACACAGGCACGAGCACACCACACCTAGAGCTTCATCAAACTTACGGCAGTCCTTACTACCTTGGGCAAGCCCAGCCGGCTGCCAATGAAGCCTCAAAAGAATGTAAATAAAGTCTCGATAACATTCTTTAGAATAATTTCTTCCTACGGATCTTCTCGCTGTTTGGGGCACTGGCTCAACTTTGTACTCTTCCATAGTACAAATCATCACAGCTCTGCACTGCTCAGAGCCTTGCTCCTGTCTGCTTCCATGTGTCCTAGTCACATTTCTTTTCCAAACCCCAGCTCACCATCTGATAACTGGCACTATTTATTCTCTATGTCATGGCACAGATAGTGATGCCCACACAACAGCTATAGAACATAACTTTATGAGCAGAGCCTCATCTATCAGCTGACTTCCCATGGAACTGTTCAACTATTGATACATGATGTGCTAATTTTAACTGCTGTCTAAGTGACAGGCATTTATAAGCATCAATCAAGTAAGTATTCAAGATTTTGATAACTTAATGTACCACTATATTGATTATTGATGGTCTTAGGGTTTCTTTTGCTGCAACAAAACACCATGGCCAAAAAAGCAAGTTGGGCAAGAAGGGGATTATTTGGCTTACACTCCCACACCGCTGTTCTTCCTTGAAGGAAATCGGGACAGGAACTCACACAGGGCAGGAACCTGGAGGCAGGAGCTGATGCAGAGACCATGGGGGGATGCTGCTTTCTGCTTGCTCCCAGGGCTTGCTCAGTCTGCTTTCTTACAGAACTCAGGACCACCAGCCTAGGGATAGCACCACCTACAATGGGCTGGGCCCTCCCCCATCAATCACTGATTAAGAAAATGTCTTACAACTGGATCTTATGGAGATATTTTCTCAATTGAGGTTCCCTCCTTTCAGATAATTCTAGCTTGTGTCAAGTTGACAGAGCAGTAGCCAGCACATTGGCCTGCAGTGAGAGTTGATGTACCCACTACCACTAGACAAAAAACAACATCAGCTGGGTTAGACGGGGTGTACAGCAGCCAGAGGAATGATTTTGCTGATGGTAATTTTATTAAACGAAGTTGTGGTAAATCCCACAGTTTTATGTCCTTTACTGGCTTAGGTTACAGGTTCCCAGTTAGGAAAAGGAGTCTTAGATCACCTGACACAATAGTTTCCCCAAATCCAAGCTACATTTAAATGCTAAAATGACCCCTTTCCTCTGTAGAGGTCAGGAAACAACTTTGTGAGAATTGCTTTTTCTCCTCTGACCAAATTAGTCTGAAAGATAGAACTCCGGTAGTCAGGCTTTGCTGAAAATACCTTTTCCTGGTGAATCTTCTCACCTGCTCACCAAATGCCCATGTTTAATCAGATCCCAGGGGCTAACCCTAAGATTCTGGTTCAGCGCATCTACAGAGAGGCTCAAGAATCTAGTGTGCACATAATATATACCTTGTTATAATTTTTATATTTAAATTTTATTTATGTATTTTGGTATATGGGTGCTCTATTTGCACGTATGCCTATATGACAGAAGAGACATCAGATAGAGAGCATCAGATCCCATTATAGATGGTTGTGAGCCACCATATGGTTGCTGGGAATTGAACTCAGGACCTCTGGAAGAGCAGCCAGTTTTTTCAACCTCAGAGCCATCTCTTTTGCCCATAATACATACTTTTAAGTCCTATGAAGTTCTCATGCACAGACAACGGAAAAGCACCAGAACGGCCCCCTTTCTATGCTGTGTGGAAATTTTGATTCTGGCAGGTTCACTGGCAGTAAAATTGGGAACCAAGTCTACACAACTCACAATTACTGCTGTGAAGCTGTCTCTCTCCCAGGAATCTACGGTCAAAAGGGATTGGTATTTCTCTGCTGCTAACATGGAGCTGTCTCATTTTAACAGGGAGAACCCTTGTTTTGCCTTTAAAACCTGTTTGTCGTCCATCCATCCCCTAAGCAGCCCCAACCCTGTAAATGGCATTGAATCTGCCCAACACTGAAATCTTAGCAAACCTGGGAGCGACCCTTAATGGACATCCCCACAAACTAACTGGACTCATTTAAACTGAAGAAATGTCCAGGCAAGTGGTAATCAGATTTGGTTTACTGAAAGTCAAGTCCAGATTACTCCAGTGTCACCCTTTGCCACAGGTGGTAGTGGTGAGAGTTACAGCAGCAGCCAGAGGCCAGGCCGCAGCACTCAGTTGATTAAGAAAGCGGAATTTGTTTTGTTTGTTGGTTTTGGAGGCTGTTGTTTTTTATTTTTTTTCTTTTTTTCTTCTTTCTTTTTTTTGGGGGGGGGCGTTTTTTTACCTTTTTTTGTTTGGGGTTTGGTTTGTTTGTTTGTTTAGTTTGTCTCATTCATAAAACTGTCAAATCCACAGAGTGAGGGATATCACTTCCAGGCTTTAATCTATACGCAAGAACCAAAGGAAAAACTTTCTCACAGTCCCCTCAAAAAACTCCCTCATCTTTCATGATTATATATGCTGTCTTGAATCTGGATTCCTGGGTATATCAATGGTACAGTGTCAGGACCTCTTCCTGTTTTCAGCTTCAGCTACCCATAACCTGCTACAGTCCAAAATATTATATGGGTAATCTCAAAATAAGTTCTAAGTTTTCAATCACATGCCCTTTAGAATAGGTTAATAAAATACCAAGCTGCCACGATCTGTCTGCCTGGAAGTGTCTCTTTGCCCAGTGTATCCACACTGTATACACTACCCACACTCAGGGTGCCTGTACAGTCCTAGTTAAACTTTTGTGGTGCTTCTGATCAAAAGAGTGTTTATTTTATGAAATAATGGAAGAGTGACATTGGCAGCATGGTTCTGCCAAAAAGAAGCCCTGTATGTGAAATAGAGACCATTCTCAGTTCAATAAGAAAGGGGGTGAGGTCCTGTATTCAAGTTGTTAAAAAGGAGTCAGTCTTCCAATTTTCTGAGGAACAGCCAGACCGATTTCCAGAGTGGTCGTACCACTTTGCAATCCCACCAGCAGTGGAGAAGTGTTCCTCTTTCTCCACATCCTCACCAGCATCTGCTGTCACCTGAGGTTTTTGATCTTAGCTATTCAGATTGGTGTGAGGTGGAATCTCAAGGTCGTTTTGATTTGCATTTCCCTGATGACTAAGGGGACTTTGAACATTTCTTTAAGTCCTTCTCTTAATGTGTCTTTTGCCTCACAGAAGCTTTTCAGTTTCATGAGGTCCCATTTATCGATTGTTGATCTTAGAGCCTGAGCCACTGGTGTTCTGTTCTGGAATTTTCCCCCTGTGCTGGTGTGTTCGAGGTTCTTTCCCACTTTCTCTTCTATTCAATTCAGTTTTATCTGGTTTTACGTTGAGGTGCTTGATCCACCTGAACTTGAGATTTTTGCAAAGTGATAAATATGGATCCATTTTCATTCTTCTACATACAGACCACCAGTTAGACCAGCACCATTGACTGAAGATGCTTTTTTTTTTTTCCTGTATGTCGTTGGCTTCCTTATCAAATAGCAAGGGTCCACAGGTGTGTGGATTTAATTCCGGGTCTTCTGGATGCAGAGCAGTGCAGGAACTTGCCAAGAGCCACAGGCGGTTAGGCTGAAAGTCCCAGAAGCTAGATCTCAAAGCCACGGCACTCAGCTACTACAGATTGGCTTAGTTGTTGTGTGTCTGCTTGTCTGTCTCGTTCATAAAACTGTCAGATCCATGGAATAGGGATTGTGTTCATGCTGCCTCTGTTTCAGTGTTGAACATGCCATCAGTCACATATGAAACTTTCCAAGCAATGACAGCAACAAAATGGTTGAAGGACCAGGGCATGAATGAATGAAGTAGTGAGCAAAGAACCAACTAGAAAAACACCATTTCTATAATCACAGAATCCACCATAAGACATGACTGATTACAAAAGGCTCAGTCCTGAGCACCATATCCTATTACTGTCCACCAAGGTCTGCCCTCACTTCTCTGGTTAGAGATCCATATACCTATGTCATCCAGTAATAAGAATCTTTTTTTGTCCTTGGCTTCATCACCAAACGGGGTTAATTCAGTCTGGGGCAGAGCTCTGTGAACATACTCAGAACAGGGAGTGCTGTGAAATGTTGTTTTCTGCATCTACCCCCTCTGCTTTAGGCAAGTGAGTATTTTATTCATTAAGACCAAGAACCAAAGGCATGAAACAACTGTAATGCAAAAGTGTGATGAGCATCCAGAAGGAAGTTAACAGATTTAAATCAACAGAAGTAAGCGCCATGTGTCTGTATAGGCACGAATATGCATGGAGAGACCAGAAGTCAGCCTTGGGTATACTTCCTCAGAACGTCATCCGCCATCCACCTTTGTTATTTTTGAGACAACATCTCTTACTGGCATGGAACTCACTGATTTGTCAAAGCTAGCTAGCCAGCAAACCCCAGGGATTTGCCTGTCTGCACCTCCCAGTCTTGGGATTGAAAGAATACAGCCCCACCCCTGGCTTTTTTAACAAGGGTTCTCAGGAGTCAAAGTCATGTCCTAATACTTGCAAGGTAGGCATTTCACTGAATGAGCCCACTTCCCACCCCAAATTAAGTGTGTAAGTCAAGTAATGGATTCACTGTCCCCACATGAATTTAGCAGATATAGACACATTCAGAGCATCGTAATTCTCTTTCATGATTAGCAATGCAGCTTTTAAAAGAAAACCACCTGAAAAACATAAGCAGCTAAAAAAAAAAAAAAAAAAAAAAAACCATTTACTGGGCAAACGAATGCCAACTCTCACTATCGGAGTCCAGAATCAATTCTATTCTCCTAGGAGGAAAAGAAACTCATAGCCAACAGGACTTGAAAGTAAACTATCACTCGAGGCAATCACACCAGAAAAACTGGTTCCTAAACAAATAGCTAATGCTCTGCACCTCCAATCCAATACCAACAAGGATCAGCTCCCGAATTCAGTATGGACATGGAAACACCTCCACAGAAAGAACTGAACTGCAGTCAACAAGCTAGCCCAGTAGGTGAAGCTCCTACCACCAGACCTAATGACCTGAATTTGATCCCAGTACGCGTGGTGGACGGACAGAACTCCCACATTGTCCTCTGACTTCCATGCTTGCTCCCTGGCAAGCAATTATATGTGCACTTGCATGTGCTCACACACAATACACAAGCAATCTGTATAAAAGATGTGAGTTTATCCTCCACTCCAGGCGTGTAAAGAAATAGTCTAGTAAAGTGCCAAACATCTTATGAGATGTGTTTACCCTGTTGCCTTAATAAGGAGCTGTATTACGTTGTTTCAAATAATGTACCACCAATGTGGTCTGTCTCCTCCAGCCAGACTTATTAATAGAAGCTAGGTTTCAAAGACTATTTCAGTCATTACAAATGACAACTTGCAAAACAGAGAAACATACATCCAAGACACATAACTCGCCATCGAAGTAAAGGAGAACGCTGCTTAGAACTGATAGTTAATCTGTCATCATCAGTCAACTTGGCTGGATTGAGAGGAGGATTAAGAGGTTATGTTCAGGCTTCCCTAGATCTCAAGGGCTCTGACCTAATGAATGGCATGATACATTAATGGATTCAAAAGTGGACTATACCGCTGAGAAGGAGAAGTCTAGGTCAAGGAGGTGTGTCCTTGAAGGATATATCTTGACCTTGGCCCCTTCCTGATTCTCCTCTTTCTTCCTGGTCTCCATCAGGTGAACAAGGTTCCCTACCATTCTCCTCTTCCATGATGCTTCTATCTTCCCACAGGCCTGAAACCAAAGGAGCCATCTGGCCATGGACTAAAACCCTGACCGAAAATTAATCCTTCCTCTGGGTGGTGAGCTTCTCAGGGACGTTGTCATGACAATGGCAGTGTGACTAATACAGAACCCATTATATGACAGAGTCTCCTGCCCCCTGCAAGGGTCCAAGTGCTGAAGAAATGTAGGCATGAGTATTCCTCAGAGGTAAACAGACTAGAAGAAGAGAAAACGCCCTTCATGACGGGGATGGAGTTAGAAGGAGGAGTCTGTGCTTACAAAAGCATGTAATCACTACCGTACCTTTAGGAAGAGAGACAGGAGGAAGAGGAGGAAGGGGTCCTTTCAAATTTAGCCTACAAAATGTTTTCAGACTATACTTAAACTACTTATTTAAGATGTAATTGGCCCATGCTTACAATCACAGGATATAGGGGACTTAGAAGTTTAAGGCCAGACTGGGCTACCCAGTAAGTCCCTGTCTAGAGAATATCTCTAAGTTTTCATTTAAAACCATGCTTCTTAATCCCACTTAACATTATATGTGGTATAATTTCTCTACAATTATAAGTATCCAGGTGGGAAAATACTATTGTACAAACACATTCCAATTGACATCTGTTGAAGATGGCAACTAAAGCTGACACAGGTAGGACCACACATGAACTCTTGCCAGTGGCCAGCAAGCCCTAGCTGTGGAGTTAATTTCCTGAGGACAGGGACTAGTCCCTACTCTTGTCATTGGGATGGAATGAACTCCTCCTACTGAACTAGGTCCTGGTCACACAACCATGAACAGACATGAGCTCCCAGCAAGGAGCTCGCATTCCACAGGTGAGGTAGCCACAAAAGACAGCAATCAAAACAATGTTTAAGTGTCAAGGGGAAAACAAGCATCTGACACAGAAATGGAAGACTAAGGCTCCAACCTGCGTCAGCTAGACATTCATCAGAACCCAATCTGAGGAAGTAGCATTTGTCACTTAAGCAAAAAAAAAAAAAAAAAAAAAAAACGGAAGGGGTGAGGAGCGAAGCCAGCAAAAAACTAGGAAGAATACAGAGGCTTTGAAATTATCTAAAGACCAGACTTGTTTTGAACAGTCAACCTGCCTGTCGGAAAATGGGAGTATGAACGAGGTGATAGGGCTCAGTTAGCCAAGTCATTCGAGAATGTGCCTATGTCCTGAGTTCAAAGGGCCTGGCTTGTGCTTTGAAAGGACCATTCGTACAGCTCCATGGAAGGATGCTGATGGACGGGTAACAGATGAACAGGGACAAGACTACAGATACAGTCTCAGCAAAGATCACAGTTCTTACACCCAAGCAGAGGTAATGATAACTAGAGGTGTGTGAGCGTATTGCAAATACCTTCAGTGGGGCTGGGCAGGTGGCTCGATTGGTGAAGTGCCGGTCTTGAAAGCATGAGGACTTGAGTTCAACCCCAAGCATCCGTGTAAAAAAGCCAGGCATAGTGACATACATGCACCTGCATTCCCAGATCCAGGTAGGTAGAAACAGGACAATCCTTGAGGTGTGGGGCCTGTCAGTCTACCTATAATTGGTGAGCTTTAAGTTCTGTGAGAATCTCTGTCTTTCAAAATAAAACAAACAAACAAATGGAGGGGCTATAGAAATGGCTCAGCAGTTAAAATCAACTATTGCTCCTGCAGAGGACCAGGGTTCGGTTCCCAATACCCACACTGTGGCTCACAACCATTGTAACTCCAGTTCCAAGAGTTCCTATGCCCTCTTCTGACTTTTGAGGACACCAGGCATGAGTGTGGTATACACAAATACATTCAATCAATCAAAACACTCATGTACATAAAAGAGAAAATAAATAAATCTAAAGAAAATGAAGTGGAGGATGACTGGAGACACTGAATGTCAAGCTCAAGTCTGTAGGGCATATGGGACCTTGTTACCAGACAGGCATAAGAATGGTAAGGTTGAATGAGTTTAAATCCCAGGAATCTCAGAATTGAGAATAGCCAGAGTGAAGCCATTCCTTACCTGCCTCTACCTGCTCTGGAACACGTAACCATGACACCCCACTGAAGACCACGTAGCATGAACACCTGGAGTTCTCCACGCTAATTGAGGAATCTAGATAACCCCAATGGTAGAGAGCTTGTCTAGCATAATCAAACAAGTCACTGTCTAAGTAACTTTTGGCCACATGTCAGAGTATATCTATAAGCCTAGCACTAGAGAAGATGAGTCAGGAGGATCTCCAGTTTGGGGCAAGCCTGTCCTATTGTATATAGTCAAACTCTGTCTTAATGAAAAAACAAAACAAACAAAAACCTCGGAAGCAGAGTTGATGACTTGCCTTGAGGACCAAAAGCAGGAAGTGAAGAGTAGGACTCAACTGTAATTCCTACTTCTCCAGCATCAGCATCTACAAAGTCAAGTCAGCATCTGGTTCTCAATGAGCCTAAGTCGGCGGCCCCTTAATGCAGCTCCTCAGGTTGTGATGACCCGACAGTAAAATTATTTCATTACTACTTCACAACTGTTATTTTGCTTCTGCTATGAATCTTAATGTAAATATCTGTGTTTTCCAATGGTTGTAGGCAACCCCTGTGAAAGGGTTGGTCAAACCCCAGGTTGAGAAAGCTGGTTTACCGCCCTGAAAAGAAAAGACAGGGTACCATCAATAAAAATTCACAAAACTATGTTAGAGCATACATGGAACTTGGAATATCTCATCTGCTAGATCCTTGGGGAAAATCATTGGAGCCTAGGTTTCACTTCTGTAGAACAGGGATTCTTAATACCTATTCTTCCATAAGATTGTCTAAGAGCAAAAGCCAACAAATGTCTCTGTAAATAGACGAAAAGAAAAAGTCTTGGCTTCTGTCACAAGTGCTTCCTCAGACGTTAAGACTAGCTTAAGAGGATGCGGATGCAGCTCAGTTGGTAGACTTCCCTGGGGTGTATGAAACCCTGGGTTTGATCCCCAGAGGTGGCTCACACAATAATCCCAGTCCTAGGGAGGGAGAGACAAGAAAATCGGGAGTTCAAAGTGTGTTGGAGGTCAGCCTAGACTATGTGACCTCCTGTCTCGTGCTTTCATTCTACTTTATTAAAATTAACAATCACAGATTTGTATATCCTCCGTAATTTCCAACAGAACTGTTCTATGTCAATTGTTTCCCAGATTCCCTAATCAAATATAAACTATTTGTTGGTCATTTTCATTTCTGCAACTATTAATGCATTTCATTTTCTCAACAGAAAGCAATTAACAGATTTTATTATCTCAACAGAGAGGTGGAAGCTACCCAGAGGCCCGTCTGCCACATGACTTGCCTGCAGATGTGCTGGATAGATGGGACAGCAAGAGAAGCTGAACAGCTTGAACACTGTGAAGAGCGGCAGAACTGGAGACGAGAGGGTCAGCGTGATGTGAGTAGACTGTCCTGCCACCTAAGGCCACGGTGAAGTCCTGGCCAGTGCCACCACTGAGGGCCATGTCTGGGTCCATGTCTGTGCTGCAGTAGGGAGTCTATGTCAATATCTGTGGCTAATAATTCCACCAAAGGTCACGCAGATGTCCCTGGCCTAGGTTGCTGCCTGTAACCTTATTGATGTCCCAGGGCTGAGCAGAGCTGGCCCTGCCCCTTCGAAGTCTGCAGCACTCCTGGGAGCAGGTCCTGCACCTTACCTGGGCAGCACAGTAGAGCTGGGGGCTGGGGGGTGGGGGGGGGAGTCGGAGGAGAGAGAAGTGGGGAAGCTGGCCCAAAGGTGTAAGCACTCAGGCAAGCTGACCTCACTACTTCTCTATAGTGTGGTGATGGCATGGGCTTAGCAGAAATGCCCTCCACCTCCACCTCCACCTCCACCTCCACCTCCACCAGCAGCAGCAGCAGCAGCCACCACCCACCTGTGGCAGGCAGGAGAGATGGCCCTGGGGTCATGAAAAAAGGAGAGCTGACCCCGCCTCTCCCCAGCTGCAGCATTCAGGAAAGCCAACCCTGCACCTCGCCTTGGTTGCACAGTAGAGCTGGTTCTGGTGGAGTGGGCACAGGTGAGCTGGCCCCAAAAGCACAAGAGTGGGAGAGCCGTCCCAGCCCCTTGCCAGCTGTGGCATTGGGTGGGCTAACTACAGCAGTGCTTAAGAGTTTTCCCTGGTGGTGTGGGTGCAGGAGAGATGACAGCATGACCAACTCAGCTACCACCCAAGCCCAGATCCAGGGTTTTGAGTTGCCCCTCCCCAACCTCTACTTCATCTATGGAGTGGGTGCAGGGGCTGGTCCTCCAGATCCAAAGCTGCAGGATCTCCATCACACAAGGTAACAACAGGATGTCCAAAAGAAGCCCTGTGGGGATCTAGTACCGAGAGAGTAGCAGAAGCCAGAGGCCTCGAACTAGACTAGTGCATTACCTCGACTATTTTCAGGCAAAGACGTGTGGACCAAAGGGTATACTGTGGGACACACCGTGACACACCATAGCTTCCAGGATGAGACTTTTGTTTTGTTTCTTTATTAATTTTATTTATTTATCTAATTAATTTTGTTTTTTTTTTTATTTTCTTTTGGGGGAAAGGTTACAAGGGTGGAGGGTAGATACAAAGGAACAGGGAGGTGAGTGGGACTGGAGTGCATGATGTGAAAGTCACAAAGAATGAATAACAAGCTAAAAAGAACCGTGTCCATCTATAGATTATATTCCCACAATTTTCTTACTATTTTATAATTACTGCTAGAAACTAGAGAAGATCTGTCTCTGGTAACCTGACTCAAATTAGACAAAAGAATTTATGAATAAGTTAAAAAGTGATTCAGGCTCACCACCATATGTAAGCTGAGAGGACCTATTTATATCGACATAAATACACCCATAAAGTCAGCAGACATAGTTTTACAAATTTGATAAGCACATTTAAAACTAAGGACATCTTAACATAGGTAAGAAAAAGCAACAACATATAGAACATAAGGTCTGTAACTCAGACGTGCAAAAACTAACTTCCAACTGCATATCAGAGCAGCAGGTTCAGAACGAACCAGTGAAATCTGCCTGAAGTTCAGTTGGCTTGTAACATTACATGTCTGCGAACTCTGAAAAATAACTGAACCTTTCTATACCTCAGGTTCCCCATCCAGAGGTGGGGGATAGTGACATATACCTTCCCTGGTTACTGGAAATTAAACCGCATACCTAAGAAAATCAGCAAGAGCCCAATAGAGTGTGCATGTGCACGCATATGTACACGTGTGTGTGTGTGTGTGTGTGTGTGTGTCTGTATGTGTGTGTATGCAGATGTGCCCTTATTTTTCCAAGTGGATTGCAGTGGTTACCGTAAGTAGACATCTACTGCTTTCCACCTTATGTTTTGAGGGATGGGGATGGTAATAGACTCTATCTCTGAACCTGGAGCTGGCAATTTCAGCTACACTGGCTGGACACCAAGGCTACCTAGGGTCTGTCCATCTCATGCCTTCACCATGCTCAGATACCTTGTGGATGTTAGAGATTTGAACTCACGTCTTCCTGCATGCTCAGCAAGCACTTTACCCACTGTGCCACCCCCAGCCCATCATTCACTTTTAAGAAAATAACTTAAAGATGTACGAAGGTGGACAAATGACTCCATGACACTCATGCCACGGTAGAAACCTGAGGTAACGAGCCAGTGGCATCCACAGCTAACAAGGCCAGTGAGCTATCAAACTTGTATTAGTATTTTATGCAAACAACATTTCAAGCAAAATTATCCTGAATATAATATTAAAATGCATCCTAACTTAACCAGGTTGTAGGGGCACACTCCTTTAATCCTAGCACTCAAGACAAAGAGGCAGGCTTATCTCTGTGAGTTCAAGGCCAGTCTAGTCTACTAAGTGAGTTTCGGGACACCCAGGGCTACAAAGAGAAACCCTGTCTCAAAATTAAATAAATAAACAAACAAACAAACAACTGCACCTCCTAACTGATTTGTCACTCATTTTACAATGGGGTATATGGGACCTTAAAGAAATGAGATGCTAAAGCAATCAAACTTTTTACTTTTAAATTTGTATGGTTATTTCCCTTAAGTATATGTCTGTGTAGAGGTATTACACATGAATCCAGACAGAGGCCAGCAGTGCCGATTCCCAAGAGGTGGGAATAGTGGGTGGCTGAGGGCCGCCTGATGTGCGTGCTGGAAATCCATCTCAAGTCCTCCAGAAGAGCAGTGTGTGCTCTTAACTACTGGGCCCAGGTCTCGAGCAGAAGCCAAGTGTTTCAACAAGACAATTACCTTAAAAGGGGAGAAGGAAGAGGAGCCGGGTAAAGGAACAAATACACAAGGCCCTTCCAACAATTTCCAGACTGACCACCCTCTTACCATGTCGCACAGCTGTATGTCTTTTCAGCCTGACTGCACGGCTGACATATCAGACACGCGGAGACATTTCTTACTCTACCTTGTGTTTCAGAAACAAGCGACACACTAGATAATCTGGGGGGTGGGGGGGAAGAGCTGCCATCATCAGTGTCCTCACTAAGGTATTATCTCACTCACTCCACAAATGGGGGAAAAACAGCATTTGAATGGAGTTTGCCTTGCTGGATGCTATTGTTAATCAGGATGCAAATAAGGAATGTCTCAGTTTTTGTACAAACTAACATAATTTGACACTGAAATATATCCCTCATCTCATCTGACCACCCAGGAGAACAAGCACGAGCCCTCCGTCCCACCTCCACTACTTAAAGCTTTCTGCTGGAAGATAAACTTCCACCCAGCACATCCACGGGTTAAAGGTGCCTGTGAGTAAGGAAAGAAGCCAGCAAGCTGGAAGATTAAAAATTTCTATCAAATCCTCTGCAATTCGATCTTCCCATCTTCCCTTAAATCTTTAGCTCTGGGAAAGACTCTGAAAGCAACCAAGAGTGAAGACATGAGCACACAGCCTACCAAATGAGATCTACAGCTCCCAGTCTGGGTATCACCAGGAAGAGAATGAGACTCAGAAGCAGGGAGATCTGTTTAGTAGCCCGTTCCGGTGGTGCAGACACATGCTCCCACTGGGCAGCCTGCATTTTCCAATCGTGAAACTGGTCCTCGATGGCTGTGGTGTTTTGGATAGGTCTCCATCATAAGGCTGGTGCTCCTTGAAACTGGGCAGCTCCATGAACAAGTGTTTGGCTTTCCCCAGATGTTGTGGTTCTTCAAGCCAGGTTAATGTCCACCTCAGGCAACAGGATGAGTGTACTAGTTAAGGTTACTATTGCTGCAGTGAAACATCATGACCAAAAGCAACTTGGGGAGGAAAGGGTTTATTCGGCTTACACTTCCACACCACTGTCCATCACTGAAGGAAACCAGGACAGGAACTCAAATAGGGCAGGAACCTGGAGGCAGGAGTCAATGCAGAGGCTGTGGATGGGTGCTGCTTACTGGCTTGCTAAGCCTACTTTCTTATAGAACCCAGGACCACCACACCAGAAATGGCACCATCCATGATGGGCTGGGCCCTCCCCCCTCAATCACTAAGAAAATGACCTACAGACTTGCCTATAGCACAATCTTATAGTGGCATTTTCTCAGTTGAGGTTCCCTTCTCTCAGATGACTTCTGCTTGTGTCAAGTTGACACAAAACTAGCCAGCTCAAGGAAGAAACAAAAAGTGTTTACAGCAAACAAGAAAAAATATCTCTCTGCTTGAGGATGTAGCTCAGTGGTAGAGTGTTTGCCTGGCGCATATAAGGCCCTGAGTTCAATCCCCAGTACACACACACACACACACACACACACACAATATATATATGTATGTATGTATATGTATGTATGTATATGTATGTATGTATATGTATATATATACACATATACATAAACACACAAACACACACATACCCACTATACACACAAACATACACACATATATAAACACATACACAAACACACACACATAAACACGTGCACACACACTCATGCTGGCTATCCCGGAACTCACTATGTAAAATAGGCAGGGCTTGAACTCAAAGATATCTGCCTGTATCTTCTTCCTAAGTGCTTGGATATATCTGGCTTATAAAATAAATTTTAAAAAGAAATCTAGATAGGTCATTAGTCATAATGCAGTGTTCAAACCTGTAATAGCTTTGTAAAAACTTTAAAGAAGCTGGGCCTGGTGGAGCACAGCTGTAATCCTAGCTCTCAGGAGGCAGAGGTAGGTGCATCTATGAGTTCAAAGCCTGCCTGGTCTACACAGAGAGTTCCAGGCAAGCCAGGAGTACATAATGGGACCCTGTCTCAAAAGATAACAAAAAATTTTGAAAAAACTTTGATTTGGGGATGGAGATTTTGCTCAATAATTGGAGCAGTGGCTGTTTCATTTCCCATCATCAACGTGGAGGCTTAAAACCATCTTTTACTCCAGTTCCAGGGACCCTCTTCCGTCCTCTTCTGGCCCCTGCAGGCACTAAGCACATAAGTGGTGAGCATACATACATGCAGGCAAAACATCCATGCACATGAAATAAAAATTAAATTTAAAATACTTGTATTTAATTATGTGTGTGTGGAAGGGTGTGGTGGGCGCATGTGATTTCAGGTGCTAGTGGAGGCCAGAAGAAAGATTTAAATTCCCTCTCATAGAGCTACAGGTCATTGTGAGCCATCTAAGGTAGGCTGGAAGAGGAACCGCGGTCCTCTACAGGAGTAAGCAGACGTACTTTTTATGCTTTTCATTGTTGTTGTTACTTTGGTTTTGTTTCTTGTTTTGTTTTAAAACAGGGTTTGTTTCACTATGTACCGCTGGCTGGCATGGAACTTACTATGTAGACCAAGCTGGTGGGGAACTTATAAAAATCCACATGCCTCTGCCTCCCATGTGCTGGGGTTAAAGGTGTGTGCCTGCAGTACATACTCTTAACCACTTAGTACCCAGCTCCCCAGTTCCAACATCTACAGTCTCTAATTCTTACAAATATAGACTGTTTTAATTATTAAAATGTATATAACATTAAAACTTTTTTTTGAAGAAGGACCAGGCTATAGACCAGGCTAGCCTTGAATTTGATATGTAGCCCAGGCTAGCCTTGAATTTGATATGTAGCCCAGGCTAGCCTTGAATTTGATATGTAGCTGAGGATGACCTCGAGCTCTAATCCTCCCATCTTCATATCCCAAGTGCTAAAATCTTTAGATTTGTACCACTACACTGTGTGTGTGGTTCTGGGGGTGAACCCAGGGCTTCACAAGTGCTGAGTAAGTACCACAAGCCCAGACCCCACACCTCCTTTTAAATGAAGAAATTGAAGTAATGTTATACATACACAGTCTCTTTTTGAAAGGAAGATACCTATTTGCAGATTTGTGACCTCTCCTTGCTCATAAGAAAGAACCATGAACTCCACAACCCAATTTATGCCATCAGGATCTATAAAGAGTTTGCACAGATCCTTTTCTAATTCACCATGCTGAAGCTGACACTCCTTCCACAACACGCTACAGAGGCTGGCACAGATGGGGACTGCTGGACACACCCTGGCATACATTTAACTCCTCTTCATCTCTCTTTGCACCCAAAAGGCCTGTACACATTAAGTCTTTCCAGCTGAGTGCTTTTCCTGACACACATTCTTAACTCTAACCGAGGATGAAGTGTGAACCCAGGGGGCATATCACCATGGCAACTCCCCACAACAGACCCAAGCTATCAGCTCAGCATTCTCATCTCTGAGATCACATGGAGATCCACCCTCAGAAAAGACCTGTGAGCAGATACTCTGTCAAACATTAGCCTTTTCTGTAAGATAAGCCTCCAAGTCAGTGGCCCATTACAGAGACTGTAAACTCTGTAGCTAGCTGCCCGGAATGGAAAGGTAATTCTGTCTTCTGCAGCCCAGGTGCTTGTTATGCATGGTTATGCTGGTGGTGTACTCTTTCACAATAAAAGCTATCCCAAATCAATAAACTCTATGGTCCTCCTCCAGGCAGACACACATCAGAAAAGGGACAGGCTTGTGAGACAAAGGAAGACAAGTGTACTGGAGATGTTTGCACACCCACTGCTAGGCTTGCTGCCTTGTAGACTTTGCTCAGTGAATATAAGAAAGAGTAGGCTCCCTCAGCAAAGAGCTTGAATCTCCATTTCAAATAAAGAACTGGGGACAAAGCAAACAGGAATCCTCTTTCCATTGCAAAGGTACCCAGAGCCTTAGCCTACTTTGTAAGAGCAAACCCCTTGGGTGACAAAACTGTTGAATGTGTCAGCATGTCTGACTGAAGAGTCACCATGTTAGAGCATGCTCACTGTAAATTCTGCAAAGACAGTTGTCCCAACATTGCCCACTTGAAGAGTCATATGCAGTCAACTGAGGTGCACGGGGAAATGTGGCAACAGTGTCAATGACTGAATTCACCAATTTCCCAAATATTTATATTTGGTGGAAATTGGGAGCTATCTGAAACCAAACTTTCTCTGTACTGCTTGACCCAAAGAGGGTTCTTAAGTGTTTAAAATATTTATCAATCCTTTAAAATGTGAAGAGGGTGTGTGTGTGTGTGTGTGTGTGTGTGTGTGTGTGTGTGTGTATCTCCAATTTCTTCTTTTTCTTGTGAAATCAGAATTTCAACACTGAGCTTGCATCCATTACTGTAATTTCCAGATAGAGCTTAGTACCACTCTGAGAAGGGACACCCCAATTCAGTTCCCCCACAGTCCTCATGCAACCCTCTTCTGAGGCAATGGAGTTTGGAGCTAATTCTTAGCAGAGATGGTCTCTATGGAGACCACATCTGGCCCTTCAAATAAAAGACCCTCTGGCAGGAGATTTGCTCAGTTCAGAGCAAACAAGAGTATGGCCCTCCCCCTGTGTAGTCTGTCTTTTATAATATCAGAAGGTGCTATGCAAGCTGCCAAGAGAGGGAAGCAGAAAGTTGTCCTACCCGAGTGTGACACCTGTGAACCACAACAGTGACCTATAAAGCAAGATATCTGTAACGGTGCGATAGTAGCACTCAGATTGTGATGGTAACCAATAGCTGTCTAGTTGGGTTTAAGGCCCACTTGGGAATGAAATCATTGGTAATGTTGGAAACCTAGCCAGCTACCCAAGGTGAGGAAGGTCATGGATCTCAGAGGTGAACCTACGATGTCACCACTTTATTAGACCAGCATCATTCCTAACTGTGCTCTGATACGTATCCTTGTATCGACAGTTACTATACAGTTCTAGGCTGACAGTTATCTTTGTACTGTAGTTCTCACCCATCATCAAAGAAGCTGCTCTTTGCAGAAGACAGAGACCACTACAGAAAACCACAACTGGTCAGATGCAGAAAGCAACTGATGGTGGGGTACCCAGCCCCAATGGACACAGCTACAGTTCAACTCCTGCACCTAGAGCTTGGGCAATGTCTTAGAAGAGCGGGTAGAGAGATTGGAA
Source organism: Rhynchomys soricoides (assembly GCA_019843965.1). Classification (NCBI taxonomy): domain Eukaryota; kingdom Metazoa; phylum Chordata; class Mammalia; order Rodentia; family Muridae; genus Rhynchomys; species Rhynchomys soricoides. Next base: position 21,026,832 of record JADRCH010000004.1, on the reverse strand, counting down.
GAGCCACACAAGCCAGAATCCCGCTGTGACACTGTCTCCTGGAATGACAGAGGAGCTACAACCAAGATACCTCAATAATATGGCGGACTAAACAAAACCGTAACAGTAACACCAATAAAAAATACTAAGGTAGAAGGAGAAATCTCATCGGGTCCCACCCCTACACAAAGAACTATAAGCAATTAATAACTGCTGAGAAAGAATTAGTCTTTCCCAAGGATGAGCCCCCCTAACTGGTCACCAATGGTAAGCCCTGAAATCATACACATAATAAAAAATATTTTAGTGTGTGTGTGTGTGTGTGTGTGTGTATAAACACATATATAAAAGACTATATATAGGAATATATATATGAATATACACACAGCAGGTCATATGTGCATATTTATGCATACATATATAAAAATAATAATCAAAGAAAAAGAAGGCATGGCTGTGAGAGATAGTGAGAAGGACTGTAGGAAAGACTGGAGGGAGGGGGCACAGGAGGGGCTAAAGGGAGGAAGGGCAATGGAAATTATGTAATTATATTTTAATTTAAATTTTTTGTTTCATCTTGGTTTTTTGAGATAGAGTTTCTCTCTGTAGCCTTGGCTGTCCTAAAACTCCCTCTGTACATCAGGCTGGCTTTGAACTCAGAGATTTGTCTGCCTCTGCCTGAGTGCTGGGATTAAAAATGTGTACCAACATATCTGGCTTTAAAAAAAAAAAAAAATTTTTCCTTAAATCCATACATGTAAGGGGGTGGGCTGGGGGCATGGAGAGTTAGCCTAAACATTCTATCTGTTGAGTAATAAATAGCTCATTCAGCCTCTAACACTTTACTATACAGTGAAGGTAAATCCAAGCATGTGTGTAATTGACCCCAAATCCATGCATCCAGTAACTACTGCAGAGAGCCTAGAGAGCCAATACCTGCAAGGAAATGAGCAAGGGTACTTCACAGAGCAGATCAAAAGAAAAAAGGGTAACTAACGTGAAGCAGCCAGGGTCACCACAAGTCTCTTAAGGCCCGGAAATTGGAGTATACTCATTCTTCCTTATTGCCAGAGCCAGAACGTTGTATTCGGATACAGTAAAGATAGTGATAATCTTGGAAGCTTTCCAATTTCATTTGTGAGTTTTAAGTAAGTAAGCATCAAATGAACCTCGCAGATCACCCACGGTAGGGAATTTCAAGTCATTTGTAGTGAAGTATTCTGTTGCAAACATAACAATTAAAATCACCACTAGGAGGCCTCAACCATACAGAGGAACTGTAGGCAGCTAAGGAATGCACAGGGAAGCACACAGCCACCGGTCATCCAATCTAAAGGGTCAGCCCTGAAGCCATACAGACAAATAACAGCATACAGACTTAGCAGGTTGATTTCATATATATATTGGGTTTGAATATGATATGATATATGTAATATATATATTATATATATAATATATGAAAAAATAACAAAGAAAAAATAGGCCATGAATGTGACATAGAGCAAGGGGGGCTACATGGGAGGCCTGGAGGGAGGAAAGGGTAGTGAGGATGTAATTTTATAATCTCAAAAAATGAGAGAAATAATAAAAGAAAGTCTAATTGCCCTCTTCACATTACCAGTTCTGGTTGTTTAAGGCATATTTGTCTCTTGAGGACTGGTGTGGGAAGCCAAAAGCACTTCCTGTTCTTCCAGAGGACGAGAGTGTGGTTCCAGCACCTGACAACCACCTGTCTATAGCTCAAGGGTATCCAAAGCCCTCTTCTGGTCTCTTCAGGCACAAGTTTGTGTGTACACACACACACACACACACACACAAAATAAATATAAATAAATATTTAAAAAGACAAAAATAAACAAAAAGGTATTTTTCTCTTCGAGAAAGTAATGAAACAAACTAACAGCAATTGTCTTTTTACTTCAGTTTTGTTATAAGACTTTTGTGGAATGCTAGTATCAAACAATATTTTTTTCAAACAATTTTCTTAAAGTTCAATTATGGAATGAGAATAAAATAAGGACTTATTATACGATGTTCTTCTAGTCTTAATTTCCCAGCTACCAGAAGAATTCCATGCGATAGAACCTGAGACTTTATTTATTCATTTATGTTTAGTCAGCAAATTATATTTTTAGAAATCAGCACAGGGGTGGGGCTCTAATATTGGAAAGCAAACAAACACAGAACACCACACACACACACACACACACACAAACACACACACATTTCTTTCCACACTTCTAAGCCTGTTTCCCAAGTCACAGTTACTGTAAGTTTCCCTCTTTCTACAAGAGCAGTGGTTCTCAACCTTCGGATGCTGTGACCGTTCAATACAGTTCCTCACGTTGTGGTGACCCCTAACCATAATATTACTTTGTTACTACTTCATAACTGTGATTTTGTTACTGTTCTGAATCGTAATGTAAATATGCAGGATCTCTGATATGCAACCCTCAGGTTGAGAACTGCTGTGTTAGATAGATCTGCACCTGCTTATTAAAGAGCTCAAGGTTCTATTTAGTGACAGAACACTTAGAGTTAGAAAATCTGGAGAAATACTGGACACTAAGCTAGAAGAGTATAATACTTTAAAATGACATTTGAAACCTCCTCTATCACACTGATTTTTAAGTTTCTCAAATATGCATTTATTGTCTCAGTGGGCACGAAAACAACAGAAAGGTCTTCCAACTCCAAATTCACAGAATCATAAGTAGCTGACATTCTGGCATTTCTAACTCTTCCCTAGACTGGCCTCTAAATCACACAGCCCCAAGCCCAGATACTTTGATGTCAATGACGTGCCAGCCAAACAAGTATGAATGCAGGACTACCGAGACTGAGAACCGGTGCTCCGTGGTCTCCGGCGCTTCCAAGAAACACTTGCACACACGCGCACACATGGGCGAAAGCCACACAAGCCATCCATCTCCAGTTACCAGGATCCTCCTGGGATCCGCGCTTTTCCTTGAGTCCTCTGAAGACTTGCCAACTCCTCCAGGGTCCCAAGACCACTCTGAGTCTACTTTCCTCTCTCCTGCTCATGGCAGTCAGCTGGTCAACCCAGCCACGAATCGCTTTCTCTCCCGCTCCCACATCCCAAAACGGAACGACGGAAGCACCCGAGCGCGCCACGTGGAGCGCAAGCCAGCAGCCAGATCCAAGACAGTTCTTAAAGAGAGGTCCCTGCCTCGCTAGTCCCCGCGGCCCTAGTCCCGCCCCTGGCACCCAAACTTACCTGGTTAGGGTCCGTGGCGCGGAAAACGTGACAGGCCATCTGTGACTCGGGGTCGTCGGGCTGTGCCTTGATCAAATAGGCAAAGTAGGTGAGGTCGTGGCTGTTGTGGATGAAGCGCGAGATGTGCTGAGCCTTGTGCTCGAAGATGAACACCCCGGTGTTGGGCTGCACGGCCCCGGAGCCTGCGCCCCCACCGACCCCGGCACCCGGAGCGGGGACACAACGCAGAAAGGGGGCGCTGAGCACCAGTAGCACCTCCCGGGCCGCAGGCGCCCCGCAGCCGCCCGCCTCGGGCTTCTGGCTGCGCCGACGGATCTCGGCCATGAGCCAGGGGAGCATGGGCAGCGTGGTCCTGCGATCCAAGCAAGACCCTCCTACGTACCATAGCCGGAAGCGCTTGTCGCCAGGCTTGGTGGCACCTGGCTGCGCTGGGGCACTCGGTTCGGGCTCCAGGGGGTGCGGGAAAGGCTCATCCTGAATGCAGCTAGGCGACTCCATAACTCGCGCCTAGTGAGGGCACCGCGCCCCCAACTCGCACAGTGCAGGAGCCGAGGAAACTGCTAACTGTCGCCCCAGGCCCCCGCGCCTGCCTTGGTGCCACCAGCCCTTAAAGTCTGTGCTTCAGCGGCCCTGCCCCATGCGACACTTCCCCGGGCGCGGCTCCGAGCCTCCGGCTGCAGCTCAGTGGACTAGCAGGAGACCGAGGCTCATCCTCCTTCCTAGAGATCGTGCCCCGGGGCCCGCCTGTCCTCCCGCCGTCCGACAGTCTTCGGGGTCGGGAACCTCGGCAGCCGCGGTCTCCTGCTCCTGCTCCTGCTCCTGCTCCTGCTCCTGCCCCTACCCCTGCAGCCTGCTGCGGCCGGCGCGCTCGCCCAGCGCTGGCACTGGAAGGCTGGGCGGAGAGTGGAGCTGTGGGCGGGAAGGGGCGACTCGGGGCGGAGCTGACTCCTAGCTGGGTGACCGGCTGTCACCTGGAAGGTCGGGGGTGCCGGCTTGCGGCCCGCTCAGTCCGGGAGAACTACTCCAATGGAAAATAACAAAAACAAACGTGGCCTCGCTTGGGCCGCTCCTGCAACCCTCCGACTCCTCAGCCCGGCTCGCTGCTCCTCCTCCAGGGTTCCCGTTCCTCCCTCGCTCCTTCCTTCCTTCCTCCCAAGCTGCTACTTTAAAACCCGCTGCTACTCCGCCTCTAGTCCGCCGGAGCAGAGCTTTGCTAAGAAGCTGAGGTCGCCTCCCTGCCTCCGCCCCTCACCTCGCCTCGGGGGGCAGCCGTACCCAGCCGGGCGAGGGCACTTCCCGGAGCAGCCTGGCCTCTCCCCTCCTGGAGACTCTACTGCCCCCTGGAGAGGGGCCACTCGCAGTGGGGCGCTGAGATTTTGTTTTTGAGCAGTATTTGCTTGGTTTTATTCTGTCTAAAGCCTGAAAATTACCATGCATCCGTTTTCCTAATCTCAAGAACTGCTCAGGCTTTCAATCACAATTTTATGACAAAATAAATTCCAATATTCACTTTAAATTTTAACATTGCTTGATATGAATCTTTCCATTTCTTAATGCAGCTAACGTCTTAAAAACACAGAAGTTAAACTTCTTTACCTATGACCACTTCAGAGCTAATGCAAATTTCTTCTCCCTTATGTATGAGAATGCATATTTTAAAAAAAAAAACATTTTAGGGATAATTTGATTATTGTAATTTTAAAACAAAACAGTAGAATATAATCCCTTTTCCATTATAGCAGATTAAACAGGTTTTGTTATTGCTGCTGCTGCTGCATATTTGATACTAGGATTTTTAAGTCGAAGTCTCCTTCCTGGATAGTACAGGTTGACCTGGGATGCTCCATCCTCCTGCCTCAGTTTTCCAAGACTCGGGATTATAGGAATGTAACACCATCCCGGGTGAACCTTCCTACTTTCTTTATACGTTTACTGGATGCTAAGGAATGAGTACAAGAAAAACAAACAAAGGAGGAACTTTTCTCCAGGTGCTTAGAAGAAAAAATGAGAACTCCAGGTTTTTTGTTTTGTTTGTATTTAGTGCTCTTATTTTCTCTATGGTCATTTTGTTTCCTGTTCAGACAAAGTCAATATGGTCAAATATGCTACACTTCTGGGGCCACCACATAGCTAGCTTCTTTTTAATTACCATCTAAGCTCCAGGATGGACACAATATTGATTGGTGGAAGTCAATTTTTTTTTTGTTTGTTTTGTTTTGTTTTTCGAGACAGGGTTTCTCTATGTAGCCCTGGCTGTCTGGCCTCAAACTCAGAAATCCTCCTGCCTCTGCCTCCCGAGTGCTGGGATTAAAGGCGTGCGCCACCACTGCCCGGCTTAAAACCATTTATTTTAACACTTAAAAAACCTCTTGCAAAATAAAACCCAAGTCTTCACGGAGCAATTAAACACTCTGAGAACATAGATAGAGACAGTCTAAGACCATAGCAGGAGGTTCCGTGCACAGATCTCATTTCCCTAGGCTGCACATCTGACACTTATGAAAGAGAAAGAATAAAGCCAGGGCTCAATTACAGAAGCCTTAAAGATCCCCCCAAATCAATCAGTGTGTGGACTAGGTCTGAGTTTGGAGCCCCACTGGGCCAGTTCCTACTGGTATAATAAATTCAAGCCAGAGAGAATAAACTTCTGCTGACTGGCAAGAAAACAGAGATAATGTCGATGTATAACCAGCTAATTGAGGTTGCACCAGTCAGCCCATTCTTTATTTCAGGGACGTTTTCTTTCATTTATAAGTAGTATTACTGAATGGGAAGATGGCTGTCTCTGCCCTCTTAAAGTTAAGCGTGGTCCTATGATATGACAGTGATGTGTGAACAGAAGTGACTTGGGTCATGTCTGAAGTACAAGCATTTAACAGGAAGTGGAATAGTGGGCACTTGACCCATTCTTGCTCTCCAGTGGCCATGGTGAAAATAACCCATCCAGATGGAGGTGCCTCGTGATCAGAGAAGATCCAAATGCTGAGCCATCGCTCTGTGGACAGCTGTCCTGGAAAACGCCAGGAACAAGATAGATGCCTCACACATAAATAATAAAGTCTTGTCCTATTAAGCCATTGGGATTGTGGGTGTCTTAGTTTCCTTATTAATGTATCCTAGTCGGGTAAATATAAAGCACATTCACTAGTATATACTTATCATAACCTATTTTATAAATACTGATGGAGTTGACTCAGTAGTTACCTGAACTATGTGGTAAGCTATTAGATTCTTACAATTACTGTTTCACCCCCCAGAACTTACAGAATCGTTCACATATAAAAAGCACTGAATTTTGTAATCCTCACTTGAATTTTGAAGACAATATGTGTCTTCTTAGGGTTTTACTGCTGTGAACAGACACCATGGACAAGGCAACTCTTATAAAGAACATTTTATTGGGGCTGGCTTACAGGTTCAAAGGTTCAGTCCAATATCATTAAGGTGGGAGCAGGGCAGCATCCAGGCAGACATGGGGCTGGAAGAGCTGAGAGCTCTGCCTCTTGTTCCCAAGGCAGCTAGGAGAAGACTGGCTTCCAGGCAGCTAGGATAAGGGTCTTAAGCCCACGCCCACAGTGACACACCTACTCCAACAAGGCCACACCTCCTAATAGTGCCACTCCCTGGGCCAACCTTGTACAAACCATCACAATATGCAAGTACAGCATAGAGGACTGATTACACGGCATATGCAGGCGTGATGTTTACTACATGCTGAGGCAGACCTTCGCCAATAACCTCCAGTCCTTCCACTCTCAACCCCAGTTATTCCAAGCAAAGGTTGAAAGAATATGAACTGAGACATCGTTTCTAAAAACCTGGAAGAATTCTCTCTTCTGCAGAATCTTGGAGAAATCTGTATCTACAATACCTAGAATGAACTTCATATATAGCTAAAATGATCCTCTACTACCAGAAATAAAATTGTACCAGTATTACTAAAGAGTTGTAAGGTGCACTCAAATCCTTAAATAAATAGCACATGAGAAACAGAGGCCTTGAATTAGTGTGACAGTGAAGGATTTGAAAGGTTTGGAGGTTTGTGGTAGCCTTTTACCCAGGTTTCTTTCTCCCACATACAAAAGTCATCCTCCCTCTCCTCCCCCACTCTCTCTCTTTCTCTTTCACTTACACACACGCATTCACACACACACACGTGCGCATACGCATTTGGTGGCCACATACACATGCATTTTTCCTGCTTAAAAATAAATATGCAAGGCTGGAGAGACGGCACGGTGAGGAGAACACTTTCAAAGAAAGTGTGAGGATCTGAGATGGAATTCTCAGAAGCCACGTAAAGCCAGGCACGATAACAGGGTGTATTCCCAGAAACTTATGGACCAGCTAATCTAGTAGACTTAGTGGCAAACAGCAAAAAGATCCTGTTTCAAACAAAGTGGAAGGCAGAATGTTCTGTGGCATGCCGAGAGAGAGAGAGAGAGAGAGAGAGAGAGAGAGAGAGAGAATCATAATAACAAAAAATTTAAAATAATGATAAATAATTGCATGTCTGTGCCTTACGAGCTTCTGCAGTCTCTTCTTCTCTGCCTTCCCTTCGGGTCACCCCATAACATCTTCCAGCCTTCACAACTTGAACACCCTTCATTCTTCAAGGTCCAGTGCAAAAGTCACATCTCCTGAAGCTACACTTGCCCAGCCATGGCTAGAAGCTGCCTCTCTTTGCCCCCTTTCCTGTGCATCCCAGTCATACAGCTCTCATGACTTTCTTCATAATTACTGAGTGACTCTCTGTGTTCCTACAATAAAGTGACACCACCAGGATGGTGTCATTTGGGGGTCTAGGAATGAATTCATTTTCTCTGCTGACTAGAAGAATTAAAAAGACAAGAAAGACAAGATCAGAGCAACCAGCAGAGTTTTACTGAAAGTGAAAAGGTATATACAACGCAGCACACAGAGACAGTCCATGAAGGGAGGGAACCAGAGCTGTCAGCTGAATCTGCCCACGTGATCAAGATGCTTATGCTTTGAGGCATGAGTTGGACCCCCTTTCACCCTCTGAATTTGCTGGCTTGGGCTATTGCTGGAGCATTGAGTAGTGTGAACAAAGACAAGAAAGTCGATTGGATTCCACCAAAGGAGCCCGTCAGCAGATGGGAAGGTTCTGATGAGCAACTCCTACTTGGGGGACTGGGGATGGGGAAAAAGAATGAGGGAAGTCAGCCATCACAAAATGATCGCGCATTTGCACGCCTTAACTTTTCCTACGTCTGCTACTAGTAAGTGTGTGACCACTCTTAGTTTGACTTGGCCGACATTTCTCTCCCACAGCAGCTGATAATTACTAAGTAGATAGTAAGTATTCAGTGAGCAATAGGGTTGAATAAGTAGCTAATTAGAATTAAAAAACCAAAGAGGTTTACTACCACAGAGGTGTTATGCCAGAGTCTTAATTAGATAATTTCTGGTTAACAAATAGATCGACTGGATGATTATGAAGCTTTTTCTAGGAAAGAATGCCTTTCTAAGCAGATGGCAGAGTTCTGGCTGGGGAAAACATAAGCCTTTGTGGTTGGATGGGGTTTTGAAATATGCCCAAGGATTCCCCTGTTCTCTGTGACCTTGACCAGCCCAAGCAGCTGGGTCATTCTAGGTTCTGACTTCAGGGAAAGGATGACACAGCAGAATGCTGAGAACAAAAGAGCCATTCTTAGCATATCTGCTTCAAAAGCCAGAAGCTGGCAAAGGCTCCAAGGATGTATTTTTCTTGCTGTAGAAAAAAAAATAAAATAAAATGCACAAACTTGGAAGATGGAGCGACAAAACGTAAGAGGGTTTAAGTTCTGTGAGTCTCCTGAGGAGAGATCTCTGTCTCTCAAGGCAAGGCTAATGGATGGGAGCTGGAGAGCCCTAAAGCAGAAGACTTGCTACTTTCCCCCAGGATATGCCCAGAGATTTGCATTTTCCCATGCCTGCCATGGCAAAGAAGCAGGAGAGGAAAAGCCAGATAAGCAGAAGACTAGAAACAGCCTCTGGAACAAACCTTTTGTCTTGCATGGCAAAAGAGCGGCAACTCCTTTTTGTTATGGCTTGGTGTCACTAGGAGGAAGAGAAAGCTGTTGTTGTTGTTGTTGTTGTTGTTGTTGTTGATGATGATGATGATGATGATGATAAGGAGGAGGAAGAGGAGGAGGAGGAGGAGGAGGAAGAGGAGGGCAACTCATGGATTATGTAAGCTGCTACTCTGGCTACACCTACTAGGATGTACAATAGAAGAACAGCCCTATTTCTTCCTCCCCATGCTTCCATTTTATTCTGAAACATTCTGCCATGAAGCTCCAGACAGGCAAAAAAAGAAGGAAGGAAGGAAGGAAGGCAGGAAGGAAGGAAGGAAGGAAAGAGGAAGGAAGGAAGAAAGAAGGAAGGAAGGAAGGAAGGAGGACGGGCTTCAGTAAGGGAGAGGAAAGTGACACAGAATACAATATATAACATAACTGAATTCTTGATTCATGTGAGAAGTTTGATTTAGTCCTATTTACACACAACCAGCCCAAATATTGCTTTATATTAGCTACTTTTCTGTTGCCATGATAAAACACCAGGACCAAGGCAACTTAGAAGGGTTTTATTAGTGTTTACAGCTTCAGAGGGAAAAGAGACAGAGAAGCAGGACCTGAAAGCAGAGAGCTCACATCTTGAATGACATGCACAAAGCAGAGAGGGTGAACTGGAAGTGACAAGAGGCCTTCAATCTCAAAGGCCACCCCAGTTACACACTTGCACCAGCAAGGATGAGCAACCTAAATCTACCCTATTCACTATTCAAGTGACCAAGACTATGGGAAGCATTTCTTACCCAAACCAACCACATTCCACTCCCTGGCCTCCTTGGCTTGAGGCCAGATCATAATGCAAAAATGCATTTGGCCCAACTTCAAAAGTCTCCATAGTCAGCCGGGCAGTGGTGGCGCACGCCTTTAATCCCAGCACTTGGGAGGCAGAGGCAGGTGGATTTCTGAGTTCGAGGCCAGCCTGGTCTACAGAGTGAGTTCCAGGACAGCCAGGGCTACACAGAGAAACCCTGTCTCGAAAAACCAAAAAAAAAAAAAAAAAAAAAAAAAAAGTCTCCATAGTCTTTCACAGTCTCAACATTGTTTAAAATGCCTAGTGTCTTTGGGGACCCAAGATGATCTCTTAATGGTAACCCATTGTAAAATCAAAAAGAGGTTCCATACTTCCAAACGTGGGTTTACTTCCTGCAACAAATATCTTTCTTAGGCTGATTCCACGCTGTGTATGCAGCCTCCCTGACAGATATTCCATAAATGTGACATCTCCTATGTCTTGGAGGCTCACATCACTCAGGCTTCACCGTCACAGCTTTACAAAATAGCTTCTCAGGGCCTTCACACAGGGACACCTCTGACACACACTGGTCTCTGCCCAATCTCAGAAGCCACAAAGGAAGTATCCTTCAAGTTTCCAAGCCAGCACTATGTGAGCGACACTACCAAGTTTGTCTTGTAGCTTGGGATAGACCCTGAACCCCTTGGATCACATTAGCAGCAGAACCCTTAGTCAACTGCTTTCTAGGAGCAGAAACCCCCTGGGACTCTCTCACTGGGTTATTATCTTGCTCTGAAGTTCCCTTCCCTTTATTCCAGAGGTCTCTCATTATATGAAGATGCTAATTTTAGCCAGACTTGGTAGCTCATGCCTTTAATCTTAGCACTCAGGAAGGCAGGCATATCTTTGAGTTCCAGGCTAGCCTAGTCTACAGAGCAAGTTCCAGGACACCTTGGACTAAACAGAGAAACACTGGGATAAAAAGCAAAAAACACCAAGATACTAATCTCGTTGACCCTTTCAGCACAAGCCTTTGCTAAAACACTAATTTTCCTGGTGCTCCTTTTCACTTCAAACTGTATATTTTGTATTTCTTTCTCCCCACCTTGTTCTTTTCCATCGTGTACATGCATAAGAGGTACTGAAAACAGCCACAGAACTGAGGCTCCCGTGAAATTGCCTGTACCAAAGAAATTAGTCTGTTGCTTTTTCATTTAGCCTGTGGCAAGTTCTCAGACATTCTTCGTCAAAGTTACATGAGCAGGCCTCCCCAGACCGCACTGCTCTCAACACCTCTATGCTCCACTAGAGTGGCCTGTTTCAGCTCTGCTTATAGAGTTCAACCACTCTCCTCGTTTTGAAGTCCTCCTCATTCTCCAAAAGAAAAACCCAATGTGGTCAGTGTCTTCACATCAGACTACTGTCTACCAACTTCTGTGTTAGTTACTTTAATGTTTCCATAGAACAGGGACACCAATGGAGGAGTTAGGGGAAGGACTGAAGGAGCTGAAGGGGTTTGCAACCCCACAGGAAGAACAACAATATCAACCAACCAGGCACCTCAGTGATCCCAGGGACCAACCAAGGAGTACACATGAAAGGACCCATGGCTCCAGCCGCCTATGTAGCAGAGGATGGCATTGTCTGGCATCAACAGGAAGAGAGACCATTGGTCCTGTGAAGACTGTATTCCTCAAAATAGGGGAATGCTAGGGCGGTGAGGTAAGACTGGGTGGGTGGGGGGAGCACCCTCATAGAAGCAGGGGGAGGGGGATGGGATGGGGGGGTGGGGAGGGGAAATCGCATTTGAATAAACATTTGCAAATAAACATTTGAAATGTAATAAATAAAATAACCAATACAAAGAAAAAAGCCACCATAACCAAGGCAGGTTAGAAGGAAAGAAGTTTATTTGAGCTGACTGTCCTGAAGGATAAGAGTCCATCTCGGAGGGGAGGCGTGGTAACAAGTAGGTAGGCAGCAGGAGAGGAAACACATCTGCAAACTCATGCAAGAAACTGACAGCAAGCTAGAAGACATACCGTGAGACTTTTCATTGCAATGCCCACTCCTCCCCCCCAAGCCCCCCCCCTCCAGTTTCCTACCTTCTCTAGCAAGACTTTACCAACAAAACATCCCTTCCCCAAAAAACCACCAACTGGGGACCAAGTGTTCAAATAATCAGCACTATGGGGAATGGTCCTCATTCAAACCATCACATGCACAAATACTAAGATGAGATAGACAGAGGCTTTAAAGAACTGTGAAAACACGAAGCCACCCTTCCTCTTTCTGTGCCTCCTCCTCTGCCCCCTCCCTGCCAACACCTTCCTCCACTGACATCAGACTCCACATTCTTGGGCCTTCCAATGAGGACTAAAGACCACATACCCTCCAGGAGTCTTCCAAGCCTGCAGTATCGGCATGAGGCTGCTAAGGAATCCAGCTCCGTGGTCTGATCTGCTAACCAGGTTCTCTGACTCTCAGGCATGCAGATGACCTTTGTTAGGTTACCTGGTCCCTACTGGGTAAGCTTTTCTAATGCATTCCCTTTCTGATACATAGTCTTTTGGTTCTGTTCCTCAAGAGAGATCTGCCTAATACAAATGTTAACTGGACCATTCAACCAGCAAAGGAACAGCATAAGGTTAATGTAACAAACTCCCAGAAGTGTGACTCAAATTGCAAGTTCTTAATATTCTAATTAATGAGGAGTCAGGTCAAAGGATCCTGGAATCTCAGGAAACCACCCCATTAGGATCAGGAGGTGTTTTGGTGCTCTACAGCTGGGGACTTGCACATTTCTTTTCTGGTATTTTTCTCTTATTTACACCCCTCCTTAGTGCAGCCAGAAATCAACTATTTTCTTTCTCCATGAACTAACAGAAGGTTATAGAAGCTCTAATCTAACATTAGAAAATAGACACCACCACCCCCACCCCCACCCCCACACCCCCCCCACTCAGGAAACCATTCAGACTTGGCTCTGAATGTTGCTCTATAAGAAGTCATGGCAGAATTAGATTTAGTGTTCTGAATGGCCAAGCCTAGGTTGCGTGCACACCTGTGAAGATGTTTGGAAGGTAATTTAAAACTTCTTTGTGTTATTAATAAATATTCTTCAGCGGTGGACAAAACAGTTGTCCATGTCATTATTATATCCAAAATCAACCCGAAAAAATAATTTAAAAAGAAAAGGAAGACATTATAAACCAATTCAATGTACGCAATTATATACACAACTAATATACACAATTCTGCAATAAAATCCAAATTAAATGCCGCAATTTATGTATGTGGAAGATAAGTTTACAAATAACAGATTCTATAATGCCACACATTGCTTTGTAACAGGGATAGTTCTGAAAATTGCATTCTAAGAAACATGATTCGCCTGGCAGTGGTGGTGCACGCCTTTAATCCCAGCACTTGGGAGGCAGGGGCAGGTGGATTTCTGAGTTCGAGGCCAGCACCACCCACAATGGGCTAGGCCCTCTCTCATTAACCACCAATTAAGAAAATGCCTTATAGGCTTGCCTGCAGCCTGATCTTACACAGTCATACACGAGCAGTGAAATGTACGCATCCCCAATGGTCTGCAGCTCTATTGTGATAGACCCAATTTAAAAGGTAAAGGGAAACACAAAGTTAAAATGAATATTAAAACATAGTTAATAATGCACACCTTCAGCATAAATAGCACCACATCTGCTAAACACAGGACCACAAATTGTAAAATACTGTATGCTTGCGGAAAAATATCAACATGGAGATATTAAACACACTCCATCCACACTTTGCAACTGAGTGAAACCTCATGCTTATGAATTTTGTGCATTTGTGTTAGCACTATGACTAGTTTTCTCTACCAGAAAACCAGGACTGATTTTCTCTAAGGAAAGCCTTTACAACTAAAGGCAATATTAATGTCTCTATAAAACTGTCCTGGGAAATTGCTTCTTGCTTAATTTTTATTTTCAATAGGCTCTTCCTAAAAAGTTTAAAAATCAATTCATTTTAAATTTCTTGCAGACTGATTTGTCCTAGTTTTTGAAATATTTACTTATTTACTTATCTTTCTGTTTTTGAGACAGTCTCCATCTATATTGTGGTGGTTGTAGGCATAATGTTTTTGTATATTATGTAAAGGTTATCCTTGTATTGTTTAAATGTTGATTTTTCTGCCCTCAACTCTTATTTCAACCCAGACATTATAATGCTTATATCAAGAATCTTCTGTCAAAAGTTTGTGTAAACAAATCTTACCATTTATTCTCTGCCCGGCAGAAGAGAGAATAGGGCAGGATGTCTACCTGCGTGGGTGGGGGTGGGGATGCAGATCAGTACAAGGAGCGTGTCCAGGAAGACACCATGAGAAAAAAACATCTGAAGCCCAAAGAGCCAGATCAAAAACAATATGCAAGTATCATGGGATCATGGCTGGGAGGTAGTCAGATCAGCTTAGAGGTTAAGGTAGATCATTTAACTGCTCAGCTATGGAGGTGCAGAACCCAAATAAAATTTGGTTTCTCTGTGTGGTTATTGGAAGACTAACACAAGTACAGAAATACAGATGCTGGATTAATTCACTGTTTACATTTCTATCAAAAATAATTCATTTTACAGGTGATCTTGAATTCACAGCCCTCCTGCCTTGGGCTCCCCTTCCTAGTCCTCAGATTACAGACATGCGCTACCATGTGTCAGTTTTACTTTTGCACTGGAAGTGTCACCATGATGCAGATTTTCATAAACGTGCTTACAGGAAGACTACCTTGCTCAGGGCTGAACCTTCGGGCACTGGAGAAGATAAATCCTCCTGGTCAGTGAAGGCTGAGCTTTGCTGGTAAGCAGCTGGATGATGGACTTGGTCTGACTACAACATTCGAAGGGAGTCCATCCTCCATCCCGAGCTGAGACCTCACGGTGCTGAGAAGAGGAGGAAGCTCACACCACTCCCAAGAGGACTGAGCCGAAGAGAAAGCAGGTCAAGCTGGAAGAGCTGGAAAACCGTAAGGTGGACGGAAATGAAGAAATGAGATGCTGGCGTCTAGAGTCTTGGTTCTCAACCTGTGGAGCGCGACCCCCTTTGAGGATCAAATATCAGGTATCCTGCATATCAGATGTTTATATTACAGTTCCTACCAGTAGCAAAATTACAGTCATGAAGTAGCAAAGAGAATAATCTTATGGTTGGGGTCACCACTACATGAGGAACTGTATTAAGGGGTGACAGCATTAAGAGGCTCTAGACTATCTTCACATGAGTGCAGTGCTGGAGTTTTCAAGCCAGTCACTTTGACTGACATTATTGTGGTGAGCATTATCTGGCTTACTGCTTCAACAAACAACAAGACAAGGAACTGTGTGTGAATTAAGAAAAACGTAAGAAATTAATATGTAGGGGTGTGTGTGTGTGTGTA
The DNA here is from genome assembly GCA_019843965.1 of Rhynchomys soricoides. Taxonomy (NCBI): domain Eukaryota; kingdom Metazoa; phylum Chordata; class Mammalia; order Rodentia; family Muridae; genus Rhynchomys; species Rhynchomys soricoides. The sequence continues at coordinate 21,011,382 of JADRCH010000004.1, read as the reverse complement.
TGTTTGCGTCTGTGATTTTACAGGACAGGACTTATGGAGCCTTAGCCCTTACTGTTAGCAAATGACAGGTCTGGGAGAAGGGGCGGCACTGTACCCAGCTGTGGATTCACTGGGGAGCCCACCATGGTTTAAATGGATAGTTCCAACTCCATGACACTCCATAGTTACACTCTGTGGGGCAGGAAACAAAACAGAAAGTCAAGAACACAGGAAGGAGGCTTGTGAGGAAGGAGTGGGGCTGCCAGGCATCAGGGGAGGTAAGGCAGTGGGGAGAGAGTAGCCGCGGTGCATTAGACACATTTTGTGTGAAATTGTAAAGCAAGAACATTTATTAGTGAAGCAAAACAACAGCTAGCATGTGGGCGGTGCTTTAAAACAACGTGGATTCTGTAGTGGTTTTATATCGTGTTGTTTCTTGATGTATGGTGGATGCCTCAAAAAGACATATTGGGGTGAATATGTGGAATATATTTGTGTGTGTGTTCCCCTTCTGCCTGATCTGTTATTTGCTAAAGTTCTGCAGCACACACACATACCTATATATTAATTTCCTATGTTTTTCTTAATTCACACAGTTACATGTCTCATTGTTGTTGAATATATATATGTATATATGTATATATATGTATATATGAGAGAGAGCGAGAGAGAGAGAATTGTAGAATTGTAGGGAGCTTGAGCAATAACTCAGTCAATAAAGTCCGTGCAGCACAAGCCTAAGGATCTGAATTGTATCCATAGACGCCTTGTGAAAGGCCATGCATGGTGGCACTAGCTTGTAATCCAATCGCTGAGTAGGTGGAGACACACAGATCTTTGGGGGCTAAGAATCAGTTTATTTGACACACACTATTTCTGTAGTAACTACTGTGCCCCGTGTGTGCTGGAACAGTCCTGCCCTCCTTGGGACACTTGCCCCAAAAGGGATGTAAGGGAGAAAGGCTAATGCTGTATATCTCACAGAAGCAGGGTGGTGCCGTACCAAAAGTCTAAAATATATGCCACTGATTTCACGACCATGCGGCAGACGGGAAGGGCATTTTCAGTAGAGGCTCCAAAAATAGCAAGGGAGTGAGGGAACGCAAAAAACATTTATAAAGGCATTTAAACATACAATGACTCATGAGGCAGGAAAAGTCCTAAAGTCCGCTTGATGTACTTTAGGATTTGAACAAAGAGATTTCAAGCAGAAAAGTAAGAGAGCTTAGAATCCAATGAGATGCTTCAAAGAGGAGATGAATTCACAAAATAAGTGGACACTTTGGAAACAGATAATCATGGAGGGGTTAGAATCTGATAGCCTGGGGGGGGGGGACCTTCACGTTTCCAAATCCCCGTGCAAATAAAAGATTCTCAATTTTAGAAATGGCACGAAACAGCTATCCGTAGATAGAACACTCACTGCACAAGCTGGAGGGTCAGACCCCAAGCGCTAATTCCAGAACTCTAGAGCTGGCGAAGGGGGATCCCTGGGGCAATCTTATTGGCTAGACTGGTGCAGACACAGACATGCCTCAGTAAATGAAGTGGATGGAGATCAAGGAGGACACCTGAAATCTGCTTCAAACCTCCAAATGCACTCACACACACATACACATGTACCTACACATGCAAATGTGAATAAATATATATGCGACATGCATATATGTGGATGGACACACACACACACACACACGCAAGAGAAGAGAAAATGGTCTCGTAGCTGGGGATGATGGCTCAGGACTACCACCTCAGCTCTCAGAAGGCTGTGGCAAGGTTGTCATTCGTGTCGGAGATACCACACTCAGTGAGTGTCTACACTGACGGTGCATCTCCACCCAGGAGCAAACCCATCCCATCCAAGTTCTACATTACCTGTGTCCATTTTTCCTATTGCTCAGAGTCAGGCTTCCAGGACTTAGCTGCACGGGGTGCAGAATCAAGCCATTGGTTTTGAATAGGTTTATAGTACCAGCCACGAGTTCATCCAGGAGAGGAGGTGTCAATTCCTTTCTAAAGCAGCTGGTTCCCCCCATACAGTCATGCCACTATTGCTGGAAGGTTGGTAATGAAGCATGCTGAGTCCAGCACTGAGTAAAATCGGTGGTGTCTGATATTCAATAGAACACAGTTTGGAATGCGTTCTCTCTGATGTTGATATTTTCCCAGTTTTCAATGTACACCTAGAGAAAAGCTGTTGACTTCTTCCTTAACATTGTGGGAAGGTTCACTAATTATTCCTCCTAGAAGTAACACAGCATTCTGGCATTCTCACCCAGCCTTTTGCTCTTCTTCTCAATATCTATTTTAAAGAGGTGAAGGTGCCTTTCAGTTTTGGTCCTTGACTGAACGTGCATTGGTCAACACTTTTTAGACCAGTAGTAGTTTCACCATTACCTATTTAGTTCCCTAATTTTTTCATACCACTCAGAGGTGGAGAGTTACATATAGTAAACTGAACGTAGGACCTTGAGCACGTTAGCCAAGTATTCTACCAATGAGCTGCATCCCGAGTCCAAATTTTTGTTTTAATAAATACAGCACATTTGGGGCTGAAGAGATGGTTCTGCAGTTGAGAGAGCTAGCTCCAGAGCTTCCAGAGGACCTGGTGCGATTCCCAGTACCCACGTGGTGGCTCACAATCTTCTGTCATTCAGTCTCAGGACATCAAATGCCCTCTTCTAATCTAGTGGGTACCAGGTGCACAGGGCGCACAAACAAACGTGCAGACAAAACTCTCATACCAAACACAGAAGGTTAATTAATTAAAATAAAGCACAGTTATCCATAAAACAAGTTGGTAAATTTTAGGAAGAGGAGTAAGAAACGAGGAGGATATATGAAAAGTAGGTCAGACTAGCTCACAGATATTATCCGGAAATAAAAAATATTACTTCTAATTATATACTGAAGGAGCAGAAGAAGAAAGGAAGATGTTTTTAGCAAATCTCAGTGTTTTTCATTATAGGAAACAAATGGAAAAGTTACTCAGGGTCTGACATAATGATAAGCAACCATGTGAACAGAAATGCAGAGCTCATCAGTGAAAGAAAACTCAGAGAGAACGAATAAAAAGAATATTTTAGTAAGACATGCGCGCGCGCGCGCACACACACACACACATATGAAATATGGCAGGACTGAGTGAAGAAGACAGTGTGGGCATGATTTTATTTCATACTATTAAAGAATATCAACACTAATGAAATCTGAAATGATCAGAATTTCCTAATGGATCAGACCGACCAGGAAAATGTAAATACACAATAGTACCTCATTACATGTATTAGAAGAGTCCCAGACTCAAACATCTTCAGAAGTTAGGCACAGAGAGAAGCTGGCTGCTACAAGTATGAAGACATGTTCTGCATCTATGTGTAGAATTATTGAAACTCCATAATTTTCTCTCTCCTGTCCTAGGGGGTCAACCAGGAGGGACCTGATAGGTGATCCTTGGGTGGATGTTACTCCGCTCCTGCCATTTGTTGGCACTGGAGAATGTAGGTCCACCATTTCTAGATCTTTCAATGTTTTTGTTGTCGTCGTTTTAATTATTATTATTTGTGAATGTCACATCATGTGCCCCAATCCTTGCACGCATTTCCCAGTCTTTCCATATCTACCCTCTACCCTTGTAACCTCCCCTGAAAAAGAAAATAAAAATAAAACATCTCATGTGGGAGCTGAGGTGTGTCACGGTGTGTCACACAGCATGCTCCTTTGTCCAAACAGTTTACTTGGAAATGTTCATTGCAGTAAGTTATTCGTCTGGTTCAAGGCCTCTGGCTTCTGCTCACTCTCAATACTCGATCCTCACAGGGATATCCTGTCGTTGTCCTATGTCATGGAGATCCTGCAGCTTTGTATCTGCAGGGACAATCCCTTCATTGCTTCAGAAGTTCATAGGTAAGATAGATGATGGAATAAGCCAGCTCAAACCCCAGGATCTGGACCTGGGTAGTAGACGAGTGGATCAGCCCACCAGCTTACTAGCATCTTTGCCAATGGGCTTTTCAAGTCTTTTGAACATCTTGGATTAATTAGTAAACGTGTTGGAGAGCTGGAAAGATGGCTCCGTGATTAGTAGCACTTGTTGCTCTTGCAGAGGATCCAGGCTTTGTCCCTACCGCTCACATGGTGGCTAACAACTATCTGTAGCTACAGTTCCAAGAGACCTGGTGTCCCCTTCTTCCAGCCTCTTGGGGTTCTAGATGCATGTGCTACATAGACATACAGTCAGGCAAGCCACCCATACCCATACGCCCATATACATACACTTTAAAACATAAATAAATGCTTTAAAAATTACTTCTCTTAGAGACATAACAAATACCCATGCTGATGAGCAGGATAGCCTCCAATATGGAAGGGAAGGAAAATACTTTATACAGCCATGATGACTGTCATAATACTAAGGTGTGGTACTGCTTTCTGATTTCCTTCTTCCTCCTCTTCTTCTTCTTCTTCTTCTTCTTCTTCTTC
>JADRCH010000004.1:20950914-21006911 GCA_019843965.1 Rhynchomys soricoides | reverse complement strand
TCTTCTTCTTCTTCTTCTTCTTCTTCTTCTTCTTCTTCTTCTTTCTTCTTCTTTCTTTCTTCTTTCTTTCTTTCTTCTTTCTTCTTTCTTCTTTCTTTCTTTCTTCTTTCTTCTTTCTTCTTCTTCTTTCTTCTTCTTCCTTCTTCTTCTTCTTCTTCTTCTTTCTTCTTCTTTCTTCTTCCTCCTTCTTCCTCCTTCCTCCTCCTTCCTCCTCCTTCCTCCTCCTTCCTCCTCCTTCCTCCTCCTTCCTCCTCCTCCTCCTCCTCCTCCTTTCTTCTTCCTTTTTTTGTTTTTTCTAGACAGGGTTTCTCTGGGTAGCCCTGGCTGTCCTGGAACTCACTCTGAAGACCAGGCTGGCCTCGAACTCAGAAATCCACCTGCCTCTGCCTCCCAAGTGCTGGGATTAAAGGTGTGCACCACCACTGCCCGGCTTCAAGGATGTTTCTTATAAGTTTGTTGTTTAGTATATTTATAGTAAATATGAACTTTCACACTCCTATCCCCACAGTATACAGTCCCACGTTTTCCACATCCTCATCAAGACATCTATGTTCTTTACATTTTACATACTGACAAGGAAAGGTAATATCTATCAGGGTCTGATTTGCATTCCCCTGATGATTAAAACATCTTTCTATATGCTTGTTAGGTTGTTGTTTTGAGTTTTTTTTTAGAGAAATGTCTCAAGTCAACTGCCACATTTTGTTTGTTATTTAAGACAGGGTTTCTCTGTAGCTCAAGCTGTTCTGAAACTTGATATGTAGACCACACTGGCCTCGAACTCAGAGATCCACCTGCCTCTGCCTCCCAAGTGCTGGGATTAAAGGTGTATGCCACCACCACTCAACTCAACTGCTCACTTTTAATTGGATTATTTGCTCTTTTGCTGATGAATTGATGCATGTTTTTGGATACTCTGGATATAACCCCACTTCCAAAATGTACACTCTTTAACTGCTTTTTTCTTATTTCATAGGTTGGCTTTTTCTTCCGATCTTTGTTTACTTGGTAGGCCTGGTGACATTTTGACATAAGGTTATTCATTCTCTTAAGGATAACTTCCATTCTCAGGGGACAGCAACTCTGCTGGAATAAGTAAAAATCTCTTTTATCAAATGCTATTGGAAGTTGTTGGGTCATGGGCTTTAGAACTTAAAGACAGTTGATTCTCTCAAGTCAGCGTTACAAGCGATGCAGTAATGTCCTTGGAGGCTTGCGGAAGCTTCTAGATCCTGCTGAGGTCCCCAGGTGACTGTATTTTATACTCTTTTGACTGCCAAGATGTATAAATACCTTCCCGGATATAAGAACTGCATTTTTAAAGTCAGATTATGTGGGTAGGTGGCCCATCTTGACCATGGAAGAGGCCGGGCAGTGGTGGCACACGCCTTTAATCCCAGCACTTGGGAGGCAGAGGCAGGCAGATTTCTGAGTTCGAGGCCAGCCTGGTCTACAGAGTGAGTTCCAGGACAGCCAGGGCTATACAAAGAAAACTTGTCTCGAAAAGCCAAAAAAAAAAAAGACCATGAAAGAGTTATTTGCATTTTTTCACTTTAATTTTGGGCACTTATAAAAAGGATAACATTATATACTTTAAAAGATTATAGTAAGAATTAAATTTTGTAAAGTGCTTGGAAGGTGCCTGTTACACAGTAAATAATGTCTAAATGCTATCAGAAACAAGAGTACCAGTGATTTGCTCTAGCTCTGTAAAGAGGCCCATGAACATGGGAATGAACATTTTTATGTTGAAATACAAATGCCACCCCTGTGGGTAAAGTTTTGTTTTCTAGTTTAGACACTTACTTATAGTCAGGAGCTTGGTGTCTGCTAGCACGGAGAGACTAAGATGAATGAAACTAGTAAAGGGTGTCGTTGGACAAGTGAGTGAAGGTCCAGGAGGGACATACAAGGTAATCTCTTGCTGACAGGAAGCAGCTTTTGGAGCCCTAGCTGTTTTAGAGCCTCACCAGGTTACCTTTAAAAAGGGGGGCAGAGGGTATAGGATAAAAGGTGGATTCTCGTATCTTTTAGATTGATTGTATTATTTAAATTAATTTTAAGGTTATTTTGTTCAACACTTGCTTAATGTATTTTACATGTGCAACTCACTTTAAAATGTAAAGTTCTAGTCTTTTGAAAGCTACTATTGCAAATTGTTTAGGATGATTAGAAAAGCATGTTAGTAGTTAGTTACCTACAAATAATCTTTCTTGCAGTCTTGTTAGGTACTAGTTTAGTTAATTACAGGAAGAAGCTTTATTTAGCCTCCTGTATGTTTTCAAAGTTAAGCAGAAAGAAAATAGCTAGAATCAAGCAACATTTGTCCATTTAGATATACTGAGGTAGGTGGTCTTCAAATACGTCAGAGATCTGCAGAGTATGACATTTAAGATGTTTGGCTCCATTCCACTTAAATGAGTTTATCTGCTGCCCCAAGGGGCTCCGATTCCTATTAAACTATTATGTGCTTCCTTACAAATCCGTTGTTCCTTGTCCCTGAGTGGGTAACCTATCACCTGCTAACTCACCATTTCCCACTGGTTCATTCTTAAGTCAGGCCTCTGAATACAGCCCAATGGTCGGTACAAACCAGTGCAGGCCAAACTGCAGGAACTATCACAGTAACCCCCACACCCCATACCTTATTTTGATCATGTTTTTTCTTCCCCCAACTCCTCTCAGATCCTTCCCACCTTAGTTCATGTTCCTTCTTTCTCAATAAAACAAGAAAAAAAAAAAAGAAAGTCAAAACAAACAACTCGTAAGACAAAAATGCGAAAGCTAACAGAAACCAACCAACCAAAGAGAAACACATGGAAAGCTGTGTTGGTTAGTGTCTCTGCACCCTGGCCTGGAGCTTAGCTGATATACTCACCATCACAGTGCTCTCAACTTAAATCAACCATTGGACGCTCTCTGTCCCCAGTCAGTGTGTTCATTTCTATTGCTGCACCTACCCATTCCTGCTGGTACCATTATTTACGCCATCAGGGTACCAAGTATGTAAAGAGATGGAAAGCATCCCTTAGTAGTACCTTGACTTTGGGTTGAGTTTAATGGAGAAGCTTGAGACAGCTCTGGACCCACCAGAGCATGTATGTAGTTTGAGAGGGTCATTGCTATATACATGCATATCACTCCCAAGAATTTCACAGCTGTGTACATGAACTTTTCACCTTGGGCAGTCTGATGCCCTATCTCTTTTTTTTTTTTTTTTAAAGGGCCATTTATGTGTCTTTTGTATGTTTATCTGAACTTGTACAACACCAGGAGGGTCTATCGCTTGTATCCTGAAATATTTTCAAGGAGGATGAGCAAGTATCAAAGGTAGGTCCTAGGTCAGCAACCTTTAACAAACTTTTTTTTTTTTTTTTTTTTTTGGTTTTTCGAGACAGGGTTTCTCTGTGTAGCCCTGGCTGTCCTGGAACTCCCTCTGTAGACCAGGCTGGCCTTGAACTCAGAAATCCCCTGCCTCTGCCTCCCGAGTGCTGGGATTAAAGGCGTGCGCCACCACTGCCCGGGGACAAACATCTTTTTGATGCGGGTGCTTGCATAGGGTTTGCAGAATTTCAAGTTTTCTGATTTTCTCACTTTCCCCCTTCAGTTAACTAACCTCTCTAGGAAACCGTTAGTAATCCACCAGTCTGTGTACTCATCCTCCACGTGCCTTCACAGTAATGGAAGGAAAATTACTTGTCCTCTAACACTTGTTCTGTCTCACACTATGGGACTTTTAGTCAAGTCAGACTATTATTATTCAGAGGAAGCCTCAGAAAGAACTTTTGTATTTTCTGACTTTATCATTTCCGTACTAAAGACAGGAGAGCTTGAAAATGCTAAGGAATGATTCATAACCAAGTCTCAATATATTTAGGGCATTTATAGCCAGATCCTGCTAACTACAACCAGGTCTGTGGCTCTGGTGTCCGCCTGCTAGAGGCTGGGAAATACAATCTCCTGAGAGGTCTAATAGAAACAATGTATGAGGTAACTTTCTCATTTCTAAGGGTCTATTCCTGGACTGACATTTCTATATAATATGAGGTGCAACTGTCTTACAAACCAGGTATCATAGGGGTTGGAGCAATGGATCATCAGTTACTTGCCGCTTCTGCAGGGGACCCAGGCTTGATCCACACCTAAACATCCATTCCTAACTCCTGTTCTAGGGGATCTGATCTCCTGTTCTGGACCAGAGGGTTCTGGTTGACTTTCCACCAATGTGAGATATTTGTGGAGAATCAGAAAGATGAAGAAAGCAACCATTAGCTCACCACAGTTGTGACAGATGTCTCAGTTACCGTTTTATTGCTTTGAAGAGACACCATGACCGAGGCAACTCTTTCTTACAAAAGAAAGCACTTAATAGAGGGCTTGCTAGCTGGCCAGTGGTGGCACATGCCTATGTCTCAGCACTTGAGGAGAGGCAGGTGGATCAATTAGTTCAAGGCTAGCCTGTCTACAGAGTGAGATCTAGGGTAGCCAGGGCTATACAGAGATACCCTAACTCAAAAGAAAAAGAAAAAGAAAAAGAAAAAAAGAAAGAATAAGAGAGTTTGCTTCTTTCAGAAGGTAAGTCATCATTATCATGGCAAAAAGCCAAGGCGGCAGGCAGGCATGGGGCTGAACGCTTACATGAGGATCTGGAGACATGCAGGTAGAGACCTGGCATGGGTGTTTGAACCCCCACAGCTCCTCAGCAACACACCTCCTCCGGTAAGGCCACACGTTGTAATTCTTCCCAAATAGTACCACTAACTGGAGATGGAGCCTATGGGGACCAACATCATTCAGAACAGCAGAATACAGCAGGCATGGACCACAGCAGAGATGTGTACAGATGCTGGTGACGATTTTCTAGACAGCAGCAGCAGCAGCACAAACAGCCCAATGTAAGGTTTAGATTAACCTTACAAATGGCTGAGGAAGGAAGCCTGTTCTTTCCACTAATTCTTTCAATAATTCCTTTATTTCACGAGACACACCATAAAACTGAATTTGTGAAGCAGTTTTAACTGATTATTACTTTAACTTCATATAAATTCCAGACAAGATTTATAAAGTTAGATCTGTTATCAGTAAGATTTCAATTTTTTCTAATACACAAAACTGTGTTGCATTTAACAGTATTACTACTCATCTGTTTATGAAGATATACTTACACATAATCTACACACATTAGTGGTAGATTTAAAAGATGTTTTTAAAAATTAGAAGTGAAATTCTTTTTTTAAATTATTTTTATTCTATATGCACTGGTGTTTTGCCTGAATGTGTGCTGGGTCCCCTGGAACTGGAGATCCAGACAGCTGTAAGCTTCCATGTGGGTGCTGGGACTCGAACCCTGGTTCTCTGGAAGAGCAACCAGTGTTTTCTTTATCTCCGAGTCATCGCTCCAACCGAAGAAGCACAATTTTCTTCCTTTCTTTCTTCCTTCCTTCCTTTCTTTGTTTCTTTCTTTCTTTTTTCACAATTTTCACTGTATAACTATCCTGTGCTCCAATTGTCTTTTGGAAGAAGAGTCCATTACTTTAGAATAATGAGTCAGTTCTCACACAGTCTCAATTACAGCAGCAATTTCCTTGAACTGTTTGTAGAAATTCTGGAGAGAAAGGGGAAAATATTAATTTTGCTTTTAAAAGATATTTTATATATTTATATATTTTAAAAGATATATATCCTTTAATTATATCTAATTACCAGATATATACCGTCTGTATTTTAATGTTACATTCTTGGTAAAGATCATTGAAAAACAAACATTCCTAGGCAAGAGGGGTCAGAATATACAGCAAATTTGAGACAAACTCCAGGATGATCATGTCTAAAAAACAAGCAGGAAGAACTGTCTTGTGAAGAACACATTACACATGTAGGTGTCTCAGTGTCCATAGGGCACTGACTCAGAAGTAAGACCATGAACAGTAAAATCTACAAACATTCAAATCCCTTACATGTAACACGGTAGTCACATGTAACATCCACATATATGTGCTATTTGCCACATTGTAGGCACAGGCATATACGTACAAAGGAATCACTCAGTTATGAAGGAGGAAACCCTGCCATTTCCAACCCAGGTGAACCCAGAGGACACTATGCTAAAGACCAACCAGACACAGCAAGAGAGACACTCCATAATCTCAGTTATATTAAGGACACTGAATTCACAGATTCAGACAATCGCAGGTGGTTGTCGGGTGCTGGGGATGTGGCAAGAGTGAAGACATATAGAAGTCCTGAGGGTTTAATGTGCAGAATGCCAAGTATGATTAGTAATAGCATTTGGTATGAGGGATTGGGAGCTACTATGTAGGACTGAACCCAAGTCCTCTGAAAGAGCAGCCAGTGCTCTTAACCACTGAGCCATGTCTTCAGGCCCTGGAAGCATAGATTTTAACTGTTCTCAGTGCACACACATTCACACACACAATGGCTCATAGTGCGTGTGATAATTACCTTCATGGACACAGTCACTGCACAACACATATTTTTACCAAATCACATTGTATACATATAAAATTTTTATTTGTCAATTATATAACAACGCTTCAGGGGACAGGTGATCTATTTGCTTATTTACTCTTGAAGAGAAAAACCTGTAGAGTCAGAATGAGGGAGAAGGACAGGTCTGCACACATGGATGGCTGGGATGCTGAGACTGAGCTGCTCTTTGACAGTCAGCCAATGACTACACGATACACTTCCTTTGTCCATGGCTCATGCCTTCAAACACTTATCAACGTTACTAAGAACAAAGGTATGTGGTCTTGTCTAGCAAGAGCCCCTTAAAGTACAGTTTATAGAAGAGGAACTCGAAAGTCATGCAGTGGTATGGGAAAGACTTTTCCAGAGCTCATGATGGGAAGGGAAAGCCATGGCTTAGCAGAACTACCTAGCATGAGCAAGGCTCTAGGTGTGACTCCCACTTCATACACAAATACAAAAGAAAGCTCAGGGCTGGAGAGATGGCTCTGCAGTTATGAACCTGGGTTTGATTTCCACAGGCACTGACATACCAGCCCATTACAACTTCCTGAAACGCCAGTCCCGTGGGATCTAGGATGCCCTCTTCTGGTCACTGGGTGCTGCATGCGTGTGGTGAACTAATACTATACTATACTATAGCGACCAAACACCCATACACCCAAAATAAAACAAATAGCAATAAGAGAATTCCATGGTCAGTGCTCTTACAGAAAATAACTTTTCATTTCCATTTCATTTACTATGGTTGCTTTTCTAGAGTGTCCAACTGTCCTTTGAGAGCTAACTGCTTTAGCTACTTGAAGGGCTCACAGCAAACCAAAGCAAACTGCACACGCCAGTTAAATCAGCTGACAGTGCACATCTCTCAGCACATGCATTCAAGAGGAAACTAGACTTACTGCTCTCTCCCATTTCCTGCCTGGGCAAATAGGTAAGGAAAACGATAGCATGAATGGCCTAAGTTTAAGAACAAACTATTGAGTTACTTAAATCTCTAGCTAGTGAGACTGGCCAATAAGGACTTGGTCTGAACTGTGTTTCGTAAACATCAGTCTAAAGCTCAATGTCAACGTTATTCAAAGAAAAGATTAATTTTGCTTAAAATTATTATTAAGCCTAAAGAAAAATAATAAAAAGTTAATTACAAAGTAGATATCCTGTAGAGAAGATGAAATATTCCTAAATATATCCATCGAAAGCTGTTATAGTAATTAAATGGTACCATACACAAATTGGCATGTCTTATTGGAAAAAAAAAACTTAAGCACCCAGAGAAAATAACTTTAGAAATGGCCACATGTAAAGTACATCATCCTGCAAGTAAATAAAATTTCCCTTAAGAAGGGAGACTGTATACAGCTTTTGAACCAGCAATGACACTTAAATTCAGTGAACTGAACTACAAACCTGAAACTGTAGAATTGTCATTTCGATGGACTTGCTGTTTACTTGGCCAGAATGATCTGCCACCTTTAGCATCACTGCCACGTAAGGATACTTGAGAGATCGGCAGCTGTCCGAGCTCACAGCCATGCCCAATTTCCACTGAAAATCTATAAGCTTTAACACAACAGTACAAATATCATGTGAGAAATACCACTGCCTTGAAGAAATGCTTGATTTCTCTGTCCTCAGTCTTGTATTTGTTTCTATACTGGTTACAGTCCAAGAAAATATCTTCATTTATGTTGGCAAGCAATGGGCAAATGGTAAAGGAGAAAATCAGAAAGTCAAAGAAACCCAAGTGTCTATCAGATGAATAACTGAAGTAAAAGATGTAGAAAGTGGCTTTTTGTAACAGGCTTAACTTCTTCTCTGCTTCGGGGCACTGAAAGTCCTAAAACTGAAGCTGTAAGACATGGTCCTTACAGTTGCCTGAGGCACATGTGGAAACAGGACCATTGCTTCCTCACTACAGTATCCAGGTAAAACCCACTATTCCAGTGAGTGCTGATGATGTGGTTTTAGATTTCGTCAGTCCTCATGACAGACACATGCCAGGTGATGCACTATGTGTACGTACGTGTTCAGTGCCTCGCTGAATCACCACAGTATTATAGGTTATTATTTCCCCTTTGTAGATGATAAAACCCAGTTTCAGAGAGCTTAGGTAATGGGCCCAAGGTCACACATTCCAGAATCAAAACAGAAACCCATGTTTGTATGACTCTGAAGATTATAAACTTAAGGACTACTGTTTTTAATCTAGTTCCTGCTGGAGATTCTTCAGTGTTGTCATGGCATCAAATAGAACTGAATAAATGCAGCTCTTGATACTGACACTAAAACATGGGTGGAAAAATTTGTGTCTTACTCCAAAGATGAGATGGTGCTTGGCACCCAAACTATACTTGCTGATTGATTCTATCTTTTGTAATCAAACTACTGCATGCCTTGTGACATCACTGCTTTGACAAACACAATTAGTTTCTAATTATTAGGACTAAGTAATAACTTCCAACACACTGAACTAGAAATCAGAAATCCATTGCTTTTCACAATTAAACTTTTTTTTTTTTTAACTCCTATTTTCTCGGGCACATGGAAGCCAAAGGACAACTTGAATTAAGTTTGTTCTCTGCTTCACCGTGTGTTCCAGGGATGGAACTCAAGTTATTAAGCTTGGCAGCAAGCATCTTCATCCAGTGAGCCAACTCCCCAGCCTACAATTCCCTTCATAATCGTGTAAAAAAGCTCATTACATGGTGGTTTGTTTTTTGTTTGGGAGACAAGCTTTTTCTATAAAGCCCAGACTGGCATTACAATTGTGGTGACCTTCTGCTTCAGCCAACTAGGTGCTGGGATTACAAGCACATATACCTAGCTTGGTGGATTTATTTGCAACATACTGTATAGTTTGGTTTTTGTTAAGTTGTGGAACTTGTTTAAAATTGTATTTTTCAGCTCTTTGTGTCTGAACTATGCCAAAAAACAAACAAACAAAAACAACAAAACAAAAAAACCCCTGAATCATCTTTTTAAAATTCATTATTAATTCTAATAGTCTTGTAAATTATCGTGGCTTTTCTTGTGTATATGACCACATGACCAACCACTGGTGAATGACTGTATGGAAGGAACTACAGCACCCTCGTCACTCAGATACGTCTGTGTCCCAATCACAGAGACTTTCTCCATGTGACAAAGCAGACATTCAAGATTTAATAGAATTAAGATCGTGGGCTGCATTTTCCTGGGCGTGATCCCAACGTAATAACAGTGTTTCTAGACAGAAGATTGGAGTCAGAAGAGGAGCGGGGGGTTGGAACCATGCAGAAGCTACAAACCAAGAGAGGAGACAGGCCCTAAGAACAGGAAAAGACAAACAAGAGACTCGCCCCTGTAGCCACACCACATCCTTCATCCATTCTTCACCTTGGCCCTATAAAACTGGTTTTATACTTCTGACTTCCAGAACTGTAACGGAGAGATTCATAGTGCTTTAGGGTGGAAACATTTCCTAAAATACATATATACATAATACATACGTACATACGTAACCTATAGCCCAGTAAAGTTCAGTTTCAGTGCATCTTTAATGGAACATATAAAATGAGAGGACAAAATAACTTGAGATTGAATAGTAATAACAAGCCATCTCAGTAAACTCTGGTTGGAGAGATGGCTCAGTGGTTAAAAGCACTGGCTACCCTTCCAGAGGACCCAGGTTCAGTTCCCAGCACCTACATGGCAGCTTACAACCACTATTACTGCAATTCCAGAGACCCTGAGGCCTCTTCCCGCTTCTGGGGACCCATATGTGATGCAGATAAAATCTTAAAAACAAAACCAAAACAACAAAAAGCCACTAACTCATATACTGTTAAGCAAAGGTTTCTGGGTATCACAGAGTCCCCTTGCAGGAATCTTCCAAAGCAACAGCAAGGTAAGCTGGAAAGTCCTAAGATCTAAATCCAGCTACCTGTGATGCTGAGGCTAGAGGATCACAAGTTCGAGGCCAGTGTGGGCTACAAGCTGTGTTTAAGGCCAGCGTCAAAAGTTTAATGAGAGCCTGCCTCAAAGCATTTGGAGACAAGATGCTGTCAGTAGACACTTCTCCCGGGCCCTGCATTCTTAACGATGCTTTAACATCAGCACTTTCTTATATTTATGCGAACTTAACTAGCTCCTGACTAAAACTCCAGTTTTTTGACTGTCTCAGAAAAGTGTTAGTATTAATTTAGAAACTTAAAAATCTTATTTATTCCTAACGTAACATATGAAAGGTTAGAGAAGGCTATAGTTCATCTTCAAAGTAACTTCTTTAAAGAAAGAAATGGCTGAGCTTGAAGGCGCAAACCTTCGATCCCAGCGCTTCAGAGGCAAATGCTGGTGGATCTCAGAGAGCTCAAGGCCAGTCTGGTCTTCCTAGAAAAGTTCCCAGCAAGCCTGGGCTACGCAGTGAGACCCAGCCTCAATCAAACAGTTAAAAGAAAAAGGAAGGACGCTATCTTCGCAAATATTAGCAATGTCTCAGGTAAACCCTCCCATTTTAAAACGTCCTGTTCCTACCTTGGAATAAAGGTTGCCTAAGAAAGGTGGAACAACCCTCGGGTTGCACTCTAGGGGCAGGGCAGTTTAAATGACAGCCACAGTGGCTATCCCCTCAGGTGCAAGAGGGAAGCGCAGCCCGGGGAAGGGTCGGCGAGCAGGGGCGGGGACCGCGCGCCCGCAGCGGGGGCGGCCACTCACCTGGCCGGTGACCTGGAACGGAAGCAGAGAAACGATTTAGAAAAAAAGATGTCTCGGCGCCAGAGTCTGCCCCAGACCCTTCTCCTCCCAGCCCGTAATTACCTCTGACTTGGCGTCCAGCACAGGCTCCCTGAAGAGAGACTCCTCCATGGCCAGAGTGGAAAGCGCAGGAACCGGCCAGCACTTCCGCTTCCGGCCCGAGGCCCCGCCCACTCAAGCTATGTAGTGGAAAATAGACTTCTATGTAACTCTAATTTTGTCTCAATTAAACATCAGTTTTAGGATATACTGGGGAGGGGGAAAGTTCTGTGGGGAGAAAGGCCAAAGATGTGCAGGAAACCTGGTGGAGGACTCGTGATATCTAGGATGCCTGCTCCCCCACTGTAGGGCAAGAAGTGGGCTCCTCTCTGCGGAAGCGCAAAGTGACTGAGCTTGTAGTGACACCAACCCAATCGGTTTGTGGCCACACCCCTAGTGTGGTTCCTTGGCTGGGATTGAGTTCATGGGCCTAGCTCGACTAGAAATCTCTGCTATTACTCCAAATTTCAATCCGATTTCAGCAGCACCCTCTCATCCTGTCTTCTGTTGACCCCAGATGCATTCTGCATAGAATATCCACGATGATTTTCATTCCCCTGCCAATATTTTACTTAGAAAAAAATTCGAAAACATTTTCAGACAAGTTGCAAATAACATGTCATCCACATTTACCAACGGTTACTGCTTCACTGTACAAATTTGCTTAATGCTGACTACAGACATAATGAGTATTTCTTTTTTTTTTTTTTCTTTTTTTTTGAGTATTTCTTAAATACATGAGCACTTGTCTCCTAAACACTTTTAAGCATAAGTCGGGAAACTTAACACTGACCAATTCTCTTTGGTCCCTAATGTTCCACAAGTAAGGCATGTAAATAGCTGGTGCTCCCTCAAGGGCTTGGGACAGAATCCGCTTTTAAATTCATTGGGGTTGTTGGTAGGACTTAGTTTCATGCAGTTTCTTATTTTGCTAGTTTTTTAGGGATTCTCGGCTTTTAGAGACTATTCATACCCATTTCTTTGTGTCTTCACCGCCACTTCAAAGCCAAATAGTAAAACACATCTCCCTCATGTTTGCTAATCTAACTAGCCAATTTCTCCTTTGCTTTCTTTTACCTACATTCTCTGTTTTTAAGGGTCTGAGTGGTTAAATAGGCATACTCAAATGATCTAGAATAATTTCCATAGGCATTAAAGTATATGACTGAAATTACATATTCTGAATAATACCTATGTTGCAAATTTGTTGGCTAGAAATGATATCTTTGCAGACTGAACATCTTTAGAGTTTCACGTACCACAAAACAACTCCCATAGGATTGTTGAACTGTACTAGTTAATGTACATACAACAAACACCTAGAACCATGCCATGCATGCTGTAGTTGAATTCTAAATCCAAAACCATCTCTGGCCAGTATGATTGGGCTTACATTTAAGCTAATTAGTAATTAATTTACTAATTAGCTTGGGAAAAGAATCCCTGCATGAAAGAAAGCCCTCATCCATGTAAACAGGATGAAAAGATAGAACAGTATTATACATCCAGTTGATCAATATAATATTGAGAATTTTAGTTCTAGTTATGGGGATATTTTTATTTTTAAAAAACACAGGATATCATTATGTAACCCTGGCTGGCCTGGGACTCACTATGAAGTCTCTGCTCTGCCTCTTGAGTGCTAGAATTAACCACCACACCACAAACTCCCCCCCCCCCCAGCTCCTGGCTGTTGGGAATGGAGAAGACACACATACACATATAACCCCGAGAGGCCAAATCTTCAGACTCCAGTGTAGAGAACATGACCTAAGTTTGAATTCAGACAAACTAACCGGCTGGTACTTAGCATTAGTTTCCAAGTTAATGCCCAACAAAACCCGAGCCTAGCTCCAGTCTCTAGGCTAACACCCAACAAGAGCAGCATCTCCAGGTTATTATCCCAATAGATCTGCACCCCCAGGTTACAAGCTCAACCCCTGCCTAATGATCACCAATGCAGAGGGAAACAGCAATTAAGTTTGTGGTATGACTCCCAGCACCAGCCAATTATGTTGATGGCCATGGTAGCTCTCCAATTAGATGCTTGCACACCCACCCCTGCTTGTAGCTTCCAATAGAGCCCTGCTTTGGTACTTATTGGGAGCTCCTCGCCACCAAAACAGTCCTGCTTAATAGCGGTGCCCTGGGGGGCCTCAGCTAGCCCCAGCTAGCTGAAATAAAAAGGCCCTACTGTAATTGCATTGAATCTGCTCATGTCTGTTTTGGAGATGTTTCAACCCTTCCCTGGCCTTACAAAAAGTGTTCCCAAAGTGGAAAGGACAAATATGTTAAAATTAACTTCTGTTAGTTTGCTATATTTTACACGGATTCTTTTTATTTTATCTCAATTTTTTGAGGCAGGGTCTCACTTTATAGCCCTTGCTGTCCTGGGACTCACTATTTAGACCAGGCTGCCTCATACATCATCATATATGGCCTATGAATTTTTGATGATTATTATTCAATATGAGTGCCTCTTTCTGAAAATGAAACTCTTGAAACGAAGCTGTCTGCAGAAACTCATTGGCTGACTAGGATTTCAGAACCGTGGAGAGATTGGAGTGGTGCAGTCCAAAGGCTAATTACCTTATCTTGGGCTAGTTCTAGCGCCCCCAAAACAGACATTCTGCACCCACTGCACTCCCTTCTGTGTTGGAAGGAACAACGTGTGACTTGGTAGATGGAAACCCAGCAGAATCTATTAGCTTAGCACACTACTGGCTTCCACTGATCGAAAAGCTAAGAATGTCATCAGATAGCACACTACTGGCTTCCACTGATCAAAAAAGCTAAGAATGTCATCAGATAGCATCTTGAGCCTATAGAAAAGAAGCTCCTTCCCATTCTCTTTGGTCTCGGAAGTTCCACAAGTAAGGCGTGTAAATAGCTGGTGCTCCCTCAAGGGCTTGGGACAGAATCTGCTTTAAAATTCCTTGGGGTTGTTGGAAGGACTTAGTTTCATGCAATGCACCTGCTTCTCTGTACCCATCAATGTATTTTTTAAACTTGCCTTGATTTGTGTCATTGTTGTTGTTGCTGTAGTTGTTGTTGGTAATACTATTAAAAACTTCAAAAAACATGGAATTTGGGTTAAGCTAAATATGTATTCCAGGACATGGTCACTCAAAATGGCTCCGAAGTAAAATATCTTTTATGTCCTTTAAGAGCTGTGTGTAGAGAGAGAGAGAGAGAGAGCGCGCGCAATATTGGTCCAGATCATATCACAGACCCTTCTCACAGATCTCTCTCTCTCTCTCTCTCTCTCTCTCTCTCTCTCACACACACACACACACACACACACACACACACACACACACACATCAGGTCACATGCTCCTACAGCCTCTCCACTGGCACAGAGACCTGATAAAAATTTATTCCGCTTGGCCTTGAAGTTCTCTCCCTTTGCTGTGCAGCTGTGTGTAAGCTTACAACAACCTTGAATTGCAAGTTTACTTTATCTTCCTGCCTTGTGACTCATGGTACAAAGGCTAGGCCAGGCCTAGTCACATGGTCTATAGCTTGTACTCCCTCTGAGCCTACCCCTGCACAACCTGCTCCTGAAAACCTATAAGACTCCGAAATTCCCTTTGTCCTAGTGGAAATGAAGGCTCTTCCTTCAAGATCCCATCATGCCTATAGCATGATGATGTCTGTGTTAATGCTCTCCCAGAGCAGGACCTTCCTCATCATGGCTGGCTGTGATGAACCTATAACTCTCCGACTATAATCCTTCTAAAGGCTCCTTTCTAGAAATTCACTTTCTTTTATAAGTTATAATAAACACATGGTAAACTGCTGTTTTCAGAACCTACCTCATACAAGAGAATAGAATTTACACAAGACTCCCACTTACAAAATACAGATTTGGGGGTCTGTGACATGACTAAGTAGGTACAAGAGCTTTCTACTGAGCCTCTCAGCTTGAGTTTGCTCCTTAGGACTCATGTAGTGGAAGAAGAGAACTAACTGACTGTCACAAGTTGTCTTCTGACCTCCAGAACAATTCCTATGTCACTAGTGCACTTACACATATTTTTTAAAAATGCAGATTTTCATGAAGTTAGGAAAATCACCCTTATTATAGCTTTTAAAATTGTATTTTAATGCAATGACATCTAAGTAGGATATATAAATCTGAAAGCACATTAGGAGCATTTTCAACAAGCCCCCTCAGGGTCATACACTCTTGATGTAATGAAGGTTACAGCGGAATAGAGAAAACACAGAGATAATTCCTTCTATTTAAGCATTTATTTTAGTTGTTTTTTAATGCCCGGTGAATCAAACTAGCCTAACCAAAATAGCAGAAATTATTATCTCACAGCTGTGGCCCTGAAGCATGAGGGTGGAACACACTGATATGCCAAGAGAATTGTGAGACTTGCATTGCAAAAGAGCCCAACCCCTTGGTTTCCACCCAGATTTGGCCTCTTGTTTGTTTCTTGGCTCTATTTCCTTTGTCTTCTCCATTTGTTGTCAGGGCAGGAGGATACTCTTATAGACCCGGATGATGGGGCATCTTTGACATCACAGCCATGTAACTAATATTCCAAGAGGAAAGAGGAAGCTCTGAGGGAAAGAGGAAGCTGGTCTTGAATTTCAATTCTGGAAAAAAAAAAGTCTGCTGAACAAACTGAGTCGCATACCCACTCCCTGGACCAGTATTAGGTGCATTACTTTTTGTCTGCTTTGTGACCTCTGTTGTGTCTAGAAAGCATATAATTATGTGATTGTTAAAGTCACGAGTGTACCAGAGATAAGGGATATCACCAGAGGGAGAGATGAGGATGACTCAACCCAACATAGGCTAAAAGATGCTAGGGAAACAAAACCACCAGAAGTCCACTAAATGTGTCTACTACATTGTACTGTGGTATCCTGTGGTATCCTGTACTATTGGAGTATGCAGTCAAAGTCCTCTAAGATGTCTACTTCCTAATCCACAGTGTGAACAAGTTACTTTACATCATACACGGGAATGAAAATGGCCCACCAGCTGCTAACCAGATGTTACTCAGGTGAGAGAAGTATGATGACAAGTGTCCTTCATTGGGGAAGATGGAGGTGATGAGTTATAGTCACAGGCAGAGTTTGTCACAGTAAAACAATGTGACAAAGACTCACCTGATTTTCTGGCTTTATAGACAGCAAGGGGCTAAGAGGCAAAGAATGCTGGTAGCATTCCTTGAATTCCAGAAGAAAAAATAGAAAAGAAAATGTATTATCTCACATAGATTACAAGAATACAGTCCTATGGACACTTTATAGTCCAGTGTTATCTATTTCAGAATTCAGACCTTCAGCCTATAGTATAGAAGTTAGTCCTGTTTCTTTCTCCCAGCCCCATAGTCCCAAAAATAAGACTCAAACTCAAAATATACTTACAAATACCTTGGCCATATAGGTAGATTCTTCTCTGACTAGATATAACAAGATATCCCATTTATTCTAGCCTACACTCTGCCACATAGCTGATTACCTGCGCTCAGGTACCATACATCCATCTTGTCACATCTTCCTGGTGAATCTCTCACCTGGCTCTATCCCAGAATTCATTCTCTCTCCCGGATGTCCCACCTCTATTTCCTGCCTAAGCCATAGGCCATAGGCTTGTTAATTGACAGGTGATGCATGCGTACAACACACAAGATATTCTCTCTACAATTTCCCTTTTTAGACCAATAAAAGGCTTTTTAAAAATATATAAATTAAATACAGTTATAATACTTTTGAAACAATTATGAAAACTTTATGATATAACATACATTTACAATGTTCAGTCCATAGTATTTGGCAGCTTTAGAAACTATTCTATTATCTAGCCTATTTTGATATGTTTAACATTTTGTACTTAACTCAATTTTTACCTTAATTTGTACTACCATCTTTAAAACATCTTCTTAAATCTTAAACAACTTAAACTTATAGTAAGACTAAAACTATCTAGTCTTCAACCCCATCAGAAACCAGAGAAGGAATAAATATTATCCAATTATGCAGGAAGTGCTGGGACACAACTTCCAAAGATTATAGAAGTGACAGAATCAGCTGACTGCCTGGACAGCCCCCAATATTGTCTCTATAATGTTGAAGCATCCATTTTTCGGACATCTGGCCCAGTATATCTGACAGACATTTTGTGAAGCAGTAATTATGAAAGACTTGCTTACTCTGCATTTGCAGAACTCAACAGTCAACTTCCCTGTATCTGTTTGTCCTTTTCGGATAGATTTGTCTGTATTTGAGGCATGGACATTTACTTTGTCCAGTGCCTAGCTTTCCACAATTGAAGCAACACCATATGGAGGTTATTGATGCTCATCATCATCTTTGAAGTAGAGTAGCATGCTGTCAGTAGCAGACCTGTCTCATAGTCAAAAGATCTTATAATAATGAAATAATTTTAAATGCCACATTCTGTGGGTCTCTGTGGTTTTTGAAGACCAACTGTCTATCTATAGTATATCTGAATTGTCAAACATTGTGTAATCTTAGCTATCTATTATGTGAATAACCTTGAAAATATTTTATTGTAATTAACTAAACCAGTATTTAATATGACCATGAGTTTGACTAATTATATAATTTGTATTTCTTAACCATCCCTAATAGCTTGTAACTTGAATTTTTATCATCCCTAACAGTCTATAGTAGCAGCTTTCAAAAGCACTAGAACTTTATATAGCATCTTTAAGAATTATATAAGTACAATACCTCAAATAAATGTTAAAAACACATATACACTATAGAATAATAAATTCTTGTTGTTTAAGTTAGGAGCTCCAGTGATGGCTCAATTGGTAAAGTCCTTGCTATATAAGCACCCAGCACCTCAGTTTGGATCCCACTGCTTATGTAAAATAGACAGGCACCATAGGACACAGTTGTATCTGCAGCACTGGGAGGCAGAGACAAGAGGATTCCTGGGGCACACTGCCCTATGAGCCAGCCTACTCAAATCTGTGAGGGCCTAGCTCAGTAGAGATGCTGTCTCAAAAACATAGAGCAGAGCAATTGAGGAAGATATCTGATGATAATCTCTGGTTGACCTCTGACCTCCACAAACACATGCTCAAGGTTATACCCAAACACAAATTTAAAAGGAAAAAGTCACCAATGCTACAAAATATTGGTGGAAAGCCAATACGTGTGATGCATTACTGAAGTGCTGGGGGCTTTAGAGCCATTTAAACCCAAGCTCAGGTCCTTTTCCCATCATTCAGCTGGGTGACTTGCTAGATTATCTGAATGGTTAGCTTTCCTGCCTGTAAAGAGAGGGCTGGTAATGTTTCTCATAAAGTTTTTATTCAAGTGTGTAAATGAGATCATATACATAAACACAGGTTCTGAAGAAGCACTAGGAGTTCTTATCAACACCACGCCACTCAAACTTCCAGAGTCTACACCACATCCAAAACATACATCCTCTTCATTTTAACTGCAAGGCAACTGAAGTCCAGGTATGTTAAACAGTGTCACTTAGCTCCCAAATAAAACTTCCAGTAGTGTGGCTTAATTTGCAGTTGACCTTCTAATCTCAAAGGCCCCCAGAGGGATTCCAAACTCCCTGCCTGTTGTCTGGAATCCTCCTTTGTTTTTTTTGTGGATTGGATATTGTACTTCAGGCTATTCAGGGATATAATGCACACGTGCATATCAGTAGATAATATAAACAAAGATGGACACTTTTCATTTGACTTGATTAGTATTCCTTACATCATAAGGGAGTTACAGCTTAAAGAAAGGTTTACAGCTGGGAAGTGGTGGTGCACGACTTTAATCCCAGCACTTGGGAGGCAGAGGCAGGCGGATTTCTGAGTTCGAGGCTAGCCTGGTCTACAGAGTGAGTTCCAGGACAGCCAGGGCGACACAGAGAAACCCTGTCTCGAAAAACGAAAAAAAAAAAAAAGGTTTACAATTCTTAGCTCTTGAGCCAAATCTGACCAAATGACATATTAGAAAAATAACAAAGAAAATAAAGTGAACAGTATTATAAACACAGAAATTACCCCTGGGCGAGTTCAACCATTCACCTAAAACAGTAAGGTCCAATGTCGTCATTTCACTTCTCTTGCTGTGATAAATGCTCAAGTAAAAGCAACTTAGGGGGGAAGGGTTTACTTTAGCTTGCAGTTCTGGGTTGCAGTCCATCACTGTGGGGAATGATGGAGTGACGAGAGACTGACACAGCTGGTCACATTGCACCCACAGTGAATGTGGAAAGCAGAGAAGGAATGAATGTATGCATGTTAGTACTCAGCTGATTTTCTCAACGTGTTTCTCATCCAGAGTCCCTGCCTAAAGAAAGATGGCCCCCATAGTGGATGAGTCTTCCAACCTGAAGGTAATTAAGACAATTCCCCACAGACTTGGTGAGAAGTCTGACTCCCAGGTGATTCTACATTTTTGTCAAGTTGACAATTAAAACGAACCATCACAGTTGCCAACCTTTGGCCAAATGAGACTTCCATGGTTTGGTGTCTTTCTCTATTGCTCTTAGCTGGATTTTTTTTTTTTCCCGACAGGGTCTCTCACTGAACATGAAGGTCACTGATTTGACTAGATAAGCTGGCCAGGAAGCTCCTGTACTATATGTCTGCCTCCCCAGCACTGGGGTTACAAGTGCACAACACCACACCAAGAGGTTCTGTTTTGTTTTGCATTGTTTTGTTTTGAGACAGGCCTCACTATGTAGCCCTGAGTAAC
The DNA here is from genome assembly GCA_019843965.1 of Rhynchomys soricoides. NCBI lineage: Eukaryota > Metazoa > Chordata > Mammalia > Rodentia > Muridae > Rhynchomys > Rhynchomys soricoides. The sequence goes on along the minus strand of JADRCH010000004.1, from coordinate 20,986,938 downwards.
CTGAAACTAGCTATGTAGACTAGGCTAGCCTCTTCCTCTTAAGAGTTAAGAATTAAGAGTTTGGTCTCCCACATCATACCCTCCCTTTTTTGTTTTTTTTTTTACACGAGTGCTGGACATTCGAACTCTGGTCTTCACGTTTGCCCTGCAACATTGTACTCCGCTGTTCTGGATTCCTAGAGTCTCCTTTAAAGGTGCGATATAAAGAGGTGAATTGTTTGGCCTAGGGACACAGAGCCATTTTATTGTAGTCATGCTCTCTGATCATGTGTTGAGAATTATTACCTCATATTGAGCACAGAGTTTTCAGACCGGGTGAGACTGGCGTGTCTTTACTTGCGAGGCTATGTTCAAGTTGATAGTTTGGCAGTACAGCCCAGGATTAAGGCAGATGACAGGGCACTACACATGCGTCAGAATGACAGCTGGGACTATTTCTTACAATGAAAAATAATACAAGCTGGGTGATTGTGGCACATGTCTTTAGTCCCAGCACACAGGAGGCAGAGGCAGGTGGATAGCTGTGAGTTCAAGAACAGCTTGGTCTAAAGAGTGAGTTTCAGTGTGGCCAGGGCTACACAGTGAAACCCTGTCTTGAACATACCCCTCCAACAAAAAGAAAAACAAATAGTCAAGGTGGTGTGTCATGAATGGGCTGTGGTAAAATGGAGATATTGATCTCCTTGGAACAACCAAGACCTGAATCAGGGCCGATTACAACTGTCACACTAAACTTCCATCAGGTGTTGAAAAAATACCAAATTTCATTAATCCCCCTCTACCCCTGCCAGGCAGAAGGAATCTTACATGTTGCTCAAGCTGGTTTCAAATGTGCATTTTTCTTGCTTTAGCTTCTAAGTTGCTGGTTACAGGCCCAAGGGACTGTGCCCAGCTATACTTAATCAATTCTTAAAAGTTTTTAATTCTACATTTAAAAATCTCAAAAAAAAAAAAAAAGTTCCTGCTCATAAGATACGTTCTTCTCTACCTATGTGGCATTGTGACTCAGTTGTTTTTCCAGAAGCAAGCATGAACTCGTTCATAGCTCTTTAAAATTACTCATGAATATGAGAATCACAGCCTCTGTAGGTATTGTGTTTAATTGCCATTTAAAGTGTCTTTTAAGATTATGTTGTGACCTGGCGTAACAAAAGATTGTTGTTGGTAGGAAAAGTGTGGATTTTAGGATACTATAGATTACTGAGAGAATGAACCTTTCCCTGTCTTTTCTTCTCTTCTCACCTGTCTTTTTTTCTCATTTTTCTTCTCTTTTGCCTCTTTCTGTCTTTGATTTGTATGTTTCTCACAACATAGCCAAGGCAGACTTGGAGCTCACTATGGAGCCCTGACTGGGCCTAAGTTCCCAATCCTCACCAGGATTCTCCTACCTCGACTTCTCAAGTGCTGGTGTTACAGGCATACACCATCACTTACACATGGAAACTCATTTCAGTCTGTGATTGACTGCAAAAATACAGCAATGTTGTATTTACAACATTCATGTTGAATTTACAAAGAAATCTTAGCAAGAAGAAATCTCCAGAATCAATAAAATTAGGCACGTGGATAAAACTTTGTCCCCTAGGAGATTTAAAAAAAAAAATATCCAAGGCTATATGGCAAAGGGACATTCAAACATTGGAAGCAATGACACTAAGTCTTGAGCCCTGTTTTATACTTACTGAATCAAAATCTGTGCTTCAGATTCAGGTATTCATATGTATGGTCATGTCTGAGGATTAAGACTCTTTGTACTATGTAGGGACATCCATGACAATGTGGGAGTTAACCTAATAGACTGGCAGTAAAGAGATTGGAAGTCTGATATGTCTGCAAGGATTTTGGGGGATCTGCAGTTGTTTGGGGTGCTAGGACCACTTCTCTATGACAAAAGACACACTATTGCTATCATCTATGTTTGGTGAAGACTTTCCAGTGGGATCTTTTATGCTCTTGCCAACAATTCCTCCTCCACGGTGTGTAGCTAATCCCGGTTATCTCACTGGTTTCTCAAGGTAAACTTTGGTAGGATTGTATTTTGATTTGCTGTTGGGTTCTGAGGAGGCAGACAGGGTTGTTGTCTACCAGGGAAGAAATTTTCATGGTAGGGGGATGAGGATGCTGTGTGGAATATTAGCCAATCGGCAAGAGGAGAAACACAGTGCAGAACTGCAGGAGTCTGGAGAAAAGCAGGCTGTCTGAAAATTCCTCTGGCATGGCAAACAGCCCCAGTAGAGACTGAGAATATAGCAAGCACCACAAGAGATCAGACAACTGCAACTACCAATCATGACCCGACATTGCCAGATTTACCAAGTCACGATGTTGGGCAGATATGGCATCAAGCCACCAGACAGATAGGAAGGAGTCAAGGATTTGAAAAGTCACCGAGTTATAAAAATAATAGCCAGAGCATGTGTGGGAGAGTTGGAAATTTCCCAAGAAAGACAAATTCAGTATAATATTTTTCCCACTTCTTAACTGATCTCTCCCTGAAATCCTTCTCTTGGATATGTCAGATCAAATTTCTGGAGTCATGCCATGACTTTTGATTCCTACATATCAAAAGGATTACCCTTTGTAATATCGTCTGCTTCTCTGTCTTCATAAATGCTACCTTGTGTCAAATTTTCTGTTTTGCATTTCCCCACATGACTGATAAATGATGTTTCTGCATACATGATTAGCCCATTTGTCTTAGTCGGGGTTTCTATTCCTGCACAAGCATCATGACCAAGAAGCAAGTTGGGGAGCAAAGGGTTTATTCGGCTTACACTTCCATGCTGCTGTTTATCACCAAAGGAAGTCAGGACTGGAACTCAGGCAGATTAGGAAGCAGGAGCTGATGCAGAGGCCGTGGAGGAATGCTGCTTACTGGCTTACTTGCTTCTCCTGGCTTGCTCAGCCTGCTTTCTTATAGAGCCCAAGACTACCAGCCCACAGATGGTACCACTCACAAGGGGCCCTCAGCCCTTGATCACTAATGGAGAAAATGCCTTACCACTGGATCTCATGGAGGCATTTTCTCAACTGAAACTCCTTTCTCTGTGATAACTCCAGCTTGTGTCAAGTTGACACAAAACCATTCCTCTCCCCTTTGTGACACTAAGATTGGGCCTGGGGCCTCAAACATGTTAGACAAGCGCTCTACCACTCAGCCACCTCTCCAGCATCATTCCTCAAATAATTTTGAGAATATACTATGCACTGGCCATGGAGTTAAATCCCGAAAATTAAAAAAACAAACAAACAACAACAACAACAACAACAACCAAAAAACAAAAAACAAAACATTACATTTGGCATCCTGAAATTTAGTGCGATGAAGAACGGACATTCAAAATGCTGCTTAAAGTCCTTCAGTTTGTACTAAACACAAACACTAAACACAAACATTACTACATTGTCAGATTCATCTTCGTAGTGGCTCCATATTATTTCTCAAGCAGAACTGAGTATCTACCTAGCTACCTATCACCTATATTCATCATCTGCTTATTGCCTGTATTTCGTGTAGTGCAATAACAGATAAGGACAACATATTTTAGTATCCTCACAAAGGAGCAAGAGGACCATGATTCCAAGGAATCAACCTCTGGCTTGGCTGCCTTAGCAAACCGGTCCCACTCTCGCAGAGGAGAAATCCATGACGCGCCCCCTAAAGCTTCTGGTTGGCATTGCAAAAAGGTGAGGGCGCCTGCAAGCACGAGGCCCGGACCAGCGTGTGGCGCATGCGTAGAACTCGGGTGCTCCGCTCGGGAAGGGAGAGTCCAAGTGTGAGGGGAGTTCACTGTTGATTCTGGCTTTGTTTTCTCATGAGATAGGACGTTGCTCCGGTTTATCAGTTTAATATGACTTTTAATATAAGCAACTCCAGGGCTGCGTCTCCGTTGGGCGAGACTAAGCGTCTTGGGGGTCGTGGAACTCCATTCGTTGGTCACCCCCGCGGGGCGGCGTTTGGATGGTGCCGGTCGGAGCGCGCGGGGGCGGAAGCAGCGGCAGTGGCGGTGGCAGCGGCGGCTGTCAGAGCTGGAGAGCGGCGGGCAGAGCAGTCATGGAGGGTCAACGGTGGCTGCCGCTGGAGGCCAACCCTGAGGTGAGTACGGCCGAGTTCCGCAGCCCGGGGCCGAGCGGGTCGGGAGGCCGGCGCCAGCCCGCATGCGCGCGTCTCTAAATCCTCTTCTGTCTCGTTTCAGGTCACTAACCAGGTGAGTGCGGTGTCTGTCACCCCGGACCCCGGAGTCCTTTCCGCCTTCCCCGCCAGCCTCCCTGCTGGCCTTCACCTCTGCATCCCCGAGGATCCAGGCATCTCATCCCGGGAGGCCCGGGTCTGCGGCTGTGGGCGGCTCCGCCCCTTTCAGGCCACCACCTGGCTCCGGGAGATGCCGGTGCTGCGTCCTCTGTCCCTCCGTGGGATCCCGCGTCGCCCGCGCTGCCTGGGGCCTCGGGGTCTGAGGTTTGGTTGCCTCTCACCTGGTACCCACCCAGTGCCTTTCCCCTCCCCGTCCGTCTCCCTGCCGTTGCGGGTTCCATCCTGTTCCTTGACCCTGTCCCTTCTAGGTGACTAATTTGCTAACATTTCCTGACTCCCGGCTTTGTAAACTTGCCCACCCAGTTCTGGTAATTCCATCCACCTCCTGTACAATGAAATCACCTTTCAGTCATCTTCTCTTGCCCCATCAAGGTCCTTCTCTTCCCTGCCACGCCCCCTTTCTCTTCCCGTCTGTAATAGGTGAACCTGGTAGTTGCCTCCTGTACCACACCAAGCCGGGTTTAATCGTTGGCTTGCAATTCGTAGCCACCTGCTACTCTTAAAGGGCAGTTTGTTTTGGATACTGAAGCTTGGGGCTGGGCATGGCAAGCAGGGGGTGCCTTTCAGCCCCCAAATTCGGTGGGGGAAATACTCTTAGTTACATTTTTTTTTTTTTTTATTTGCACAGATGTGTATTAATTAGTCTGTTTTTTTCTGCTCTCAAATGTAGTTCACCTTAGTTTGTTATGTAGTTTTCTTTCTCTTCTCCCATCTTTCTTCTCATCACCTAAGGATAAAGACGTATTATCTACATTTAAAAATGTTTTTTGAGACGAGCCATTGTGCTGTATGCCTACAGTATCAGCATGTGGAGAGGCAGAGGTAAGCAGGATTTTGAGTTCCAGTCCAACCTGGACTGAGACTCTGCCTAAAAACCTGCTCCTCTCTTCCAGTTATTATTATGGTTATTTTTAGTGGGTTTTGGTTTTCAAAGCGTTTTAGCACATTTTTTTGTATAAAGCACACAGGCTTTATGTTAGAGGTGACATCTTTTGTCTTTTGGAATTTTGGAAAGTGTTTACATTTATTTTGTGTATGGACACACTTGTGGAGGTCAGAGGAGAACTTTCTAGATTCCGTTCTGTCAGTCACCCAGGTGGGTCCTTGGGATTAAACACAGGTCTTCATACTTGCTGGTGGGAGGAGCTTTTACTCACTGGCCTGATTCCCTGTAGTCTATGTGGGTTTGCTATGTATTTTTGTCAGCATCAGTTCTAATCTTCTTAGTAAGGGGAACTGTGTAAAGTTTAAGACCCAGCACCTCCCAGGCACTGTTACCTTGCTGTCCACACACCCTTTCCTTAGGAGGCCAACTTTTTTTCGTTCTCACCTCTTTGAAATTTGCTCATCTCTCTTTCTAGTGCATTTTATTTTCTTTCTCAAGAGAAAAGTCTTAAAGAATTTGCAACTTCTGTGCATAAAAAGCAGTGTTTATTTTAGCTATAATCCAACGTTAGTTTTACACTTTACCAATAGCGATTTACTATATATGTAATAGCTTTTTTTCCATTGATTAGCTTGGTTTTTTTTTTTACCATTATTGTCCTATTTATTGTGGCTTTATAAGTCTTCAGATAGTATGAATCTAGCATTGTACCTTTTCCAAATTGTTTAGGCTTTTCTAATTACTTTTTGTCCCAGATACATTTTAGAATGCTTGTCAATCTTTAGAGAAACTTGATTGGTGAATGTGTCGACTGGATAGACGTATTCTGAGGAATGTGTCTTTATTACAGTGGATCTCGTAATCTGTAACCCAGGTGTATCATTTAATTAGGCCTTTGATTTCTTCATCAGTGTTTGATGTTTGAGCAATAGCTCTTGGGGGAAAAATTGTTACATACCTACAAATTTGATGATTTGAGGTGCTCTTGTAAATAATATTGCTTTAAAAATTCATTTTTGAGTTCTTTGCTATGTATTGAATGTAATTTAAAAATATGCCCACATCCTTGACCTTGCTAAATACAGGGAGTAGCTGCACTGCACCTCTGTGTATTTATTATTTCTGTAGGTCTTGAGGATTTCCTGAACAGACAGAAGTGTTCTCTGCAGTCAGATGCTCAATCCTAGTCTAAATACCTTTCTTTGTCTCTTTTTCTTGGCCTATTACACTTGGTAACGTCTTATGCATGAATTTGAAGCTCTGGTTTCTGATCTTAGCTGGGGTCTTGGGGGGAGGGGCATGTACTCATTCATTCTAAATGAGGCACTTGTAGATATCTTCTAGAGGCTTTTTCTCTGGCTAAAGAAGTTCTACTTTTTCCTAATTTGTAAAGATTTTTATTATGAATTAGTGTTCAAATTCCCCAAGTGATTTTTAAAAAGTATTTCTTGATGATGATCATGGGAAGAATTATATGTAATTATATATAAAGATAAACGACCAGAGATATTACCAGTATTCCTCTGGCACCCAAACTAGACAAACCATAAGAAGAAAATGCATACATACATACACATATATCTTACATTTAAAAACCTGGATCCTTAAAGTCTGTGATTCAGCTGATGTAGAACCTCATTGCTACATAGCTTTGATACATTATAAAATGCTCACTCTTTGGGCTTGTATCTCTTGTTAATATGACTATAAAAGCCAACAATAGATAGAAATATTTTCAAAACATAAGAACATAACCAGGGGCAACTTTTTTTTTATATTGTAGAGTTCATTTACTATTTAAAATCTATCAATGTAATTAGCCTTATCAGTTGATTTAAAAAAAAAAGCCTTTAAAATGACACTATTTATTGTTTTGAGGAAGCAATAAAACGTCTATATCACAACACTTAAAGTCTGTGGTTCTGCTGATGTCGTACCTTATTCCTAGATAACTTTGATACATTATGAAATGCATTTACTTACACTAACTATTTTGAGGTCACCTTTTGCATTACCAAGTGTCTGAGCAGGAACTAGCTATACTTTGGTGATTAAACTATTATTTATTTTTCTATCCAGTGGGAAGGCAGAAAGTAAAGCCAGGCACATAAATCATTAGCCATTGTTAAAAGTGCAAGGAGAAAAATAAGGAGGTGTTGGAGTCAGAGCCTAGGAGGTTGGCTGGCGACAGGAGGCTTTTCTGAACAGACTCAGAGGTGGAAATGTCTGCTGCAGCCGACGTGCTGTGCTGTGACTTGGTTTACTTTTTGTTTCCTAGTCCCATGTGTTGGCACATACCTGTAATCCTAGCACTGAGGAGACTGAGGCATGAAAGAGTTTGAGACATCCTGGTCTACAGAGTGACACTGTCTGAATTTTTGTTGTTGCTTGTTAAGTAATATCTTTTTATTTAGAGAATGTGCAAGCATCTTAGAAGGAGTTAAGTTTAACCAGAATTTGTGTTTGTTCAGTGTCCATGCTCTATACGTGACTGAGGATGGAAAGTACCTTTGATCAACTGTCTTGTGATTTGGAGTATTAACAGCCTTAAATGCCATTGCCTGTGTCATGGAGGTGACAGGCCCCACACCTGGTCCACCCCCGGTTTTTTTATTTTTTTTTTAGCCTAATGGGATCACAAGAGGCGCCTGATCCTGATTTAACTGCTACCATCTGGCAGTTACGGGTCTTATTAACTCTTAGTTTGAGCAAGTACTGTTTTATGCTGTGAAGATGCCTGGTGTTATGTAAGAACAGTCATCCTATGTCCGTAGCATGAAGATTAGCAGTAACTGCTAGGCGTCATCTAGACGAGGTGATTTTTTTTTTTTTTTGGTTAGTATCTTGTCAGCCTTTTTAAAGATACTTCATTTTGCTACAGATTTGACTTAAAATAGTTTTTAAAAAGGATTTAAGCTCTACCTTATTTACATATATATTTAAATGGTAAAAGTAGCTGATGGAAAGTTTGCAGATGAACATTAAGAATTACAAGTTTTTAAAGAAGTCTAGTTGATCTGGGTAACCATATCTCCTAGGAGTGGATGACCTGCATGTAATTTTTTTTGTGATTTGAGCATGGTCAGTTGATTAATATATATATACACGAGCATGTGTGTGTGTGTGTGTGTGTGTACGTACATACATATATGTATATAGAGAGAGGAGCAGGGAGAGAAAGAGGGAGAGAGTTGTGACTTAGAAAAATGATGAGTTTTTAAATAGGAAAGCTCCCTAGAATTGTTCTCATTTATGATGTTATTGAGGAAGTAACATTTTCTTGTTTCATATCTAAAAGAAACTTAAGCGTACCTTGACATAGTTTTGCTACTTACGTAAATGATTGAAGTTAGAAATAGAGTTTGAGGCCGCCATCTGCTAGATTATTACCAAGAAAATAAGCCAGCGATGCTCTTGAAAGTGGGTCCCACCTTCGGGAAAGAAACAAACAGGCCTTGATACCCCGTGTCTCGTAACTTCTGTTTCCCTGATTTGTAAACTTTCCCCAAAGAATCATCCGTCAGTACTGTCTCTAGCGCCTCTTCTCCATCCCCTCGGTCTTCATTCGGAACTTGCTTCCGTCCCCACCGTTCATCAGTTTACTAGTGGTCACTGCTCTGACATACCCACGGACCACTCTTTTTCATTGTATCTCTTGGCCTCTTAGTAGCATTAGAAGAGCAACCTGCATTCTTGAAACATCATGCTTTTACATTTTTATTTTTCTGATAATTCTGATGTTTCTGATTCCCCAATTACTTCTTAGGCTGCCTCGGTCTGCCTTCTCTGGAGACTTCCTCTGTGAGGTTAGCCTCGATTGTCAACTTGGTGGGTGTATATGAGGGGCTTTCTAGATTCGGTTTATTTTATTGTGGGTACCATTCTGTGGTCTGCAGTCTAGGACTGAATGAAAAAGTAGTGTGGCTGAGGTGGTAGAGCAGGTGAAGGTGCTCACCACCAGGCCTGCTGACCTGAGACTGCTCTGTGGGACCCACACGATAGAAGGAGAGCCACCAACTCTTGCAAATTATCCTCCAGAGATTGTTGAGGCGTGCATGGTCTAAGTAAAAGATTTAAACCGTAATGTTTTAAAGTTTAAAAAAAAAGGCACGCTGCTGGCCAGCGTTTTGCTCTCGACATCCTGAGTGTACATGAAGTGAGCAGCTGTCTCACACTCGGGCTGCGGTGCTTTCCCTACCCCGAGGGGCTGTAGCCTCAAACTGGGGGCCTTCAGTTGTTCTTGTCAGGGGTTTGCTCACAGCATTCAGGAAAGCAATGCCATTCCTTCTAGAGGCTGGTTGTACTCCTCTGTGATCTTTCCTGTTCTGTTGTTTTTATAGCATTTGCTATCACATAGATGGATCCAGTGTCCCTCTGAGCGCTTCCTCCTTCACCATATTGAAAGCCTGCGTATTTAACTACTACTATGATATTTCCACCCGGTTACTGTTAATACCTCCAACAATGTAGCTGAAAAAGAAATGTGAATTTCTATCCTTTAATCCAGTTTCTTCCTCTGTCTTCCAAAGGCATTACAATGCATCCTTTGCTCAAGCCAGTGTTTGTGCCTGACCATGCTACTTTGAAGGTGCCGTTGTGTCCTTGATTCTGAGTAAATATTGCTTAACTGCTGTCTGTGTATTCTGAGACCATGGCTGTCTAACTTTTTCTGTGATCTTTCTAACTGTGTAGATTGTCTTCACAGCGAAGCCACCCACCTTGACCTGCTCAGCTGCTGTGGACTTCTATTGAACTCATTTTCTCCCCTAAAATCACCATCCCTGCTTTTGTTTGGCTTTAGAAAACTACACACAACATCTTGTAATTCTCTGCTTCAGACAGTGGGGACGTTCACTGATTGTTTTTAGATTACAATGCAAGTTCTTCACTGAGGCCAGATGAGGAGGTACTGCCTATTTCTACCCTGACCGAGCTTCAGTTTTGGAATGCTGAGTCTCTTCTTGCTTCAGAGTCTTCACTTGTTTAATTTTTAGCTTGAGTCATTTTAGTTCTTTTATGGCTGTGAGTTTTGGTCATTTATTGCTCAAGTTCAAGACATACCCACTTGTCTTTTCGTGCATGTGTGACATACTTAAGTGTACATCCCAAGTCTCCCTTGTCTTTATCTGCCGTCCCCTCCCTTTCTCTTCTTGTTTGGTTTCCTTCTCCCTCACTCCTACTCTTTCCTCCTCCCTGTTTTTCTTTTTACATAGGGTTTTGTAGTGGTTGAGGCTGGCTTTGAACTCTTGCTTCCTGTAATTTCCCTTAATTTCTTCAAAATTTTTACTACTTTGTGAAATTATTTGTTTCCTTCCCCCTTCTCTATCTCTGTCTCTCTTTTTTCTTCTCTTGAGACAGGGTTTCTCTGTACAGTCCTGTCATGGAGCTTGTTATGTAGACCAGGCTAGCCTTGAACTCAGAGCTCCACCTACCTCTGCCTCTAAGTGCAGGGATTAAAGACGTGCGCCACCACTGGCACCACCACTACCCAGGTCTCCCTGAATATTTCAAGGATCAAAATTCTGTCTTCTAAGGTGCTTTAATTTTTTATTTTACAGCAATGGGAATAACATTTAATTAGTAAAGTGATACTTATTTTTGCTGGGAAATTTTGCCTTCTTATGACTTCCTTAAATTGTGTAGCAGTGCTGCCATTCACAGCATGTAGAGCAAATCTAATCGCTCTTTCCTGATAGTAACACTGTCTTCAGCAAGGTTGAGTCATTTCAGTCTCACGCGAGCTTGCCCGTATGTACTAGCTACCTTACTAGTACTGTGGTAAAACATCATGACTGAGACAACTCAGGGAAGAAAGAGCTCGTTCTGGTTTATGGTTCTAGGGGGATAAGAGGCCATGGCAGTGGGGAAACACTAGCTGCAAATGCTAGGCATGATGGCTGGAGCGGCCAGCTGAGAACTCACATGCTGGATCGTCGGCACCAAGCAGAGTACAAAAAGAGGTAGAGTGAGACTCTAAACCCTGGAGCAAGACTGCACCTCCTAAATCTTCCCAAACACTACCACCAGTAGACCAGGTGTTCAGATACGGAGCTGGAGGGGGTCCTTGAAACCACCACATGCCTGCCACTTGGATGAGGCTCTAAATCCTATGGTCCCTGGCCACTGTCTTTGGGGTCCTCCCCTTGTCCTTAGCCATTATGGAAGAGAATGCTTTTCGGGGCTTTTACCAGAATCCATGCTGCATCATCTTTGCTTGGTATGGTGGGCTGTGGCTATATTGTCCTGAATGGTGCTTCTGAGGAAACCAGCGTGTGCCTCCTTTTGATAATTTGTACTTCGTCCACATTGAACCTGCAGTGAAGTAACTTTTTTCTTTAATGTCCACATAAATTACCCCTGTCCTGGGGTTAAGGAAATATGATCTCGTCTTATTTTGAGTCAGTCTGTTAAACTTTGTTTTGCTGGTGTCTAAGGTGCGATTCTTACTGAACTTATCTCCCTAGTTCCATGCATACATGTGCTTTCTACCAGTGCACTCTTACCCGCAGTAATATGAAGCAGTTGCTAGTCATGTGTAATTATGTCATAACTGCACTCATTAATGAACCAGTAATAAGCAGGAGCAAGGCTGTCCTGAGTAGATCTTTGCTACTCAGGTGGAGCTGCTCACTTAGAAAGCTGAGGCCCTGGTTCAGAACCTAACCCCGCTGTCAGTGTCAGAAGGCCGGAGAAAGCAGTTTTAGGACAAAGTTTAAAAGGAAGTGATTTCCCCCTGGATTCTTACTGTTCTCCTCCTCCTCCTCTTCTTCTTCCTCTTCCTCTTCTTCCTCCTCTTCCTCTTCTTCCTCCTCCTTTTTTTGTTTGTTTGTTTTTGTTTTGTTTTTAGGAAAACTTTTTTATTTGTTTGAGACTGCATAGCCCCGCTGGCCTTGTACTGTTGATCTTCCTGCCCCAGCTTCCTGAGTGTTTGGGGATTATAGCTGTGTTCTGCAGTGTCCGAATTTAAATGTCCCTAATCTGGGGGCAAGTTTGTGATTGGACTCGAGAGTACAAAGTTCTTTGTTAAAGACATATAAATTTATTATGATACAATAATGATACTAGTATACCTAAATAATACCAGCACTGCCTAGATTTCTTTTATGCCATCTTCTTTTAAGAACAGGCATTTTTTTTAAAAATAAAAATTGTTTAATGGCTGCATATTATTTATAATTTATATTTCTTAATTAAACAAAATTTAAAGTTGTGGGATTTTAGTGAAGTAACCAGTTAGATTTTTTATTGTTGATGCTGTTATTTTATTATCTAGTATTTAAACTTGAAAAGGCAGAAGCTTGGTACTCATAACCTCTCCCCCAACCCCCATCCAAACCCAGTACTTCAGTTCAGTAGAGATAGGTTTGTAAATGTACATATGGACAATTTCTTACAACAATAATTGTGAGAACTTTCCGTGGGTCTAGTTAGTTTCATGGAGTTTTTTCCTTTGATATTTTTAAACCTGAGACTCACTGGTTTCATTATCTAGGCAGCTAAGACCAGGGATTTGCCTGCCTTGGCCTGTCAGGTTGTGGCATTACAAGAGTGCGCCACACCCAGCTTTTTACATGGATTCTGAAGGACTGGCTCAAGTTCTCAAGCTACATGGAAAGCAAGCTCTTTCCCACCTGAGACCCCCACAGCCATGACTTTAGTTTTTAAGATTATTATTTTGTGTTTCCTCATGGTTTTGCAAACTTAAGTAAAAAATTGTTCTAGTTCTGTAGATTTTGTTAAACTTGACTATGGTAGAATACCACTTTTTTTTTTTTTGAATGAGACAATAGAACTAGCTGGGTTTATACTAGTCAACTAATTATGGCTGACCTTTTACAAAATGTATCTTTCTAAATTTTTCATGTTTGTCTTAAATCCAGATGTGGTGGTGTTTGTTTTGTATAGAAACAGGATATTTTCTTGATTACTTTTTTGTTTTGTCTCACTGTGTCTGGAACCCAATACATAGAACAGTTTGGCCTTGAACGCATAGAGATCCTCCTGTCTCTGTCCCCCAAGTGCTGGGATTAGCACTGTCTGCCACCATGGCTAGCTGTAGTTACTTTTAAACTGTTTATTCCTTATATTATGTGATGGCTTCTGATGAGTGACTCATAGCAACACGGATCCAGAGGATAGAGCTAATATACTTAATAGGTGATAATTGAATTGAATTTTTATGGTATATCGTTTCATGATAGGAGTAAAGATTTAAGATAAAGTGTAACTCTTGTTAAGAATTATTTTTATGGTTTAGTACAATGTGCGTTTTAATTATTCATTGTGTTCTTAGTTTGATCTTAATCAGTGTCATTATAATTGGTGCCTTTAGATTTTGAATCTTGCTTAGTGCTTATTTTTGTTAGCTTTCCTTATATAATGCTGATTTATACTAAAGTCTCTTTACGGTAACTTAGCAGTTTTGTCCAGGTTACATTCTTGCGAGAATGTGTCTTTATTTTGTAGTACATACATGGAATTACTGGGTCATATGTGCCATTTTGTATAACTTTATAGTAAGTATGATTTTATGAGTATCAAAATTAACAAATCCTCTGATCAGGTCTTACAATTAGAGCTGTCATAGTTGGGAGACAAGTGTTTCCAGATTCCTGACATCTTATTCAGAGCACTGAGATAACGCACAGAGATTTGCAAAGGTAGCAGGAAGATTTGTACTTACAGTGAAATTATGGAATAGGTCAGATACGCTGTTGAGGGCGACGGTGAGCCATGTAATTGAGCCTTTCAAGAGCCTGGTTGTTGTTTGTGGTTTCCTTTTATACGTTCAAGTGAGGGCAAAGTTTACTTACTAGGGATGTAGTTTGGATGGTTCTCTATTTTGATTGACAGATGTTAAATTATATGATCATTTTTGTACTATACATATGCCTTTCTATAATGCGTCTGATTTTAGTCATCTCCATGCCCAGTTATGCGTGGACAGATAATAAATAGAGGATTTTTACTCTAAGTACACAGTTTACTGAACATGTACCCCAAACCAGTTCAGACTGGATCGGCCTTTCTATTCTTTGGAATGGGCTGTGAGTGCTAACAAGTTGCTAAGTACATCTTCAGAGAAAGGGGTATGTACATAGTAGGTACATGTAGGTAAAGGTCTCGAGCTGCCAAGTTTGTTATCAGAGGAGGGGTGTGTGGATAGTCCACACCAAGTAGAGTCCCAAGTTTACTAAACTCTGTATGCTGGCCTACCTCAGAGATGTCGGTTCTGTCACGGTACTGTGCAGAGTTGATTTAATGAGCATCAGATTGTAGATAAAGGAGTTGAATGTCCTAGTGTTCTTTAACTGTCAGAAAAGAGTATACATTGAATTTCATCATAAACAAGCTTATGTAACATGCAGACATATGGATGGCAGAATTATCTATTGAAGTGTATTCATTTCAGTGCAAGCAGTATAACTCGAGTGTCTGTGATTTGGCCAGGCATTGTGCTTAGCAATAGGAAGAAGATAAGTAAGACTCCCTTCCTTTAAAACTAAGCCTTAAGAAAAGTCCCTTTCTGGGTTCTAGGTAAGATTGAATATTGACTCACCTAGACCAGTAAATTTAGAGGAAGTGAAGAAGAGAAAGGGAAATATTTTCAGATATTCTTATGACCCCTGAAATCCTGAGTAGTAATATGGTGAAGAATGACGTAGTGGAGGGACCCTTGCTCTCTGTAGTTCTAGACCGTGCAGCTTGATGGAGAGCTGATGAAATAACATGTCATGTATTTCTTCCCAAGAGATTCTTATCTGCCTTTCTATCCATCTGTCCGTCCATCTGTCCATCCATCTGTATGTCCATCTGTCCATCCATCCTTCCATCCATCTGTTCACCCACCCACCTACCCACCCTTTCTTCCATCCATCCATCCATCCATCTGTCCGTCTGTCCGTCCGTCTGCCTATCTATCTTGTGTTTGCCTGCATGTGTGTCTGTGCACATTGTAACTTTTTCTTATTGACAAAATGCTTAGCTATCTGCCTTTAAACTTCAGATGTTATTTTTGAATATCAGTATAAATTGTTGATGTAGTAAAATAATAATTCATTATTTTAATTGATGCATTAAAGGCTGGAAATAAGTTCTTAAGGTGACTTGTATGTCTTTGATGAAGTCCTGGCTAACATATTCAGTACCAAAGTTATAGATTTTCAAAACAGGTTTGTTTCCTGTGTTACGGGTTTTAACAGGTTTGATATACCTACCCTATTCACTGTAGACCTGCCTTACTGTGTTCTTTCACCTCTCAGGCTCTGGTATATTGACAAATAAGGACTCTATGTATTTATGTGGTACAATCTGTGTTTTGGGAGTACTTTCTGCATTCTTATGGGACATTAGTAATATTTGATCACATTCCTTTTTATGTATTAGATATATAGTTCACACTTGATGATCATTTCCTTGTTAACACTCTGAGGGGTTTTCTCTTTCCAGTTAACATTTTGCTGCTTTTTCTTTTACTAGTTTCTCAAGCAATTAGGCCTGCATCCTAACTGGCAGTTCGTTGATGTGTACGGGATGGAGCCTGAACTTCTTAGCATGGTACCAAGACCAGTGTGCGCAGTGTTACTCCTCTTTCCTATTACAGAAAAGGTAAAGCAAGACATGCAGTTTCTGATAAATGCAGATTTTTGATGTTGAATAAAACATAGTCTTTAAAAACAAATGATGCCTTTGTTATATATATATATAATCAGCAAAATAAAAAGTAAGGGAATCTTAATGTCCTATTAAAATAAAGTATATATAATTATAGATTGACAATAAAGCCTTTCTGTTAGTCTTTTACCTTCAGCTTTCTTCTCTTAAACAATATGGTTAGCTTGCCTCAGCTTTGTTAACACTGGCGAATGAAGCTGAGGGCCGTAGAGTATGCCTGCAGCCTTTGCTACCTGAAAGGTTGAGGCAGGAGAATCGTTTGAGCTCAGATGAGTTACAGGCTGGATTGAGCAATACAGTGAGACCCTTGTATCTCCCAGCAAGCAATGAGTAAAATAACCCACGAGAGAACGCCTTTTCTTTCTCAAACTGTTCCTGTGAGACAGTTACCCCTCTTCCTCAGTCTTTTGTCAGTCTGGAACTTTTGAGTCATTTCCTTACGTTAGGGACACCTCGCCTTTCATACCTGCCCTTTACAAACGTGGCTTGTTCAGTGCGTGGTTTTTGCATGTGGACTATTGACTTTTTTCCCCAATAGTATGAAATCTTCAGAACAGAAGAGGAAGAAAAAATAAAATCTCAAGGACAAGATGTTACATCATCAGTATATTTTATGAAACAAACCATCAGCAATGCCTGTGGAACGATTGGACTAATCCATGCCATTGCGAACAACAAAGACAAGATGCATTTTGGTAAATCACTTTCCGTTCTAGTTTTTCCCTTCAGATGTGTTAGCTTCATTAAACAGTAGGGGGTGCTCTAACTCTCCCCAACTATAAAGTAGTGGTTATGGGAATGTATTTATGTATATGCTACCAGGAGAGAAATAAATCCTTCCCATTCTTCATATTGTTATGAGCGGGTTCAGTAAAAGAATATTTGACTTAATTACTTGTCCCAAGACTCTTAGATTCTTACCAGTTAAAGAATTTTAACCTAAAAAAGTACTGTACCACATTTATTGTTTTTTTTTAATAATTAAAATTAAATTTTTAATCATTTTTGAAATTCTCAGAATCAGGGTCAACACTGAAAAAGTTCCTGGAGGAGTCTGTATCAATGAGCCCTGAAGAAAGAGCCAAATACCTGGAGAACTATGACGTCAGTACCTTCTTTCTATTCAACCTCATCCATGGGCAGTTTTCAGGATTGTAGGTTCTGTCTAGCGGCTTGTCTTGAAGCCATAGTTTGGGGAAGCATCATTGTCAGATCCATAAGAAAGGGCTTCGGTTTTACTGAGGAAGCTGTACCTGAAATATCTGTAATGTTTGTTGCTCAGTCGACAGTTCTGTGTCCAGAGCGAATGAACAAGTAAATTTAGTTTGCAAATTCAATCCTAGACCCTCTAATCCAGTTTGAAGTGATTGTTTTAAACATTTATTATTTTTGAAAATCATTTTTCTTTTGAAGGCCTTTTGCCTCTTAATCACATAAATAGATAACTTCTTTGAACTTAGAAGGAATGTGATGTACATTTTTATACTGTTTGCTTAGGGTTCCAAAATATTTTAGTTGCTTTAAGTTTAAAAATATCTGGAAATTTATACAATATCCTTATTTTGCATAAAAGTAAAATAAACAACATGATACTAGTAATTCCACCAGTGAAAGGTAGCTGCCATTGATGTTTTTATAGGAAACATGTATGTATATACACAATAGTTTTTTAAATTTGATCACACTGTAATGCTGTTTTGTGACTTGCTTTTCTCACTTATCACAAACGTATTAACACCAGTAAGTACATATTTAACGTTATTATTGTAATGGCTGAGTAGCTTCCCATGTGTATCTAGTAAAACGCTGTTTGAAATCTAGGAGTTCTCTCTCTCCTTTTCAGTACTTAAAATTATTACAAGTGTATATTACTGTCCGAGGTTTTAGAACCATTCTTAATTTCATGTAATCATGTACATTAAATACATCAAAATGTTAATGCCTAGAAGAGAAATTGCTGATCAGTTTGCATGTCTTAAGGCTTTAATACTTATCACCAAATTGCTATACATAACAATTATACTTTTACCCCAGATTTTCTATTAGGTCCCATTTCTCTGCATCTTTGATAGTAGCGGGTTTGACTGGAGCATTTTTAAGTTTAGCTAACTGTATTACCTAGCTTCTCATAAATGCATGCCTTTTGCGTTTAAAATTGCCGACTGAAATGCATGATTAAGCATAAATACAGGCAGAGCTGCAGAAGCATGCACCTTGGAGAGACAGATGGCTGCGCGTCTTCAGTCTCTGTGAGATGCTCACTTTATTCCAGTCTCAAGTGAATAAAGTGTTAAGTGTTGCTCTAACAATTAAGGAAGCTAAATGACCCTCCCCTTGCACTGTGCAAATTAGAAATGATGAGCTAGTCGGTTTCCTAATGCTTAAGGGATTTGTGGGTAGAAAGGACAGCAGTTCAGTGGCTTACGGAGATACAGTTCTGAAAGGTTTCGTGCTAAACTGCTCCTAAAGTTCTTCCAGTTTCCCACCTTGTTACAGGATTCTAGATGGTAAAAACTGAGCTTTGTTGCCGTTTTCATTTAAAAGATAGAGTTGTTTTATGTTTTTGTAAATGGTTCATATTCTTATTACAGGCTATTCGAGTTACTCATGAAACCAGTGCACATGAAGGTCAGACTGAGGTATTTCACATTTCTTTTCAAAAACGTTGCTGTGTGTAAATTTGACCTTCTACTGTAGGACTTGTGGAAGCGTATTTCCCTGTGTTGGTTTGGTTTTGTTTTTCTTTAGAATTTATTTTTGCAACAGCAGCAGCCATAGAGTGGCTGCTAACATGGTACATTAATGTCTGGTCGACTTTACCTGATCTGTTCACAGGTCGTAGGTGGTTTGCTCCTTATTTATTTAACAGGTGGCCTGCTGCTTCCCTGTCAGATTCCTGTGACTTCCACGTATCTACTTAGCCTGTATGGTCGTTGGGGATCTCTGTCATGCTGTTGCTCAGCGAATCTGTTCTGGGCCACCATGATCTTCACCAGCTTCATGCTGGTGGGGAGCCCCTCTGGGTCACCTCTCTGTTCCTTCAGTTGCCTCTTTTTACTTTCTTGACTTGTCTCATCCCATTCCTTCTCTCTGCTTTTCTAAATAAAGCCCTTACACTTGTGGGAACTTTGTCAGAAAATATTCAGTTAGAATGACTAGAATTTAATTAAAGCCAATGCTATCTTTAGAGCACCAGGCAATTTTCTTCATATGTGACTTGAAATCGCACTTTCTAGGGCAGAGATTATTTTGGAAGAAGAAAGGAGCCAGTGAAAGGTAGACTGTACGGGGGCAAAAGAGGGCAGTGGGGGAGAATGTGGTCCAGTACGTCACATGAAGTGCTGCTCTGAAAACGTCAGTACAGCTCATTGTTTTATATACTTAATGTATATTAATAAGGAGGAAAAAGTCATATTTCACACACAGGACGATATTGCCTATTGACTTTAAAAATACGTGGAAATTTTTTAGAATTAAGAAACTGATTTTAGATTAGTCTTAAACCCACTTTAAGACTGAAGTACTTTGATACTATGGTATAGCTGTAATTCTTCTTTCGAACTGTATGACTGCGAGTGGTTGGCTGATTGAAACACTGAGTGGCCTGGTAATCATCCCTTCTAAGCTGCTCTCGGTTTGTCTTTTAACGTTGCGGACTGTTGGTTTGTATTCAGTTCACAGTAGACCACTGTAGTGGGCAGCTTTGAGTTAGTTTAGTGCTCCTGTTGTTCACATTGCTTGTTGTGAGCCTTAGGAGTTTTGAGTTGCAGTGTGGTTGGGTTGAGTTAAAACTAGTGACGAGGACCAATAGGAGATTATTATAAGATGCCAATTACTTGTAATAAAGCAAGTAATTCATACATAAACACTTCCAAGCATATTTGTCTTTGTGGTGCCTTCTTTTCGTGGCCCTTCTGGAGCTTCATCCAGTTTATTGGCTTACCATCTAAATGACAGGCACATCTCTTTTTGTCCAGGCTGAAAGTTCATCATACTTTGTGATTCTGGATGCCACCACAGGAATGACCCACCGACCTTGTAGAATGCATTTGTCCTTGTTTGAGGTTATTATCTGGGCCTTCTTTTCTGTCTCTTCATGTTTCTACAGGTTTACCTCCATTACATTTCCTGGAATCTAATTCAGTTGTGACTCAGACTTTTGTTTTCTTAGTGCAATGATTCTCCAAGTGGAGTGGAAGGAAGATCGAATTCTTTAGAGGGCTTTTTACAAGCTTTATTCCCATGAGAATGAATTTCTTCTCCTGCTTTATTGTGTCTCACAGTTGAGAATGACTGTTAGAGCTATATTGTTTCTGTGCATTATAGCTCTGAGCTATCTCAGGTTGAACAACAAGAATTTGAGGCCATTCCCACATTTCTATGTCAATGTGGCCCTCTTCAGCCTGCTGTCTTCAGGCCTCTCCTAACCCTGGCTGCTTTGGCTATTTCTCTGAAAACATTTCTCTCTAGCAATTTCTTATTTTATTGCTATTCTTTCTTATAATTTCTCTTTCTGAAAATATTCCTTCTCACAGCGCCTGCATTTCTGATTTCTCCTTAGCCTTCAGAATTAGCTTCAGTGTGACTCTCTACATAATGTACTCCATAACCTGGATATATTTTATCTATGCAATGCACTCTTTCATGTGACTTCAATGATTTGCATTTATTTATTTTTTATATTCTTTTTTAGCTACTTAAATATATATTTTTAGGCCACTTGTGGTAATATAAGCTTAAAATTTTAGTTCTTCGAAAGCTGAGGCATAAGGATCAGTAGTTTGAGATAACCTAGTCTACACAATGAGTTCCAGGCTCACCTAGGCTGTATAGTGAGACCCTATGTAACAAACAAACAGTGATGCACATTTTCCTACATTTTAACAACTCTAGAATCAGGATCTGTTTAAACTGTTGTCATAATTTACTGGCTACTGTTTCTACTTTAGTGGTGTCTACAATCCCTCCTATAAGTAAATAAAAGCACCTTAGCTTATGAGGTAGGGAATTTTATCTCTTCTTGTGGTTTTTAGGCCTAGGATTTTAGTTGCACATTTCAAATTATTCAGAACTTTTTTTTTTACACAGCTCACTACTTATTTACCATTTCCAGTATTGAATTAGAAATGCCTTTTATGGTATGAAAACTTAAAAAAAAACCAAAAAAAACCTGTCTCAACAGTTCAAAGAACTTACTGTTCTAGAATCATTCTCCCAAAACGGAACCTGGGTTCAGTACCAAGCGTTCGCATGGGCTAGATCATAGCTCCTTCTTACTACAGTTTCAGGTTGTGTGAAGCCCTCATCTGGCCTCTGTGGGTACCTATGTGCATATGATACAAATATACAGTCAGACGCAACATTTTGTCAGTCCCTTGTTTTGTGGGGTTGGTTTGCCTGTTACAAGATGATCTTACTACTGTCCCTTAGTAATTATCTATTAATGTCCTTTTGTCACTGAAGAAAAAGGCCTACACAATACATTTTCAAGTCCATCTCACAACCAGCTTAAACCTCTACCAGGGATAATCTTCCCTTCATCTTGTTTCATTAATCAAAAACATGCTGTACAGAGTGATTGACTACAAGCCCAGCAGGATGAGGCATTTTCTCAGTTGAAGCTCCTCTTCCCAGATGATTCTAGCTTGTGGCAAGTAGACAATAAACAAACAAACAAACGAATGCTGAAATAAACCAACAAAACTACCCAGGACACTCTGATATCTGGACTTTTTGCATTGTAGTAAACACAGGAGCCTTCTGGTATACCTCTTCTCGCAGTAGAGACGGTGCAGCCACTTTCTCACCTCTCTGACCTTGCTGTCAGTCCTTTCCCAGGGAGGCCTTTCATCATCTGCTGTATTATTGTCTATCATCAAATGCCATTTCCTTCCCGGTCTTTAAAAGTCTATAGCAAGTTTGTTCTTCCTTTCATTTATTTCTTCATCTTGCACACTTATTAAGGTGTGGGTTCCATGAGAACTTGGACCTTTGTGGTCATACGTGCTTTACATTTCCAGTGTAAGGCTGGCCAAAACAGGCTTCAGTAAAAAATAACGTCGTATAAACTTTAGAACATAGGCTGTAGGTGTTCAGACTGACCCCTCTGCCTGTTAATGTGGGCGACACACTTTCCTTGTGTAAACTAAAGCTAATATTGCTGCCGTATGAGGTTACGGTGATGATTAGTGAGCTGACCGCAAAAGTTGCTTCAGAATGATGCCTGGCATTTAATGGACAGACGGTAAATATGGATGGTGATATTATTTTACTAGGCATTGAGAAAAAGTAATCTGAATGGCAGTGTGAATGAAGCCAGATCAAAGGAAGCTTGGACTTTATAGACAGAGGTACCAGAGATGCTATATCTAGTGTTTATCAACTTGGGTTTTTGAATTGAGTTTAGATCATGAAATTGTATTTTCTTTGTAATGGACTATAGTGGTTTTGACCTGTGAAAGGCACTGAGCTTGTGTGTCATGAGCTTAAGGTCATGGCAGATACTTGTAATCTTTTGTGATTGGGGAGGAGCTTGTGAACTTTCAGAAGAGAATAACGGGGAAGCAAAA
This sequence comes from Rhynchomys soricoides, assembly GCA_019843965.1. NCBI lineage: Eukaryota > Metazoa > Chordata > Mammalia > Rodentia > Muridae > Rhynchomys > Rhynchomys soricoides. Next base: position 20,964,497 of record JADRCH010000004.1, on the reverse strand, counting down.
GCAAACTCGGGGTCACTTAGGGGTTCAAATGAATGGGCAGAGGAAGAGGAGCCAGTAGTTAACAGTGTGTACTGAAGCTGGCCAGAGACATAGATGGCATTGTTTGACACCCAGAACACTGTGAGAACGAGGGGCTGAAGGGAGGTGGTATTGGATGCTGAGACTTGTGAATTAAAGGAGAAATCCAGAAAGTTGAGCCACTAATATTTCGTGTTTTGGTTTTTGAGGGTTTTTGTTTGTTTAGTTTAGTTTTGTTTGGTTTTCCAGGAGATTGGCTGTGGACGCTACCACAGTTGACTTGTTCCTTAGATGCTTTTCACTCCATCACCATTACTGTCTCTCAGACACTGGCTAATTAAGAAATTGGACAGTAGGCCCACTTGGCTTAGCTTTGTTTACTCACTGAAAGAGAATGCTTTTGTTTTTAAAACTAAACAACAACCAGAAACAACAACAACAACAAAACTGGGAGAATGGGATACTAGGCATTAAGTTTTCAGTGGTGGAGTCTCTATTCCTTGATTCACTTGCTACATCACCATTTTGTATTCTAGATAGCTAGAATAAAAGTGGTTTTAGGTTGATGTCCCTTTAACAGTGGTACAGAAGTGACTCAGAGTGTGTGCTGTTTGCTTCTATAGGAGCTTTAGGAATTACAGGTATTATCTCCTTTACAGATGAAGCAGCTGCCGCAAGGTGAGGTTCAGCCTCTGTCCCCAAGGCTTAGCCAGAACTTGAACTCGGGCAGTCTCGCTGCGTGGTCCACTTCTAGTCCTGCCAGCCAAGTGCTGGGATCACAGGTGTGTGCCCCCACGCCAGGCCACACAACACAATAGAAAGCTGATAGGCTGATTGTGTAGCCACTTTATGCTTTGCACTAAAGTGATAATCATCCTACGTTGGGTGGGAAATGGACTGGCTGAGAAACAGTAAACTGATAGTGCTTTAGTCGTACTTGGATTTCATCTCTGTAGTGATTTTGTGATTTTTGTCTTTAAAGTGCCATGTTAGAAAATTTACTGAGATTATATTAAGCAAAGTTTTGATCCACAAATGTGTTGTTCTACATATGTGCTACAGTAGTATGTGGCTCAATGCTAAATGTGTGGTTAAACATTTGGGTAATTGTGAAGTGACTATAATTCGATATACGCATATTTACTTAATCTAAAAAGGACTCTAAGTGTCCAGTCCTGTCAGAGTGCTGGCAGCTGGTCCAAAGATGATATAGTCTGGACATCTACCAGATTACCCGGAAGAAGAAAAAATTCTTTTCAGACACAAAGACTCTGATAGCATGAACATTTTTAATTATTAATGAGTAGTCCATAGTGCAACAATGGAAAAAACTCTACAAGTCATACATGAAGGCGAGAAAGACAAATCCAAGTGTTCTTGGCCTTCAGACTCCACTTTCAGGTCATTTGCCAAAAAGAACCACCATGTAAACCGTAGTAATTATTGTTGTTTTTTAGCTTACAAAAAGACACAATTTTATTCTTTTAAATACACATGCCAAAATTGAAAATATACCAAAAAATACATTTAGCATTAGTTACGTTCCAGTCTCAGAACAAGCCAAGCGGTTCCTACTCAAACCGTTGCTTACTTTCAGGTGAGTGAATCATAATTTACTTTCCAGTTCCTTAATTTTGATGATTAGATGTTTAGATTTTCAACTTAAAAATGGACTTTATTAAATACCATTCTTTACCCAAATGTGCAGGTTTTTCCAAAGTGGTTCCTCATAGGTGTGACTACTGGACTAAGGGAATAGTCATGTGTTAGGGGTTCAGCCCTTAGGGTAATTGTCTTTCCTTTACTTGGTCGATTAAACAAGTGAACTGAATATGTTCTGTGCTAGAAACTGTGCATTGTAAACATGAATAAGAAAGGTTTTGTTTTTAAAGGTCTTTTATTTCAGTCACTAATGGCTTTGAGCATAGCCAATGCTAGTATGAAATTCTTAAATGTTCCCCCTTTTTAATTGATTTTTTGACAGTTTCATACATGTAAATAGTATACTTTGAGGCCAGTGTTGAATTCTATTTTTAAAATTTTCATTGCTTGACAGAAGGAAATAATGTTTCTTTGCTAATGACGATTCAAAGTTCTATAGTAAGTTTGTGAAATGAATTTAAGTCACAAAATAAAATCAAATTTAATGTATAATGAAGTATATAATTTGTTCTGGTTATTGATGTTGACTTTTTGCAAGTCTATTTAATCGCTAGGTAAGGTTCTGATTTCAAGTATATAGTCGCAGATAGGTATCTATAGTTAAGGACATATCACACACAGATGTGTCTCAGTATTTATGGTGGATAGAGTATTCCAGAAATACTCATGGAAGAAAAATTTTTTGTGGAAAACATTTATTTAACTTGTATTCATTGTTCATTTTATGTGTCCTTTATATATATATCTATATATCTATATCTAGATATATCCTCTTGTGTTCTTAAAGTTATCTGTAGATTTCTTATTGGTAGATATTATACGTGAGGGATTAATAAGAAAGACCATATTTTGTCAGCATATATACCTAAAATATAATCGTGTTTTCAATCTTTGGTTAGGTCAACATACAGAGAGTTCATAGAAGCTAATTTCTTTTAAAAGAAAGGTGTTCAGTATAGTCTGTTTGGTTCATGGTATTTATTTTCAGTATGTAACTACCCCTTTTGAAGATCCTATTAGTTTCTCTAAGACTTGTCTATAAATAAATACATAGATAAAATAAATCAGTCAGTGTTGGGGACACAGCACAGCGATAGAGCTTTCCTAGTTAGACTTTGAGTTCAGTCTCCAGCGCCAGAAAGAAAAGCAAACAGTAAATAAAATAAAAGAAAGAAAGAAAATTTTATTCTTAAAACCATTTTTTAAAAAGATTTCTTTGTTATTTGACATATATTAAGCATTTTGTTTGGATATATGTCTATGGACCACATGCATGCTTGGTACCTGCAGAGGTCAGAAAAGGGCATTGGATCCCTGGCACTGGAGTTACGAATGGCTGTGAGCTTCCATGTGTGTATTGGGAATCAAGCCCAAGTCCTCTGCAAGAGCAGCAGGTGCTCAGCACACAGGAGACAGAGACGGGAAGAGTTTGAGGGCCGTCCCGGTGTGTGGTGAGACCCCTCTCTAACTCCCCTCCAGTCCCACCTCCCCAAGTCCCCAGGAAATCGGAACCTAGCCATAGTCCTTTGGTAATTACGTTGTGGACAATAGTAATTGTTTAAGTATCTTTCATGTTCAGGAAATTACATGTTATGATGTGATTATAAACAACGACAGGTTTCAATGAACTAAATGCTTGGCTATAAGCCAAATTATACTTACTTTATTGTAGCATTTTATGAGAATTTAGATGTCACCAAGCATTTGGTTTTTAACAGGGGAAAATACAGTAGAGAATCTTCTTTTGGGCAGGTTCTCTGTCTCTCTTTTGAAGTTCTAGGTAATTTCATTTTGGCCTGTAAAGCAGTTCTAACTGCTTGGTGTTAAATTATCTGAAGAATGATTTTGTCTGTTTTATTTTTTTCTTAAATTTGTGAGAGGACAATTTCCCCTGAAGGACCTGGGATCTTTTATTTACCTCCTTCCTGCAAATAGTTATAAATTTGACAATCAGAAAGGAAGTTGGAATTAAGTTTGGGGAATGCAGGTAGAAATGATATCGTTGTATCTGTGAATCAGTTAAATTATTGACAGTGATAGAGTGAGGTAGCTATCTGTATTGTGGAAAATACTGATATTGGAGCCAGCTGTTAGAAATCCAGGTTTGGGGATTGACAAGCTCTACCTATATGGTCTGGCCCAGCCAGATACATCACTGTTCTTAGATTAGCCAGAATTCTACTGATTATAGTCTCTGTCATCGCCCTCATCCTTCTCTGTTTATTTTTTCTGTTGAGTTTAAGTAAGAATCAGAATGCTTACTTGTTTGTTTTTAAGTTAGGGTCTTTAATGCCATTCAGCTTGAAGAGTAGAATGTATCTTCAGATTTTCAGAGAGTGTCTGTTTGGTGAACTATAATTGAGGCAGAGGTTTATAGTACACCTGCTTTGATTCTCTCTCCTTAATGTTTTTGACTAATTAAGGTGCCTGATAGCACCACTAACCACCAGTTCAGATGACTGTTAGCATTTCCAGAGTAAAATGTTTTAATTAAGATCTGTATATGGCTGGGCAGTGGTGGCACACGCCTTTAATCCCAGCACTTGGGAGGCAGAGGCAGGTGGATTTTTGAGTTCGAGGTCAGCCTGGTCTACAGAGTGAGTTCCTGGACAGCCAGGGCTATACAGAGAAACCCTGTCTCGAAAAACCAAACCAACCAAACAAACAAGATCTGTATATGATATTTCTCTATATAATATGCTATATAATTAGTAGACTCTAGCTGGTTAAAAACATGCCTTTACGTGTGCTGGACAACTAAAAATTGCATGACTTTCTATTTTTATTTTATTGTAGTAATATGTAGTCGAACCACAGTATCCTTAGAGTGTACAGTATCATTGCATGTTCTATGTAGAGTTCTGTAGGTGGTCTCATTACACCAAGGTACCAGTGTTGCTTGTCAGTGGGACATAAGGCTCTGTTAATGTCCTGGCAAATGTTGTTTGTTACTAATTTTAATTGATTATTGCTGATGACTTTGGAATCCTTTATGTGAGAGAGATTATCATTATGAGATATAAGCAAGTATAAATAGAGTGAAAATTTAGAGTTACTGATCCAGTATTGAAAGCTTCAAATAGTTACTTATTAGCCAAGCATGGTGGTACATGCTTTTAATTCTAGTACTCAGGAGGCAGAAGCAAGGTCCCTGAGTTCGAGGCCAGCCTGGTCTACAGAACAAGTTCCAGGACAGCCAGGGCTACACAGAGAAACCCTATCTCAAAAAAACAAACAAGAACAAAAAAATTACTTATTAAACCCTTAAGTCTGGCATAGAGGCAAGAAGACCCTGGATAATAGCTTCACTGTCATTTAAATACACAATGAGCATCCCTAATCCAAGTTCACAATCTAAAATGGTGTGCTAACTTGGTAATTTTTTTTTTTTTTTTAATTTCACAAGCTCCAAAATTTGAAACATTTTTTGGTAAGGACTATTGAACTGCTGTTACATTATGGGGAACAAGACAGTATAATATATCATCTATATTTTAATACTGTAGGATGTTAGCCACACATACGAAGATAGAATTCTTGATGTTTAAAACATACTTAGCCAGGGTTATGACTTTGTTTTTTCCCATTCTTTCTGCTGTTACATATGCTTACACTGAAAAATATGTACAGAAAGAGAGCTAGATTTACACATATATAATATGAGAATATTTGAGCAAAATTATATCTTCATGTTTAGAAATAATCAAAATTTCTGTCTTATGTGATTGTTGTGGGAATCTGTAGCCTTAGTGTCTTTGAATGCCTGGTATGCAGTATTGAGCGTTATCTCTGGTTATTGTTGCCTGATGTGTGTGTGTGTAGAGAGATATTTCTGTAAATATTTGTTAGAGCATCACTACAGTTGTAGAAAACTAGCAACACTAAACCCGCAGTGATGTCTTCCTGGTGCATCATCTCTATCTCTGTTTAAAGAGTAGTATGTTGCACTGAGAAGTGTGGAGATGCAATTATTGAGGTATATAGGCACCCCAAATATAGGACTGATGAGAAAGGAAACACAGAGTGCCACCTTTTATTAAACAAATGGAAAAGAAAGAAAGAGCTATAAACGTTTGCAGATCATGAACAGCAAACTGCTGTAGGCTGTCAGGAGACCATAAAGTCCCTGTGAGCTTTCCAAAGAGAAGAGTTACACCCACTCTCCACAGATCTCATTGGGTACTCAGGAGTTTGACTGTAGGCAGACAAGGCAGGAAGAATCTTCAGGCATAGAGAAGGCAAACAGGGACCACTGTGGGAAGGCACTCACCTGGGCTCTTCTTTTCTAGAGAACAAAGCTTAAAGCCCCTGAACAAACTCCTTCTGTGATCGCTCTCTCTGAGAGACCCTCTTCTCCTCCTCTGATCTCTCTCTGAGAGATCCTCTACTACTCGGTGGAATCCTTGGAACCCCCCTGTGCTTGATATAGAGGGACTAAGGAACTGCTTACTGCTTTGTTGAATAAGAACAAAGAAAGCTGTGTGTCACCACCATTAGCTAAGGGCGCACTGTAAGTACTAAGGTGAAGATGAATGAGTGCGTGAAGAGAGACCCGGGCACCAGCTTTAGGCAAAAGCTTAGAGCTGAAGAAGGAGGATTCCGTTAACCCAGTTCTCACTCTTAGCGCAATGGGAGCGCTGGATTTTAACCTACTCTTACACTGACTGTAACTGTACTGAGAGCAAAACCAAACAGCTCACCCTCTGGGTGCATTAGACTCATTGCTCTACATTAAGGTTGGCATGCCTAAATGTCAGTACTCTTTGTCTCCGATACTATACAAGGTGTCTGACTTTTAACCAAAAATAGTAAGAAAAAGAAAACACATATTAGTATCCTGTCAGGAGACAATCAACAGAATTAAGCCCATATGAAATGCAGATGTTCAAACTATCAAAGAATGTGTAATAATGGCATTAAAGGTTCAAGTAGACAAGATGGACAAAATGTATCAACACATGGAAATTGTTAGTCAAGTTGAAAACTATAAGAAAAAACTAAATGGAGATGCTAGCGTTGAAGGTTGGCCCCAGGGCAAAGGATGCCTGGAACAACTCTCTATTGGTTAGGGAAAAAAGACAGAAAATTGCATTTAGGCTGTGGAGCTAGCTCAGTGGCTTGTATAGCCTGTTATGAGCAGCACAGAAAAGCCAGCCATGTAGGGAGGAGGGTCTGTAATCCCAGTATTTGGATGGTGAGATGAAAGGCAGATACCCGAGAATCCAGAAGATCGTGAGCCAGCTAGCCTGCTGCATGGACAAGAAGAAAAATACAAGAGAGACTGCCACGAAAGGTGAAACACGTGGACCAAGATCAAGGTCGTCCTCATTCTTCCACATAGACATCATGGCACAGATGTGACTGAACTCATGCACATGTTTTAAAAATGCTCCGTGAGCAAGCCTTTGTGGCAAGGCAATAAAAGTTCCTTAAGGCCGGGCAGTGGTGGCGCATGCCTTTAATCCCAGCACTCGGGAGGCAGAGGCAGGTGGATTTCTAAGTTTGAGGCCAGCCTGGTCTACAGAGTGAGTTCCAGGACAGCCTGGGCTACACAGAGAAACCCAGTTTCGAAAAACTGAAGAAAAAAAAAAAAAAAGTTCCTTAAGGAACTTCACCCATAAAAGAAATAAAAACATGCTCAACAAGGAAAGACAGAAGAACATCTAGGAGCTGCGAGCAATCTCAAATGGCTAATCCATGGAAGTGGAATCCTGGAAGAAGGGAAGCAGAGGGGGAAATGGTCAAAGGTAAGCAGGTGAGGCCTTTGGATATAAGCCATTGGAAAACTTGATGGTTAACTGTTTTTAAAAAAGAGGTGAAGACATCAAACCGCATCTTGAACCGCATCAAACCTTAGTGCCCCTGAGGGGCACTAAGGCAGAGCAAATATTCCTGCCACCAAAATCCCTCCCAAATATTAAATGTGCATACTTACAGAAACAAAATATGTGTAAAACTGTACTCAGAAGACCCAGAAACAGGTGTATCAGATACAGATAAAGAATGATAGCAGATTTCTCAACAGAATCTATGCAAGTTAGAACATAGGATACTTTTTTTTTTTTTTTTGGTTTTTCGAGACAGGGTTTCTCTGTGTAGCCCTGGCTGTCCTGGAACTCACTCTGTAGACCGGGCTGACCTCGAACTCAAAAATCCACCTACCTCTGCCTCCCAAGTGCTGGGATTAAAGGCGTGTGCCACCACTGCCCGGCACAGGATACTATTTTTAAATACTGAATGAATTCAGTGAAAGGGGTCTTTTAAATGGAGAAATAAAACCTTTATAATGAAGAAAAATGAAGAGAATTTACAGTTTCTTTCCACTGTAAGAAATATAAAGATTTCTCTACTCAGAAACATTGTGATAACAGGAAAAAAAATTGGAATTAAATGCAGAAATTGGGAAGTACTAGAGATGGGACAAGTAAAGTTAAATAAATATGTTTTATAGATGGATTTTTACTCTTCAGTGTATGAATGCATGCGTACACATGAGTGCAGTGTCCACAGAGGCCAAGGCATCAAATCCTGCTGGAACTAAAGTTTCAGGTAGCTGTGACCTGTCTGATGTGTGTACTGGGAATCAAACAAGAGCAAGTAGGTGCTTTAAACCCCTGAGCCATCTTTGCTGCTCCATTTTTTCTTACTTTTAATGGCAATAAAAGACAATTGTGAGGTTGGACACATAGTGGCACTCACCTGTATCCCAGTACTTGGGAGGCTCAGACAGGGAATCTCAAAATTGAGGCCACCCTTGGCTTCAAAGTGAGACCTTATCTTCAAAACCAAAAATAAAGCCTGAATTGTCTGAATAAACAGTAATATGTACTGGAAGTTTGTGCCACATGTACGAATACACTAAGGCCTAGAACTTCTGAACTCAAGTGATCGTCCTGTGCCTGCTTCCTTTATGGCACTACAGGTGTGCACCACTGTGCCCAGCCTCTACAGACCTTGGAAGAGCCAACAAAATGAGTGTGTTGGTTGGAGGGTAGATGAAAGCATCCTGCTAGTATAAAAGCTTGGTGATAAGTACAGTGCTGTAACTCTGAGGGCTCTCCCTCTATACATAGTAGACCTTCTATATTCACCATACCTGCTGCATCCGTAGATCAACCAACTGGGGGTCCAAATTTTTCTTTAAGAATATGTGTCACAGGGCTGAAGAGAGCTAAGGTTTAAGAGAACTGTACTACTCTTCCAGAATATACAAGTTTGGTTCCCAGAATCCACTTGAGGCAACTCAAAACCAAGGGTAACTACAGTTCTAGAGAATCTGATGCCCTCATCTGCTCTCCAAAGGAACTTGAACTTATGTGCAGGCACACTATTCTATATGTGTATGTATGTATATGTGTGTGTATACATATATACATATTTATATGTGTGTGTGTGTGTACTAAACATCTACAGATATGTGTGGCGTCATTCTTTAAATGATTCAGTATAATAACTTTCCATGTGTTGATATTGTATTTGGGTGTTATAAAAATGAGTAAGATGCATGCAAATTACATAGAAATACTATTATAAGATTTTATATAAGAGATTTGAATATCCACAGATTTTTCCATACCAGAATTTCTGGAGCCAGTCCTTCATGGATATACAGAGGGTACTATACCAATAAATGGGTTTTATTTACCCCAGGAAGAAAAGTTATGAGGGCAGACAGCGTAAGTACAAATGATAAAGCATATGGGCCATCACAGACATCCTTTCATTGTGTTTTTGTAACTTTGTAAATTTGAAATTGCAAGCTTTACAAAATGGAAGAATGAGACCATCCTTACCTAGAGGCCAGCTTGTAGTAAGCAACTTACGAAGCAGAGAATGTGCCTTCCTCCAGGGCAATGTTGGTTTGCCTACTACCTGCTGTAAAACACTGGCTTCCTCCAACTTGACATTCCTCTCCAGCCATGTAACCTAGTGCATATGCAGCATCCTTTGGACCTTCTACATTGTCCTTGTGTGACTTCACACACCTGTCAATCTTCCTTGGGCTATAAATAGTAAAATTGCATCTAACAGAAATCTCCTGTCTTTTGCCAGCACCCATGGAGAGATAACTAACTTATTAGATTGAAACATAAAAATCAAATCCTAGACCTGGTCTTGACGGTGTTCTCCTTGTTCCCATCTGTGTGGGGTTTTTCTCTTACATGAATTCTTGGTCTAGAATACCTCCTTGCATTTCATCTCCTGACCTGCCATCATCATCTCCGTGAGTAACTGGCAGGATACTCTGTCCTCCGGCAGATTCTGAGAAGATAGTTCATCTCCACAACTCTTCAGTCTCTACTTCCACGTCACTCTTTATTGCCTTCCCCCTTCATTAGTTTGCCTTTTCTCCTCTTCCCTTTGCCCCTCGTTTGAGTGATTTCAGACTGATTGAGAGCAAGCACTATTATAGTCACCTTTATTCCCACATGGAGTCAAGCTTAGTTAGGATTCCTTTGTATATTCCTGATGGATGGTTAGTATGAATGCTGACATGCTGAACTTTCCTTAAACCCCCATGGTAGAAATGGCAATTTTATTTTTGGCTAGTGTATAACTTACATATAAAAAGTACCAACAAAGGCTTTTAAAGATCAGAAGAGTTTTAGAGATCATTTCAAGCTAAAGTCGCTTCCCTAATGTTGTGGCTGGAGAAATGTATTGTCACCAAAGAACTGGTGACAACCTTATTTTCATTTCTTCTTACTGTACTTGTAGAGATGGTGGCTTTGTCAGGCTAGAACTAAATCTCATATGTGGATGTTATCTCTTGAAGGTGATGGTTATAAGATGACCTGGAACAACAGCCTTTGGAAAATTGTCCCGCAGAATCTATTCCTAAGAGAAGTATCCCTGGGTTCACTATAACCTAGTGTAATGAAAAACTGGCGCCAGAAACATTCTCTTGGCCACATAGACTCTGTGCTGGTGACTCCGACCATTGAGCTCTAGAATCTCATCTCCTGGGTGTAGCTCCAGTCCTCCAACATGCTGGTAGCACTTGACCCATTGGTGCTCTGCCTCCTCTGATTGTAAGCTGGGTATAGTTGTAATGATTGCCTAGGTTACTGGGAGTTTAAATGAACAGATAGATGTAAAGAACTTCCAAGAGTACCTGACATCAAATAAGTGGTACACATTTTATCTAATGTTACTGTTTACTCAAAAGATGGACAATAGGCTCTGATGCCTTCTTTATAATTTGTCAGCTAATAACAAGGACAATTGATTGAGGTCATCACCTCCAGAAGGATTAGCTTTCCTCTTGTTTATAATTTTAAGGGTTTACTCCTCTCTTATTAGAGTTTATGCTCTAAATAATTGTTTTTACCAGTGCCTACTATGATATGGTTTTTCTCCACTTTTGTTCTTTATGTGTCTTGTCTGTTGCATAATTTTTGTGTGTTACATTTTTAAAACCTGATATATATAGTGATACTATTTTAGTGGCTTTTAAATCCTTAGTTTCATGAGTCTGTGCAATGAAAATGAGGATATGTAAAATTTCAGATGAGCACTTAAAAAATTCTGGAATATAACCTTGTGCTTGGTTATAAATTCCCATTTTACCCAACATTCATATGCGATCTTTTACTAGAATACAATTATTGAAAGTACTTGTCCATATGAATACACGTATGACCATACGTTGCTTTTAAAGATACACGATCTCCCAGTAACGTGGTCTAAGTAAAGTATTCTCTCTTTTAATTATGTAGTCCTCCTCGCCATCCTCACCACAGCCTCATTCTAGCCACTGCAGAACGAAGGCATCATCATTGTGTCACCATGCATCCCTGCCCTGGGTCAAACGTAACCATGTAGGCCCTGCAAAGGCTACCAGTCCATCTCTCCGTCTTCGTCGCTGGCGACCCTTCTTACGCCTGCCATCTTTGGGTCTCCATTCTGTTGTAAGTGTAGTCAATCTTCCATCTCTTCTCCCAGTGACAAGGGCAGTCTTTTTTTGTTTGTGTGTCTGTTTTTCCTTAAAAGTCTTCAGTCTTTAAAGTGTTTTTCTCTTGGTTCACTCAACCGTTTAGCTTTTTCTGCCCCAATAAAATTGCAAGCATACCTCCATGCTCTGCAGTCTGGCTTGACTTTTGCCTGTGCCTTGGTGAATATCCATCTTTCCACTCCATATTCTGTGACTATAACGGTACCTGCCTGTTGCTGAGTACTCATTGGCATTTGTGGTAACACTAAGTTTCTGTGAATTGTTAAAGTGAGCGTGTGTTTCTTTACCCTTCAACTTTCTGATTTCACTTCGATAACTTAGGTCAACAAATGCTATGCACCCTCTGAGTTCTTTGCCATCTATTCCTTTATTATTGTTTTCATATTTCTGAGCATGAGCAGTCTCTTACCATATTCTGGGTTGCTTTCCTTAGTCTGTCCTCAGTCTAAGCCCTTCATGGTGTAGAGTGTTGCATCTAAGCTATTTTATTCCTTGATGTGGCTTAGGGATTTGGCTTAATCTTGATCTGATCTTTCCTGCAAATTCAGTTTCTGAATATCTTTTTCAATTAGGAAGTGGAAATTTGCTCCATGTGTGCTGATATAAGTGTCCTATAAATTTTATTATTTCTCTTGTAAGCTAAAATTATCAGTCAACTACTTTATATGTATATATAGCTGTAAATATACAAGATGATAGAATTCCAGTAGTTCTCATACATTAAAATAAACTACAGAATTAAGCAACCAAGTTCTTAATGTTTCTGATGTTTTAGCTACTGAAGGCAATGGCTGTGCTTTGATAGAGCCCATCTGAACATGCAGTATCTGAGTGCTTTGGTGTATGCCATACATCCATAGATACTTGTTATCTCTATAAATCATTATGGTTATTTGAAGCAAGAGGCAGTTTAATGACGCATACATTTTAGCATTTAAAAGTGGTGAACTGTCCCTTTCTTCCCCTCATTTACCTTTTAAAGCTGCCTTCAAACTATCAAGTCAGCAGTTTTCCTCAGGCATTCGCTTCCATCACTTATCAGTATGGTCCTTATACACCCTCCATTTGTACTGAGCAGCCGCAGACTGCTTGTTATTACTCTCCCCATCTCTCCCTATCCCCTTCGCTCCTTCCCTCCTCCACCTCCCTCCTTCCTCCTCTCCTCCCCTCCTTCCTTCCCTCCTCCTTCCCCTCTCCTCCCCCTCCCTCCTTCTCTCCCTCTCCTCCCCCTCCTTCTCACCAGATTACAACATTCATTTGTCATTTTTATTCACTCATCCATCTGATATTTTTGCTTCTCTGCTGTGCTATGTACTGTTTGGCCCAGTGAAAGATACAGGGTGAACTGGAAGAACAAAGTACAGTCTAATTTTGTACATTCTGACCAGGTGACAATTCGCTTAATTTTAAGTATGGAAAATTTCTTCTGTATTTAAAAATTCTAAATGTAAATGAGAATGCCATAAACTTTGCCATTTCCAGTTTTATGTTTTTGTGTATTGTTGTTTATTGCTGCATATTAATTCCATTGCCTTCTTGCTTTACAAATATTTCCATAGCAGAGTGCTTAAGAACAGGGACTGCATGAGCTGTAGTCCAGGGGCCACCACGTATTAGCCATTCAAACATGTCATTTAAGACCTTTACCTCTGTGTTCTTGAGTGTAAGAAACACATATTACCTACTTGACTAGGTCTGTGTGATCGTCAACACAAATATAGCATTGTATATGCCAAGTATAGATTAAATGTCCGATAATTACACCTTAAGCATTTTCCGAATGTGAAATTTATATTTAGTAGTTAATAAATGCATTGATATCACTGTTTAATTCTTTGGGTTTAATGAGAAGCCTTTTAAATTGGGGATTTAATAGATATAAAAACATAATTGGTAAGGCAAACCATCCCAGTCTATAGCTTCTGGGCCAACCATCCCAGTCTATAGC
>JADRCH010000004.1:20909648-20950904 GCA_019843965.1 Rhynchomys soricoides | reverse complement strand
GGCAAACCATCCCAGTCTAATCTATAGCTTCTGGGCAAACCATCCCAATCTATAGCTTCTGTTTTTCATATTTGCTCTGTTGTTTGCTATTTGGACAGGCAGGCATGCTGGAACTCACTGCTTGCTTACTCTTGGGTTTCCTGGAACTTATTGAGTAGTTGAATGACTGCAGACTTTAGATCCTCAGACTAATGACGTCAGTCAAAGGATAAAGCTTACCAGAAATAATGAGGTCTTGAAGAAAGTTGAAACATTTACCTTGTGAAGAATTGGAAGGCTTTCATATTGCTTTAGAGGTTTTTTGCTTTTTGTTGTAAGACAGGATCTCACTGTGTAGCTCTGGCCTCGCGCTTTTGATCACCCAGCTTTAGCCTCTCACGTACTGGGATTATAGGCATGTGCCAGCACACCTGGCTTGAGGTTTATTTTTATTTCCACTTTGAGTTAAAAGGGACATTGCTGCATAATTTTGATACATTAGATTTGCTTACATTTGTGACAATATATTAATTTAATATGTAAGGTTTATATAGCACTTAACAGTTCACAGATATTTTCACAATGTCATTTAAACCTCAATGGGGTGGGGCTGGAAAAATGGCTTAGTGGTTAAGAACACAGGTTGCTCTTTCAAAGGATCTTAATTTAATTCCCAGCTCCCACATGGCAGTTCACAACCTTCTGTAACTCCAGCCCCGGGGGATCTGACATTCTCTTCTGGCCTCTGTAGACAGTGCATGCACATGGTACACAGATATGCCTCAGGAAAAAAAACACACATGTGTGAAAGAAAAAGTAAAGAAAAAAACACTAAAATCCAGATGTAATAGAACAAAACGATTAGCTTAATACTCACAAGCCTTAAGACAGATAAGAAACCCAAAGCTCCCAGGCACTGGGTGCATATTCAGGTCTCCAACTCCAGTTGAAGTTTCTTAACCTCTAGTGACCTTGCACTTACTGGGCAATATGAAAAATGGAAGCTATATGATGCTTGGTTCTTAAGGGCAGTTGTTCAAGTAGTTCATTTATGAAAACTGAAACTCTGAGCCTTTGGATACTTAATATTCTTTAAACTTTATGTCAGTAATAAGATTCCCAGTTAAGGAATTCCTTGTAGGATTTTTTTTGGTGTGTTTTAATGAATTTATAATGATTTGCCTTGGGTCAGCTTTGAAAATCTAGATTCTGCACTAACTGATAAAAATGATAAGAGATTGAGTAATCACAGACATTTTTTGACAAGGAAGGAAGGAAATGAACTGAGTGTCACCCGCGTCAAGTATTTGAAGGACTGCTAGATTCAAGAAGGATTGGGCTTTTGTCCAGCATGGTGGAAAATACGAGACATGTTTTAGCATCTTTAGGGAACAAGACTTTACAAAACTGTCTAATCAGTGGGCGGAATTGTCTTTATGTTTAATGTCAGTTCCTGTCATGAGAGGGGTCTGTAGTAAAGAGGACTACAGGAATGGAATGGAATGTCAGTAAGACTGTAACGTTGATTTCTGCCAACTGTGGAGATCTTCTAGGCGGAAGTGGGAAAGAGATAGTTTGCAGTTTAAGAAGACTTTCTTTCACTCGTAACTCAAGGGAAATAATTTCAAAAGAATAAGATTAAATGAGGCGTTATGTCAATAAATATTTGGAGGCATTCTGGATGCTGTATGAAATAAAACAGTAATGAATAAAAAAGTAGTGCTTATTCTGTAACTTTAATTTCTGCATCAAATGCAGTTATATTAAACTATTGAAAAACATATAATTATTTGATGGTTAAAAGATATTTTGTTGCCTAAAAAGATATTAGACAATATGAGACATAATTTGATTTGAGCTACTTCAAAATTTTGGCTTCAAACAATTTCATATGTATTTAGCTGTGATTACACTTCCTTTCAACTTATTTAAAGTTGGTAAATAGCTAACACATCTACTATATGTCATAAAATGCCAGCTTACGTAATTTTACCTAAGTTATTCAACTGTCTAAGAAATGTATTACTTGTGTAAATTAAATTTGATATAAGGAAATGTAGTTATAGTTTAAATAGCTTAAATGTAGGTGTGCTTAAAATAGTTTATTAAGAGTTAAAGAAGGAAGAAATAGAAGTTACAGTTTTTTGTATATTATTTTTTTTCTACAGTTACAATCATCAGACTGTTTTCTTACATCTTTTCATTTATAAGCTGTTTGAATCTAGAATGATTGTTTACACTGTGTTGTTCAAAGCGTGAGATTTTAAGCTCAGGCAACAGACAACTTTCTCTCTGGTGTCCTACAATTTAACTTCAAAAGAGTTGCTAACTTCAAGAGTTATGAAAAATGTTTTAACGTTCATATTTTAGAATTTTATAATTGCACAAATGGGCTCAGTCATGCATTTCATTGAACAATGTACATTGTGCACATAGAGCGTCTTATGCTGGCCGCTGGGATTTCCAAGTTAAACAAGATGCTCAGTGTCCAGTTTAGGTGAAACGTGTCTTCCTTGTTGATGGTGAACATGGTGCCACAAACGTACACATGGTCACTCTGTGCTCATAGCAGTAATTGGCCTTGAATTATATTGGATAAATGTTGTCTTCTGTCATTTGATATCATTTATATACATTTATTTGTACTTGACTGATTTGTTTAACTACTAATGTATGTAATACATTTTCCCTCCTATTCCAGGCACCAAGTATAGATGAAAAAGTAGATCTTCATTTTATTGCGTTAGTTCATGTAGATGGGCATCTCTATGAATTAGGTAAGAACTATTTTAATTCATCCTGGGGAGAGTAATGACCAGGCTCTTCTTGTTGTAAATGGGACTGTTGTCACTTTGTTCCTGAAATTGATAGCTCTAAAATTGGGTTGCAGAATAATCGTTTTCCTTTTTAGTATTTTTTTTTTTAACTAGGAAAAGATGTTTTTGATATTCTAGTACCTTATAATTCAAGAATGTTTATATACCTCTTTTGCATTTTGGTAAAGCAGAAAATAAACAAGAAACATCTATGAATTACTTTGGCAACGTTTGATAAGCTATTGAATTAGTTGTCATATCTAAATGAACTGTCTTTACTTTTAAAATGTGTATGTACAGTAATGAGTGTCACCCTTTTTCAGGCTTTTGTACTGCCTTATGTATGTTCATCTGGTAATGGCTTTTTATTTGAGGCAAGGCACAATGATTAAATACTTAATATTTTGTTATACCTGAACTTACTTACAAATAATTGAACTGGTACTAGAGAAAATACATATAATTTCAACTTTAGATAGGAGATATAGTTCAGTATTGAAAAGCAAAAGAAGACCCCAGCAAAAGAATGAAAGAAAGAAGAAACCCTAACTAAAAGAAACAAAGGAGAAGTGTTTTCAATAACCACACACGTGTAGTCTTCTCTTGCCTCTCTGCTACGTATCTATTAGCTGCCACTTTTGATTTTCTTAGCTTGTTTAAAAGCAGCAGTGTGGGGCTGGAGAGATGGCTCAGCAGTTAAGAGCACTGGCTGCTCTTCCAGAGGTCCTGAGTTCAATTCCCAGCAACCACATGGTGGCTCACAACCATCTGTAATGGGATCTGATGCCCTCTTCTGGTGTGTCCGAACACAGCTATAGTGTACTCATATACATAAAAATAAATAAATCTTTATAAAAAAGAAAAAGGAAATCTCCAAAGGCAGCAGTGTTCTAAAATAGCTCAGATTGTGACTGTAAATATAGTTCACAGAATTTAAATACATGTTGTCCAAGAGAGTAGCAGTAAAGTCATACACTTTCTTAAAAAGAAATGGGCATCCTGCAGTGGTGTTGTGATTTCAATCAGAATAACTCTAAACTTAAAAGAAGTCACTGTTAGGCATATAAACTGACCTGCAGAACTGGTTAGAAGGAGCTGCGTTGTCCTGGTTGATTAGCTCTACACAATCTGCATGGAGAGAAGTTGCAACAGTCACTGAAGACCTCATGTGTCTGGTTGATTTCTGAAAGCAGAATTTTGCCATACACATTCTGCTGACTTCAAGGTGTAGAAGTAGAACTCAGTGGTCAAGCTCTTCCCCAGCATAAGCTAGGTTCTGGGTTCCTTCCCTTGCATGCAAGGAAGAAAAACAAAGTAAGACAAAAGGAAGGAGATTTGGAAAAGACCGGAGAAACATTATATTTACCATGTAAACAGAGATTGTAAGAGTGATGTTAGCATTGGGAACAAGTGCATTTCCAGAGAAGACAGTGATATTTAGATGTTTAGAAGATTTAGTACAGGTCCCGAGCAGTTGTATCAGACAGCTTCAGGGGTGAGCAACCTGCCCTCTTTAGCCTCTAGGCTAATGCACACACATTAAAATTGTTTAAAACTATGTAAGATTAGAAGCCCGTGGAGATTAGAGTTTTAAAGGGAGTGTAAAGAAATTCAAAGATGTCAAGAAAGCCACAGTCTCGGAATTGTTGTAGAGAACAGAAGTAGCTGCAAAGCAAATACATATGCACAGTTACTGATTCCTTCAGCACAGATCACCTCTTACCCCGGTGTGACTGACAGTAACTGCCCTGATAAATCCAAAAAGAATGTTGAGCAAGCTGAATAATTCATACTGAATTCATGAGTTAAAAATAGAGATTAAGAGAATGCTATTTTTAAGAAAACAACAAATTAAAAATCACTGTATTTATTGGTTCTCGGGGTTGCATCTAGGGCCTCGTATACTCTAGGCAAGCAGCCTGTCGCTGAGCTCTACCCCCATCCTGTATAATCTTATTTTTAAGACCATCAGATTGTAGGCATGCTGCTAGTAATTCCTACAGGACAGTTGCTTAACAGAGGATGGTGGCAGTGTTTAGATAGTTACTCGTTACTAAGTTAACTCATAAAAAGGACCAGGTTCCTTCGGATTTTCCTTTGGGGCCTCAGAACGCTCCTAGTGTATATAGAGGGAGGGGCTACAGATTTAAAAGTGAATCAGTCCTTCTGGAGAAACGGGTGGACTGGAGTTCAACCCTGAGTTCTAAGTAGACAGTATGGATTATTGCCTGTTAAAAGGAAGCTTGGAAAACTTGCATTTTGGAATAATTGTGGATATTTATGGAAACTAGAATAGTGTATAGACCTGCCTCTCTCCTAGGTTTGTCAGATCTGCTAGTATTGCTGAGGCGTTTGAAAACGAGTTACAGACGTGAGCCGTAATACCCTTCCATAGCTCTCTGTCTTTCTTTAAAAGAGGTGGATGCTTTTCTATAGAGCCGCCATATGCCAGCAGCAGCGAGGCAGCGTCATGAAGGGATCTGGCTCAGAGCATGCTTGTTGTAACAGTAAACTCAGGGTCAGCTGTGGAAGTTAGGTGACCCTGGTCTGGAACTTTGTCCTCCTGAATCTCTTTTATTGTCTTTTGTGTAATTGATATTTATTTGTAAGAAAATAGGACATGTACTTTGAAGTTTCCTTCCATCCGAGCTTGCTATTTCGTTATGATTTATACATTTGAGGTAGGAATACTATAGCAGTGGTGCCACATTGCCTCTAGTGCATTGGACCAGAAAGCTGTTTGCCTGCTTGTATTGTTTGTGGTGATGTTAACACTTGTCACTTGGTTTAGTTAGTATTGTTTCCTGAGATCCTTTGAGACTATCTATGTAAAGATGTAAGTTTTCATCAAGTTACCTTCCGCCTTTTTTAGATAGGCTCTAACTAGATAGCCCTGGCTGTCCTCAAACTCACAGAGATGTGCCCACCTCTGACTTCCAAGTGTTGGGATTAAAGGTGTGTGTCACTGTGCCTGGCCAGTGGGTACCATTCGAATAAAACTAGAACCAAGACTGTGTTACAGGCCTGTGATCCTAGGTACTAGTGAGGCTAAGTTAGGAGGATCATAAGTTCAAATCTTATCTGGGCTAGGAGTGAACTCAAGACTAGTCCAGTCAATGTCATGAGTCTCCCCTCAAAAAGTATAAAGAGAATAGAGATAGAGCTCAGTGGGAGATTTTTCTATCATATTTGGCATATTTGGTTCAGGCCCCAGTACCTCACAACATCAGTCCAACTGAAGGCCGGCTCTCTAGCCTCGCACTTACCTTTGGTCTAAACTGCTCTTAGAATGGAGGTTCATTTTGCTTATTTTTCTCAACATCTCATGAACAGTGTTCAGTATCTACTCTTAATAAGGTTGTTTGAAATTCTACATTATACTAAACTCCTGCACATGAGGAAAAATTATTCACAAGATATCAGAATATAAATGACACAATCCAGGGAAATATGCACATTAGTTTTTACATAGTTAAGAAGGGGAAACCTACATAGTTTTGCCTTTACATAAAAACTAGAATGTAAAACAATATAGCTGTGTGGGGTAGACTGTTCTTACAACAGTAGAACAGAGGGACTATGAGGAATGTGCATCTGTTATAAAAGAACATTCTATTATTATATTTATTTTCTGTTTGTTTCTGCAACAAGATCTCATTATGTAAGAGGTTATAAAGTTTGAATATGGATCAATTCACTTTGATTCGCATTGGCTCTCATCATTGGGCAAGTTTTCATAATATAGAGAAGTACTAGCTTCCTCAAGATGATTGTGATTTGCATAAATATTTGAGTCAGTAGATAGTTCTCTGCTGCATGAATTGTTGCCCTGTGGTACTGAAAAAGTGACAACTAAGCCACAACGGTGTGGCTTTTCATTGATAAAATCATGTCACTCTTATGTAAGATCCTCTAATTTAGCTTTAAAAGGGAAAAAGTGTATCTCTAAGTGTAAAATGGTTGCTGGTGACTGCAGCTTTAGTCCCACCACATGGGGCGCAGAGACTGGGATCTATGAGTTCAAGGCCAGCCTAGTCTATAGAGTGAGGTCCAGGACATCCAGGGCTACACAGAGAAAGCTTGTCTTAAAAACCAAACAAAAGTAACTAGAAAGATTCATTATAGGCCAATTGGGAAATCTCTTTTGTAGGGACCTATACATAAAGCAGACAATTGTTACTTGAAGATAAGATGTACCCTAACCAAAATGTGTGCCGTAAATGCCAGGAACCCATCGGAAGGCAGTACTGATGCATGGCAGACAGAAGTGCAGCATATAAAGTACTTATTTGATGAAGAGAGCCAGAAACAGCCTCTGCTCAGGGTTGGTGCTAATCCAGATGCGTAGTTGCTTTAAATGTAAATGGTCTATATACTATTGTGTATATTTGGGGGAAACTAAAGCCATAGGTTGCACATTTGAAAATCTTCATTTTAAGATCCCTTAACCTATGTAACTTTCCTTGGCTCACTGTTAAGAGGAAGGTAAGAGTTTAACCTATTTGTCTATTTTCCACAGATGGGCGGAAACCGTTTCCAATTAACCATGGGAAAACTAGTGATGAGACGTTGTTAGAGGTAACAGTAAAACAACTTCCCATTTTAACCTTTACTGACTTTCCCGTCATCTTTAATGTCTTTAAATGCCTTCTGTAGATGTTCTTGATCCTTGATCATTTTAGAACATCAGTCATGACTTGATTCCAGGCTTAGAGATCTTTTAATGGGACCAAATTGTGTGACTTAATACCAACTTTTAGGTTAAAAGTTGTTCTTTTAAATTTTGTTTAGTTTTGAGATGGTCTTGCTATGTAGTCCTGGCTGGCCTTGAACTTGCATAGTTCTGCCTCCTGAGCATTTAACCACCTGATCAGCTGGGCTTGATGGCAAAGATTAATAATCACAACTACTTGGAGAAATTAGAAAAGAGGAATGGAAAATCATTTGCCTGGCTACACAGAGAGGTTATCAACCTGGGCAACTTAGTAAGACTGAAAAAAGGGGACAGGGCTTGGGTAGGATGCTTGCCAAGACTCTGGATTTGGTCCTCAGTCCTGGGAGCAGGCAGAGGAACATGGTATCTGCTATGTTTATGCTAAGCAAATTACTTTGCCACCTGTTTCTTCTTTGACATTTCCGAGTTTTCATTTCATATTGGAAAAAAGCCTTTAGAATAAAATTAGGGTGAATCAGAAAACGCAGGCTCTTTATAAGCTGAAGATTTCTACTTTCCCTTGTATAGGATGCCATAGAAGTTTGCAAGAAGTTCATGGAGCGTGACCCGGATGAGTTAAGATTTAATGCGATTGCTCTCTCGGCAGCATAGCGTCGTGACAGAAACACCAAATACTGTATTATTTGCAACAAAAGTTACATTTCTGATGCCATAACTAACTCAAAATTTTTAATATTTTCATTAACTTGACTAATTAAACTTTATGTGAACAAACTTTGACTTTACCTGTGTTTTGTGTTGTTTTTGCCGCAACTTAAAAGTTCTCTGCTTTTTTCCCCTGAGTAGATTTCTCTTGCTGCTAGTAATGGCTCTCTTACTCTTGATATTTCAAGAAGGTCATCTGTTAGAACATCACTGGTCCAGAATTTCACTCCCAGTGTGAATACACATTACATGTTTTCTTTCCGTATTTATGTAGGAAACCGTTGTTGAGCATTTACTTGCAACAAGATGGTAACTATCTTGACAACAGGAGTTAGCAGCCGTGAACACTGATGACTGACGCCATGTCCTGGAGTTCATGCTCTTGTGATCAGAGATAGGTAGTAAACACACAAAGAACACGCCAAGCAGTGATGGAGGCTAGACAGTTAATTAAAGTAGGGTTTCTGCTGGAGAGTCGCTGAACGGTCTTTAGATCTTCTTGACAAGGAGGGCTTCTGTGAAAAGTTGACCAAAGCTGAGACCTGAGTGATAGAAAGAACAGCAAATAGTCTTCTCAGCATCTAAGTTCTGATAGAGGATCGTATTTCCTGCACACGGGAAGTGGGGTCAGAGAAGGAAGCGTGGGATAGGAGAGGACATTTGGATTTACTGCCAGTGTGATGTTAAGTCATGGGGTGGCGTTTAAGCAGAGTGAGGATTTATAACTTTGAAAGATCAATCTGACAACCGTGGGTGAATATTTGGGACAGAGGGGCTTCAGAATACAGACAGAGGACTTGTAAGAAGCCCACAGTGGTGGTTCAGAAGAGCTATGTGAGTGTGTATGGGTGTGCTTTGAGGAGGAAGGTTTCAAAGACAACCAGAAGGCTCTAAAAAGGTGGACGAGTACTTACAGGGCTGGATTAAGACCCGGGGTTACTGAAATGGAAGGTTTTAGATATTTGCCGCGGAGGGCTACTTGGGTGTGTACACTTATCAAAGCTCATTGAATTCCACACTTGAAATCTATATTTCACAGTATGTACATTTCTTCTCAGATCCAAGACAACAAAAGCAGATTTGGGTTGGACTGAAGATAATAGGAAAAAGGCAAGCTTGTCCTAAATGAAATTCTGGACCAGGGATGGGGTGTAGTTTAAAGATGATTTACTGAATTACTGTGGGTTCCTGAGGCATTTTTGTGGCAAAAGTGTCTTTTAGCAAGTATATCATGGCGGTGTGTTGTAGAATGAATAGTATATTATTAATGTCTAGTTGCATCAGCACCAGGGAACTTATAAATGGTGTTTAAGACTCTACCCCACTACCTGCATTTTAAACTAGGTCCCCAAGTAATTTATATGAATATGTGGGGAATTGCTAGATTGGAAAAAAAAACAAGGTGTAATCAGGAAGCGACTTTGGAGGATATTTGTTTCCCAGTTTTCCGTCATTGTAAAGACAGCATCTGATGGCAGTTGGGATGAAATGATCTGAATTACCTTCTACACTGGGACGCCATGCCTGCATGATGCCATTGCCATGCCTGTGATTAGAGCCACGTGCTCTGTTCTAGTAACATCATCCGTGTGTTTCCACGCCTGTCATGCAGTCTAGTCTGTATCTCTCCCACTATATGTAACGTCTTAGTTCTAAAGAAATGGGACAGTATCCAGGACTACTCTTCCTCCAGCCTTACTATGAAGAACACTAAGGAAAAACTAATTGGTTGAACTGTTAGGGGTTTTGGTTTGGTCTGTTGAGGCGTACTGTGGGAGGAGCTCAGTCTGAACAGCAGCCTGTACTGTTCAACAATCCCTTATGAGACAACTTGAAATTTTTCCCTTCTTTTCCCTAAGTGCTTGCCACATCTGCTCTGTACCCTTCAGTTCTGTGTTTAGTCATTTTTTCCAAGACTTGGCACCTGTAGGACAGATTAATGGTTCATTGTAGAAATCTGCAGAGACTAAGGCTGAGCAACTTGTGGACCATTTCTATACAGTGAATCACCATGATAAATCGGGGGGGGGGGCAGTACTGTCTTAGTTGTGGTTTCCATCACTGTGAAGAGACATCATGACCAAGGCAACTCTTATAAAGGAAGACATTTAATTGGGGCTGGCTTACAGTTTCAGAGCTCACGCCCATAGTGACATACTTGCTTAAACAAGGCCACACTTAATTCTGCAACTCCCTGGAGCAAGCATATTCAAATCATTACATTTTACTCCCTGGTCACATAGGCTTGTTCAAACACATGAGTCTATGGAGGCATACCTAACCATGGCATAGTGCAGAATACATTTAGTCCAACTTCCAAAGTCCCCATAGGCTAACGGTCTCAACAATGTTAAAAGTCTGAAGTTCAAAGTATCCTCTGAAATTCATGCAATCTCTTAACTGTAATCCCCTATAAAATCAAATTATAAAAAAGCAGATTACATATACTTCCAGCATCACAAGATATACATTACCATTCCAAAACGTCATAATGAGGGAATACTGGACTAACTCCAGACTGCACGTCCTTGTCTGATGTCAAGGCACTCTTCAGATCTACAACTCCATCTTTGTTGACTGCAACAACGTCTCTCTCAGGCTGGTTCTACTTCCTGTTAGCAGCTTTCCTCAGCAGGTATCCCATGTCTTTGGCATCTCTAACATCTTGGGATATCCAAAGCAACTTCAACTTTACAGCCTCCAATGTCTGGGATCCACACATGATCTTCTAGGCTCCTTCCTCCAAAGGGCTTGGGTCACTTCTCCAGTTCTGCCCTCTGTAGCACTCTAGGCTCTGGTTGATCCACTCCACTGCTGCTGTTCTTGGTGGTCATCCAATGGTACTGGCATCTCCAATACACTGGAGTCTTCTGCTGTAACTAGGCTGCACCAATGCCCTCTCATAGGATCTCTTCATGGGGTGAAGCCTCAGCTTCTTTGCATGACCCCTTCAGTCCTGAGCCATCAACTATGGGCTACCCCTTCACCAATGGCCTTTCCTGGCCTCTCACAGTGCCAAGCCTCAGCTGTTCTTCATGACCCCTTCATACCTTCAAAACCAGTATCACCTGGGTGACTCTTACAACATTGCCAAGTCTGCTTCTGTCTCTGGAACAGCTTTTTTGTGCTCTCAGAAAACAGTTCCAGAAGATTTTACCTCAGTAAACACTGATCTCTTCTTAATTTCTGCTAATCCCTTAGCTCCAGCTAACATTAATTGCTCCAGGTTGTTCTTGACTCTAAAGCCAGAGCCACATGACTGAAACTGCCATGTTCTGCTGCTTGCTAGGGCTGGAACATTGCCTACTTCTATTACATTATCAGCAGCTTTCTGTTTTCCAATGGTTTCCTTCACTGCCTTAGCTTGGCTGTTCTGGAACTTGCTCTTTAGACCAAGCTGACCTTGAAATCAGAGATCTGCATGCCTCTGTCTCCTGCGTTCTGGAATTAAAGGTGTGTACCACCACGCCTGGACCTAAGTCTTTATTTACCCGGTGCTTACGATGGACCAGGCTGATCTTGAACTCAAAAGATCGGCTTGCCTCTGCCTCCTGGTATTAAAGGCATGTACCACCATGCATGGATGTATACTTTTCATGGCCACTATGCTTCAGGATCCAGATAAAAAGTGTGTGTCATCCCGTGTCAAGATCCGGATCAAAAGCCCGTGACTTCTAGCCTCAAGATCTGGATCACCGGTGTGTCCTCCATTTCTTAATTGAAATTCATTTCCAATTAAAAGTTCAAATGAAAACAATAACCAGGTCATGATAATGCTTAGGTATAATTATCCTTTGTTCAACCGCAAACACATAAACAATAAAATTAGCTGGTGGGATCTTGCCCCAAGGCCACCACTCCCTAAATTCTATTTAATATTCTTGAACACAGGATTCAGCTCCATTTCACTTCCTGGTGCCCCTTTATTAAAACCATACATTTTGTATTTTTTTCTAAGCTTGCTATGCTTGATCAAAACACTCTTCATGAAAGTAAACCAGAGGACCAAGTCTATGCTGGGCTTTTTTGAAACTTCCTTTGTCAATGTAGTTAATATAAATCTGTTTACCTAAGCCTCAGGCAAATTCTTTAAATAAGGGCAAAAAGCAGTAACATTCCTTACCAAAACATCATAGCTACTAAATGTATTTTCAGGAAGGGCTTTGGGAGTTGACTAAGCATCGTTCATCAACGGCAGTTGTTTGCTTTGAACTCCCAACATTGCAAGAAAAAACTATTTGAAATACACAGAGGTGCTTTAATGAACACCACGGTTAATCTGTTATACTCTCCGTGTTTGTGATTAAAACAGAAGTTCGCCATATTGCACAACAAATCACACTTTAATAATATCTTCAAAAATCTGTAATTATTTAAAATAATATTTAAATAAATTCATTTTTATTCATTTACATTTGTATAATAGTGTGATTATTAGGTAAGTCTTATCATTGGTCATGTGTAACATGCAGTTCACTTATTAACTGACAATAATGAATTTTAAAGATATTTCTATCAGCTAATGCTTATCTGCTTCTATATCCTCTGAAATAAACATCTGCAAGCTGTCCATTTCTCTACCAGCGTCTGTAAAAATTAAAGAGAAACATATTTCTAGGACCTACAGAAACTTTACTTGTAGAAATATATTTTAGGTAAGGTTCTTTTTAGCATAAATAACGGCTTTATTGGTCAGCTTGGTTGAATGGCAGACTGCCATAAGATCAATTAAATGTTTCACACACTCAAGACCCTAGGATGATAGGAAAAGCTAAGCTTATTGGCAATGGGCAAGGGGAAGGGAGTGGAAAGGATCTGAAGGCTTCTAAAGGTTAACTAAACTACCAGGACTGAAACGACCATCATAGGAACAAATCCACGATAGAAAAGGAATCATCCAAAGCTGAAGATCTTTGAAGAGTCTGAATCACTTCTGGAACTATCAAGTGCTTCTTGATGGGTCACTGTGTTTTCTCTCTGGCCTTCACTGTCCAGCGCAGTACAGTGTCCCTCCACTGTCCCATGTGGCTTAGTGACCTTAGTCACAGAGATGTTCTTGAGGTATGATTTGGCTGGGGTGGAAAAAGTAGATAGGAGACCTTCATTGGGAAACCTTAGAGTCCAGATCATTGTCTGCTCAGGCTCTAGAATGGCGAATCACAGGCCATATGATATCCAATGAAAAGATCCCTGGGACTCCCATTCTGGAGCTGGTTTGGGGGATTCGGATCTTGCATGACTCTCCAAGTCTTCCTCAAAGATCCGGGGTTGGTGACTATCTGGGTACTTAAGCATTGAGTCTTTTTGTTTGTTTGTTTTGTTTTGTTTTTTGAAACAGGGATTCTCTGTATAGCCCTGGCTGTCCTGGAACTCACTCTGTAGGCCAGGCTAGCCTCGAACTCAGAAATCTGCCTGCCTCTGCCTCCCAAGGTCTGGAATTAAAGGCTTGCGCTACCACTGTCCGGCTAGCATTGAGTCTTATAGTGTCTGCCCTTCCTACAGTCTCTCACTAGGTGTTTCTGTCTCAAGACTTGGAAGTTCAGGGAAGTGGAAAAGCAAGGTCCAGGCCCCCATCCCGATGAAATTGAAATCTTGTAGTAGATCATCAAAGCCAAAGTTGCCATGAAATCACATCCCTCCTCCAGAGCTGAAGCTGAAACCGAATTCCTCCAGAGGCCAAGAACCATCAAACCTATACCTCTCTTGACCCCTTGTGCCTCTGTCTTCCTCTCCTTTGTCATCATCATTGTCATCATGTTGAATCATCTCTCAAAATAAAAAAAAAAAAAAGATCTCTGTGGCTCCAAGGTCCAGGAAAGCTGTAAAAGTCTAGGAAAAGATCAAAGAAGCTCATTCCTATAGGAGGACTAAAAACTTTGAACTTCTGCAGCCCATGGGCACCACGAGACTGCCAGCTTTCACTACCCTGTAGAATCTATTCTTGCATAGATCTGTGTGTATTCTCTCTCTCTCTCTCTCTCTCTCTCTCTCTCTCTCTCTCTCTCATATTCCCATACATACATATGTATGTATGATGTATATATCCTGTACAACCAGCCCTCTAGATGTAAATTTCAAAGGTATCCTCAGACCCAACCAACTGTAGATGGAAAACATTTAGAAACGTTAACAGCCTTACACAGACCTTTGTCATTGCCCTTAGCCAACCTAGCAGCTATATGTCCTATTTACATTATATTAGGTATTCCTGGTGATCTGGAGAGTTCAGGAGAGTGTAGATGGATATGAACATACTGTCATTTGGGGCTGTGGGTGCCCTGTAGTTCATGTCAGATGGTGCTGGGATGGGGGCCAGAACCAGTCCACAGATAAAATAAGGATGCTTGTATGTCCTCACTTCACACCTGGAGAAAGCCAGTGACTTGGGTGTAAATTCTGCTAATGAAATCCTTTGCTGATGCTAAAGAAACCACTCGAAAGTGTGTGACCAATCTAAGATGTTTTGAGAACCGGCTTAGAGGACTTTTATACACACAGATTGATGTTTTTACGTTTTAAGCTCTGATAAGACAGCCAAACATTAGTTGGGGCTTAGAAAATCCTGTGGAAGCATTGTAGGAGCCAGAGGGGTCAAGGGCACCACAAGAAAACCCACAGAATCAACTAACCTGGGCTCACAGGGAGCCCACGGAGTCACGGAGACTAAACCCAACCAGGGAGCCTGCACAGGTCTAACCTACACTCTTGGTGTACATGTTATAGTTGTGTAGGTTGATTTTCTTACGGGAGTCCTAACAGTGGGAGCAGGGGCCATCTCTGATTCTGCTGATGCGTTTGGGACCATTTTCCTTCTACTGGTTTACCTCCTGCAGCTTTAGTAGGAGAGGGATAGAGACCAAACCTACTCCATCTTGGGACCGGCCTCCATTTTAAAAGAAAAAGAGCCTGAGAACTTGACCACAGCTGAACCCAAGCTGCACCCAAATTCTAGGAAGAACCACATAGTTTGTCTCTGGCCCATACCCCAGACTTACTCCTTAGCAACAGCCAATCAAGATTAGTGTGATAGTTCCAGATGTACTTTCAGGCCATTTGTGATTGCTCATGGTTTTGCTTTAGAGCACACACCTGTTGGCTTACGTATGTTACAATAGTCATTCAATTAGATGCTTGCCAGGCTGGAAACCCCCTCACTTTCTCACTTGCCCACTTCCTATAAAACCTCATCCTGCTGGGGTCTCGGGACTTCACCCTTCCATCCTACTGTGTCGGGGTCAGCGGTGAGCGCTTGAATCGTGCTATTGCATCAGAATCAGCTCCTTGGTGGTCTCTTGGGGTTCGAGAATGCTTCCTGAATGGGCACAACAAGGAGGTGCCGAGTCTTACTCCAACTTGATATGCTGTGGTTCCTTGTTATCTATGAGAGGCTTGCCCTTTTCTGAAGACAAAGGGGAAGGGGAGAGGGGAGGCTGGGAGGAGGGACTGAGAAGAGAGAACAGCAAGGGAAACTGCAGTCAGGATGTAAAATCAATCAAACAAATAGATTTGTTCCTTGTATTTTCATTAAATTATTATCAGAACCTAAGTATGGAATATGTTCTGTTCAAATAGCAGAAAGTGGATCATCATTTCCTTTCTTATTTTGGTATAAAAAATTGACCTTCTTAAAATACATAAATATCGTAGTATCAAAACTTGATCACTGGACCATTCAGTGATGGCACATGCCTTTAATCCCAGCAGAGAAGCAGAGGCAGGTGGTCCTTTTTCTTAGTTTAAGACCAGCTTGGTCTACAGAGCAAGTTCCAGAACAGCATGGAAAAACCCTGTCTTGAAAAACAAACAAACAAAAAAACCAAAACAACAGATAAAGAAGACTTACGGCATAGGGGGACAGTGCCAGTGGGTCATAGCTATTTTGACTTCATTTTTTACATATTCTTACTTGGTTTTTGTTTTGTTTTTTATAAAAAGTTACTCTAAATCTGTGTCCTTGGGTTATTCTGAACCTGTTATTTTTATCTGTGTGTTAGGTGAAGGTCCTCACTGTGACATTTCTTCAGTCAACAACTACATAGTCCAAGGTAGACCTCCAAGACGGTGAAGGCAGGCTGTTGTCTATAGTTCCTTGTCTAATGGACAATATGATTGTGAACCCCTCACTGCATACAGCTTATAATGGAAACTGTCACTAAATGAACTAAAATTACCTAGGAAATTATGACAGATATCAGATATACAAAATACATGTGGCTTCAGTATGAAACACCTCATGATCTTAGGTGTTTGGACACTTGGTCCCCAGTTGATGGCATAGTTTTAAAAGGCTGTGGAACCTTTAAGAGTTGGAGGCATTCTGGGATGAGTCAAGTCTCAGACCATTTGTCATTTGTATATAGGGGGGGCTATTAACTTTTGTGAGTTAATTTTGTATATTGCTACATTATTAATAGTGTTTACTAGTTGTAGTCAGACCTACATCCTGGCTGATCTTAGTGGCTTCCTGACTAGGGATCTGATGTGACCAACTACCTCACATACTTGTGGCTTTGGCTCCTCAACCGTAATGGTTATATCTCTTTCAACTGTAAGCCTCTTTTAGGCTATAATTTGGTCTGAGATGAATTATTTTATATAGACCACAACAATAACAGTTATTTTAGTTAGAGTTTTATTGCTGTGAAGAGACATCATGACCATGGCTACTCTTAATAGGAAAACATTTCATTGGTTTTGGCTTACGGGTTCAGGGGCTTTGTCTATTATTGTCATGGCAGGAGACATGCATGACAGCATGCAGGCAGACATGGTGCTGGAGAAAGAGCCAAGAGTTGACATCCAGATTGACAGACAGGAGGAAGAAAGAGACACTGGGCCTGCCTTGAGCATTTCAAACCTCAAAGCCTACCCCCTAGTGACCCACCTCCTCCAAGGCCACACCAACTCCAACAAGGCCACACCTCCTAATAGTGCTTCTCCTTGAGCCCATGGGGTAATGTTCCTTCCTTTCTTTCTTTCTTTCTTTCTTTCTTTCTTTCTTTCTTTCTTTCTTTCTTTCTTTCTTTCTTTCTTTCTTTCTTTCCAAGACAGGGTTTCTCTGTATAGCCCTGGCTGTCCTGGAACTCACTCTGTAGACCAGGCTGGCCTCAAACTCAGAAATCTGCCTGCCTCTGCCTCCCAAGTGCTAGGGTTAAAGGCGTGTGCCACCACTGCCCAGCTCCATGGGGCAATTTTCATTCACACCACCACAGAGGCTATTTATGAATGGGCTGGTGCCTTGAGTTATTTCTCAGACCATTTGTCATTTGTATATAGGAGGGCTACTGACTTTTGTGAGTTAATTTTGTATATAGCTACATTATTGGTAGTGTTTACTAGTTGAAGGAGTTTTCTAGGGGAATTTTTAGGGTCACTTATGTATACTATCATATCATCTGCAAATACAGATACTCTGACTTCTTCCTTTCTAATTTTAATTCCTGTGATCTTCTTCAGCTGTCTTACTAGTCTAGCTAAGACCTCACATACTATATTAAACAGGTATGGAGAGTGGACAACCATGTCTGATTCCTGATTTTAGTCGGATTACTTTGAGTTTCTCTTCACTTCAGTTGACATTGGCTATGGGCATACAGTAAACTTTATTATGTGGAGCTATGTCCCTTGTATTCTTAATCTCTCTACTATCATGAAGGGGTGTTAAATTTGTCAAAGACCTTTTTTCCTTCTAATGAGGCAAGTATGTGGTTTTGTCTTTTAGTTTGATTTTATAGTAGATTATATTTATGAAGTCCTCATTCTGGGGTAGGATTCTAAGGCATCAGGCAAGTAAGCTCCCGACAGATGACATCTTTGTGCCATGCCTCCTGAGCCATTTTCTAGTGAGCAGTCTAATGTGGGTTTCACCTCTAGGTGTTCAGAGACAGCTGATTAGGTCTTAGTAACCATCTGTGCTGTTCTTATCAGGGCCATGTTTCTGCACTTGCTGGTTTCTTCCTTCTGAGTTCCTGGCCCTTGTGTTCTGCTGATATAGGTGTCACCTTCTCGATGATACAGGAGTGAAAAGGCCGTTGTCTAGGCAAGAGTCCTTCCTTCTGCTGATATTGGTTATCTACTTGTAACAAATTACCTCCAAACTTAACATCTTACAATAGCAAAATAGTCTGTCAGTGTTTCCAGGGTAAGGATTCAGGGGCTGCTTAGCATGATCCAGGGAAGGAGGTAGACAAGGAGAAAGTTGTGGTCCCTTTAAACCACCACATTCCCTTAGGAAGGTAGGAACAATCCCATCCATAAGTGGGGTGCACACTGCTTTAAAGAGCCCCCTAAAATGTGACCAAACTGGG
The DNA here is from genome assembly GCA_019843965.1 of Rhynchomys soricoides. Classification (NCBI taxonomy): domain Eukaryota; kingdom Metazoa; phylum Chordata; class Mammalia; order Rodentia; family Muridae; genus Rhynchomys; species Rhynchomys soricoides. The sequence continues at coordinate 20,932,422 of JADRCH010000004.1, read as the reverse complement.
AGAGAAGACAGAGTTCTCTCTCCTCAAAGCTACCCACTTAAGAGAGATGGCTGGAAATGAAGATTGCCAGGTCTGTTATGTTCTTATCTGTCTACCTACTCAAGAATGCCTACATTTATAAGTCTCTGACCTGGGCTCTTTTTTTTTTTTTTTTTTTTTTAATGATTTTTTGAGACAGGGTTTCTCTGTGTAGCCCTGGCTGTCCTGGAACTCACTCTGTAGACCAGGCTGGCCTCGAACTCAGAAATCAGCCTGCCTTTGCCACCCAAGTGCTGGAATTAAAGGCGTGCGCCACCACTGCCCAGCTCTGACCTGGGCTCTTTCAGCATCATTTACCTCTTCTCTTTTCCTTTGGCCAAAAATAAAAAACAAAAACAAAAACAAAACAAAACAACAACAACAAAAAAAACCTAGAGGCTTTTTAGTGGAGCCACACAAGTATTTTTGTTTGTTTGGGTTTTGTTTGTTTTTAAAGGTTTTTTTTTTTGTTTTTTTTATGTACAGTGTTCTGCTTTCATATATGCCTGCACACCAGAAGAGGGCACCAGATCTCTGGTTGTGAGCCACCATGTGGTTACTGGGAATTGAACTCAGGATCTCTGAAAGTGCAGTCAGTGCTCTCAACCTCTGAGCCATCTCTCCAGCCCACACAAGGTTTCTTAACTGGAGCAGGGTTTGTCAGGCAGAGGGAGCAAAGGATGTCAGATAGTAGGTTCGTGAGGTACAGAACAGAAAGGAGTTCAGGTTCCAGGTAAAGTGGGTGATGGTATCGAAGCCAGGTGCCCACCCAAGGCAATCATTGGTCAAAGTCTCCCACCCAGAAGCAGCTTCTTGATAAGCCAGGGAACACCTGACATTAGAGATGTCTGTATATGCTTTATCATCCTAGTCAATGCAGAATGCAAGTTAGCCCATCACCTACAGGGCACTTTGATGGAAGTGAGCTGATAAAAAGACCCAGTCTTGCTTTCACCCTTAAGGGGAGTTTAAGAGGTAGCTCACCAGTGCCTTGGATCTCGTGAAATACCTGTTTGCTTTTGGGAGCCATTCACACCATTCTTAGATGGAGGCTCCTGTTTAAGTTGTGTGCTCTGGTGTTTGCTAGCATTTCTTCTCTGGTAACCATCCCTGTCAGCATGTATGTGAGGTATTAGTGAACTGTGGGTTTGCTCCTAATCTGAGGAGGGTCCTGGGTGTGGGGCTCCTGGATTACTGTCTCCTTGGGCCTCTGAGACCTTCCCAGTTCACATAGTAAAAGCCCCACATTTTGATCTGATGCAGCTCAGTAGGCTTCCACAGAAAGTCATCCATGCAGCTTGTAGAGAGCACCTCTGCTGCTGTGAGTTGGGATGCTGGTGTAGAGGACTAAGTGTTGGCAGCCTTGTCAGTGACTGAACTTCCTTCCAATCTCTGTCTTGGGTGTCTGCTGCTTGAGGGGATAGCATCACTCTTTATATTCCCTCGAGAGGAAAGACGCTGCTATCTTCATGTCTTCACGCCTCTCTTTGGTGTATTTTCTGCATGCTGTACCCATGGCATTTATTAAGCTGTGAAACCCAGTACCGACCCATCCTTACTGCAGGAAAGTGAGATTTATAGTAAAGGAAAACCATTTTGGGGGGTAAGAGGGTTCTGATCGAACTTTGAGTAGGGCGTGGTTACCCACAGCTGCTAGCCTCTCAGCTTTTAGTGACAGGAAATTGGGTTGCTGCAGTTCAGTCACATTCCTTCATTGCTTAATATCCATGCTTCTTGCTTTCTAGTAATGGGTTTCCACGTTAGTGAAGACCTTTACTAAGGCTAGCTCCCACGATCGACAGGTCCTCATTTTCAAGTTGACTATTCAGTATATTTCCCCTACCCTCGGAAGCTGTAACTTTCCTTAGGCAGGTCCTGGAAGGTGGTGCCTATTGTCGGAACTTAGCACTCAAAACCTTCAGGTGGTCTGGACCTTCTCCCTGCTTGTTCAATTCTTCTTTCAGCCTCCGCAGGCCAAACTGCATACCCAATAAAAAAGACTACTGAGCTGAATCGTTTCCCAGGAGATGCAAACTTCCTGTTCGCCTTCCTGAGATGGAAGGGTGATAGTAAGAGGCTTTGTGAACACGTGGCTCGGCTGACGTTTCCAGAAGGTGCTCCTGCCATGGCTTCAACTCCAAATTCCCAAGCCTAGCAAATTATAGAATCCCATGATTCTGGCACACAATGCCCACTCTTGCCTCTATAGCTCCTTTCCTCTTCATCTTAGTCTTTCAGGAAATTGTCCAGCCCGAGGCTGGAGGCGAGGGAGGGGGCCTTATGACTGGACAGTAGGAACATCAGCAGGAGGCAGGGCCAGAGGGACCACATGGGCTCATGCCAATACCTTTGCCCCACCTCATGGCACCAGGGTGAGGATGCACTCTATGGCTCCAGTGAGCCTTAAAGGAGACTTAAAGAGTCCCCAGGCTCCAATCTCCAGTTGTCCATTTTTCGGCATCTTTGTGTGTGTGTGTGTGTGTGTGTGTGTGTGTGTGTGTGTGTTCTAACACATCCTGTCCTAGCTGCAGTCCTAGCCATTCAGAACTTAATTCCAGAGGCTGACAGACTTGCCCTTTGTCCCTTTTTGCGCTGTCCTTACCCTTCCCTTTCATTCACTGTCAGCAATGGACGCCAGAAGGTTCCAGACAGTCCTAATCACCGGTTCAGGGTGATTCCATAACCAGCACATTTTCTGACTATCTCCCAAAGCCAGTGTTTGGTAGGGAAAAAAATTAAATTCTCACCAATGATTACTGTTACAGTTAAATAAAGACCTTGGAAAGAAAAGAGGCAGGGTCTCAGTTTGCAGTTCTGGTTGGCCTGGAACTCCCAGTATAGCCCAGGATGGCCTCAAACTCCCAGGAATCCATTTGTCTTTGCCACCTGAATGTTGGAATTAATGGTAGCTGCTACTGCACATGGCTTTATCAAGACCAGTTGTCTTAGTCACTGTTCTAAAGAGACACCATGATCAAGGTAGATCTTATAATAGAATTTAATTGGGGAGCTGGCTTACAGCTTCAGAGGCTTGGCCCATTGTCATCATGACAAGGAGCCTGAGAGTATCGATGGCACTGGAGAAGAAGCCAAGAGTTCTACATCCTGATATGCAAGCCCCAGGCAGAGAAAGACTGGGCCTGACATGGGCTTCTGAAACCTCAAAGCCCACCTCCAGTAACACACTTCCTCCAACAAGGCCACACCTCCTAATCCTTCTCAAGTAGTGCCACTCCCTGGGGACTAAGTGTTCAAACCTATGAGCCACTGGAGCCCATTCGTTCCCCCACTCCATTTTTAAATAAAAATGATTTTCTTTTAGAAGAGTGGAGCTATTTTCTACTTAGGTAAAATCTTTAATATCTCACTTGGAGATAACAACCAGATTCTTCTATTTGATAATAAAATATATTGGAATTGGAAACTTAGGATAGCATCATCCATCTCAGAGACCAGCTTTAGTTATCATCATGTGAGGACAAAACCCACAGAACTTCATCTTCAGAGTTCTGTGCCACACTTGACATGTCCTCCTAGCCAGATCCCCTTATCTACTGTGGACTGAGAAATAAACAGGAGAAGACAAGCTTCGGGGAGTACAGAAACCTTCCAAGTACTTAGTTGAGCAAGAGAAATGAAGTCTTAGCTGGGGCAATCATAGGAGGGATTTGAAGGTCCTTTCGGAAAGAAAGAGATAACAGAGAGACCCAGGGTATGTGCGGGCATTATCCAGCTGAACATTTCAGGCTTCAGTGAGCACATGAAATCCTAGATCTGGTGAATGCAAATTCTGACTCAGCTGGAAGGTGCTGGAAATTGTGCTATTTTTAGTCAGTACCCTGATGATTCTAAAGCTGTAGGTTCCATGACCACACTTTGAGTAGTGATTTTTTTTTTGAGCCCAGTTGAATTATTGCTGACCTTGGACATCAAGAAAGGGTGCATTTTCTACAGACTTTGCATATTCTAGCTGATGGGCTTACAGAGAAGAAGAGCTTTCCCACCATAGCAATATGCCTTATGATGTCAATAACAGATTTCCATGATCCGATTAAGGTTTGAAGAAAGAGATATCTGTTGTTTTGTTTTGTTTTTTTAAAGATTTATTTATTTATTTTATGTATATGAGTGCACTGTAGCTGTCTTCAGACACACCAGAAGAGGGTGCCAGATCCCATTACAGATGGTTGAAAGCCACCATGTGGTTGCTGGGGATTGAACCTCTGGAAGAGCAGTCAGTGCTAAGCCATCTCTCCTGCCTGAGATTTTCTTTTTGGATCATGGTTCTGGAGTGTAAGGTTAAGTAGTTGGTGATGGCCTTCTTGCTGACAGAGCCTATAGCCAGTGGAGGGAATGGCATGGTGTATTACTCAGGGTTCTCTAGAATAGCAGAACTTATAGAATGAATCTCTTCACACACACACACACACACACACACACACACACACACACAAGAACATGTATTAGAATCAATTACAGACTACTGTCCAACTAACCCAACAATGGCAGGCTATGACAGAGAGTCCAAGAATCCAGAAGTTACTCAGTCCATAGGGCTGTGTGTCTCTGCTGGTCTTCAGAAGATGTTGAAATTCTGAAGAAGGAGGCTCTAAAGCCAGTGAAGAGATGGACTTGCTAGCAAGGTAAGAGAAAGCAAAGAGCAAAAGCTTCCTTCTTGGCCGTGCAGTGGTGGCATGCGCCTTTAATCCCAGCACTCGGGAGGCAGAGGCAGGTGAATTTCTGAGTTTGAGGCCAGCCTGGTCTACAGAGTGAGTTCCAGGACAGCCAGGGCTACACAGGGAAACCCTGTCTCGAAAAAAAAAAAATAGCTTCCTTCTTCCAAGTTCTTCCTGTACATAGGGTCGGAGCAGAAGGTGTGGCCAGGATTAAAGGTGTGTCTTACAGCCTCCAGATCTAGATCAAAAGTGTGTATCTTCCTACCTCAAAGGGCTAGAGTAGAAGTGAATTCTCCTAAGCAAAAATAATCTCTCACAAGAGTTTGGGTTTGTAGTTCATTCCAGATATAGTCAAGTTGTCAACCAAGAAGAGCCATCACATATGGGAAGCAACACTGAGTGTATGTGTCTAGTGTCTTGTCTCTATCTTGCTTATAAAGATTCCAGGATTCAGTCATGGGGAAGCCACACTAAGGATTTTAATTCTTGTCACCATAAAGTCTTCACAACTGTGCACATCTGGACAGTATATTCCGATCTCATTGTACATATCACAATGGAATTAAATTCCAACACACAACATCTGGGGGTAGGCCACAGCACCAAAACTATATCCAAACCAGGGTGTCCCCTACGTGGATGTATTATGGGAACTGCTTCGTTCTAAAACTTCTGACTTTCATACACTGAATTCTGCTGTTCTCAGCGCTTCACTGATGACTTTCATTGCAGTTATGATGTAAAATGTGATTCTATTAAAAGAGAGTTTTCAGTATCTTCAACAACGGTCTAAAATCACCAGGTGATAAACAGAACTTAGGCTGTTTTTGGTCCCCCCCCCCCCCCATTGTGTTTATGTATTGGGTAAGAAGGCACTCATATTCGAAAGGTCAGAAGACAACTTGTGAAATTTTATTGTCTCCGTCTACCATGTGGGCCCCAAGGACTTTAGGCTAGTAGAAAGGACTTTTACTCACTGAGAGGTCTCATCAGCCAGAGCTCAGATTTTCCTTGAGACTTTGTCTCATTCTTGGCACTGAGTAGTCTAGGTACAATTCAATACCTTAAGCGAAAGTCCTTTGATGCAGGTTTTGTAAGAGAATTATAAATGGAGTCCATAAAGGCTGGCAGTGATTTGGCATTTATCATTACCCCCCCCACACACACACACAATAATAGGCTACATTGAAAGTAGTTTCAAAGTTTATCTCCTGAATCACCAGATTTACCTTTTAAAAGAGAATTTAATAAGGAGATGGAAAGAATAGATCACCTTTCATTCCCATGCACCAAGGAGCCTGGCACACTTCTGTTTCTTAGAAATGATTTAACTGAAGAAAAAAAAATCAAAACAGCTGAAGATAGCAGACATGCAATTTAGCAAGGATGATTTAAATTTTGATCTTTCCTGTAATAATCCTATATACCTAAGCATACTGCTCATTGGGAAAATATTTTTATCTGAATCCTTTACTTTCGTAGGTAAAGAATGTTATTATAATACCTAAACATAGTAAAAGCAATATACAGCAAGCCAGTGGCCAACATCAAACTACACGGAGAGAAACTTGAAGCAATCCCACTAAAATCAGGGACTAGGCATGGCTGCCCTCTCTCTCCCTATCTATTCAATATAGTACTTGAAGTTCTAGCTAAAGCAATTAGACAACAAAAGGAGGTCAAAGGGATACAAATCGGTTCCAAAGGAGAGACCTGGAAAGGGGGAAACATTTGAAATGTAAATACAGTATCAAAAAAAGTCAGAAAAAAAGAATGTTATGATATATATATATATATATATATATATAATCTTTGTAGTTACATTGAAATCACCCTGAGCCATTATTTTAATATTTCAAATTATTGTTATTATTGATGCTTTTTAATGCATATTTAAATGTGGGTGGATTTCCAGGTGGTGTTAGAATCACAGGGTTAGCTCAAGTTAGTCAATAGACCGGTGTGGGGTAAACCTATTTTACTTTTTTTTGATACTTTATTTACATTTTAAATGTTTCCCCCTTTCCAGATCTCTGATTTTAGAAACCCCCTATTCCCCCCTCCCCCTGCCTCTATGGGGGTATTCCCCTACCCATCCACCCACTCTCATCTTCCCTCCTTGGCATTCCCCTATACTGGGGCCTCTAACACCCTCAGGCCCAAGGGCCTCTCCTCCCCCTGATGGCTAACAAGACCCTCCTCTGCCACATATGTAGCCAGCACCATGGGTCTTTCCATGTGTATTCTTTGGTTGGTGATCCAGTCTCTGGGAGCATAGGGAGATCAGACCAGTTGACACTGTTGCTCCCTCCATGGGGCTGCAAACTCCCTCAGTTCCTTCAGTCCCTTCTCCAACTTCTCCATCTGGGAGGCCACGCTCAGTCCAACAGTTGCTGTGAATTGAATCATGGGTGTTCCGAACTTTTGGGCTAATATCCACTTATCAGTGAGTACATACTGTGTTCATTCTTTTGTGACTGCGTTACCTCGTTCAGGATGATATTTTCAAGTTCCATCCATTTGCCTGCGAATGTCATGAAGTCATTGTTTTTAATAGCTGAGTAGTATTCCATTGTGTAAATGTACCACATTTTCTGTACCCATTCCTCTGTGGAGGGACATCTGGGTTGTTTCCAGCTTCTGGCTATTATAAATATGACTGCTATGAACATAGTGGTCTATTTTATGAGTGCTTTGAAGACAAGAATAATATGTGAGAGTCCTGCTCTTTACAGTTGGAATTCTTATACTGAGAATACCATTCTGAGCCCTGGAATATGGAAGCCACTCAGCTAGGTTTGTGTCTCTGTAAATTGTCCATATCTTCATATCAGGGAATCGAAGAATGGTTCTTTACATAGATTGCTGCTTTAAAACAATGAAGGGAGAGGAACTCCACTTGGCTTTTCTTTTGGAGCTCGTGTGGACAAAAAGGAAGAAGTTAATAGAAAAGCAAGAACTAAATTCTGCAACCAAAATGAAATCAAGTCAATTTTGCAGACACCCTGGATTTTAATCGTTAGTAATGACGAGACTACAGAGCTTGTGTCTTCTCTTACCAGTCTGTAGTCACTCTTCATGTGTGGCACTGGGGGATGATGGCATGAGGCATGCTGCGGTTTCTCTGGGGCTTTCCAAGTCCTGGTAGAAAGGCACGTGCAAATGTCACCCAAAACGTCACCTGAGCCACTCAAAGCCATGGAAGTCTGAGTTGGTGTGCTGTTCATTTCTCATGAGGATCCTGCTGGATTTTCCTTTGAAATCTTTTTCTCCTTTCTTCTCTAAATCTTATAATTGTCTGTAAGTACACTTTTAAATTAAAATGCTTCTAACTTTAATTGTGCTTTTATGAGCCCTAAGAAATGTAAGCCTGGAGCTCCTTTCAAGAGATCAAAGAAGAACTGATGCCTAGGGCAGGGATCACACTGATTTACAGCTACTACCCTAACCCCATATTAAGTCTGCTCAATACAGCAGGAAACAGAGGGACTACTGGGATCTGGCTTTGAGTGATTTATCGATGAGTAAGAAGAACAGTTCCTTCAGTTTAGCACCTCACAAACTTCTTTCTAAGTGCTTTATGGGTAAGTGATTTCTCTGGCAAAAGCTGAGTTAGAGGACTTGTATAGTTAGTCCCCAGTCAGCCTGGACTGCACAGACCTGTTCTCAAAAGAAAAATAAAAAGCTACAATGGTGATACTGTTTGAAGGATTTTGAAAACATTTGAAAAACACACCTGTAACATGAGGGGCTGTGTGTGAGGATCTGAGTTCGATCCCAGCACCTAGGTACAAATCTGGGCCTGGTGGTGCATGCCAAGAAGCCCAACACTGTGGAAGCATGAGCTCCCTAAGCTTCACTGTCAGTCAGTCATCCAGCTCCAGGGACAGTGAGAGAACCTGTCTCAACAGTAAGGTAGAGAAAGATAGAGGATAATGCCCAATGTTGACCTTTGGCCTTCCACATACACATGCAAGGTACGCAGGCACATTCCAACATTATAACACATCCAAAACACAAAAGAAAAACACAGTAGAGGATCAGAGCAACTTGGCTGCTTTGGCAAAGGATCACATCCAAATGTGGGGCGGTGGACTGTAACAGACAGCCTGGACCCGGGTCTAGCACAGGCTTAAGCCCAGGCAACTCAGTGGGAGCTAGCCCTGCAAGAGACCAGAAGGCATTTTGCCAATGCTCCCGGGAGGCTCTTGGCTCCTGTCAAGTAACTACAGTCCCCAGAGCCCCCTGTAGAGAGGTCTGTCTCTTAAGAGCAGCACACCAAGCCCTCCCACATGCAGATAAGGTATCCCTAAACTCTTAGACCAAGCCAATGGGAAGTACCTGTTGTTAGACCCTGACACATTCCAAACTGTATAGAGGGATCATAACCAGAAGGGATAAAGGCGTGGGAACTACTCCGTCGTCTGAGAGCTTCTATCAGAAGAGCTGTAACACTGCTGCTTGGGAAGAGGTCTGCTGTCCTGAAATGCCACCAGAAGCTTCCTGCACTTCTCGTCGGCTAGTCAGCCTTTCATCGGCTCAGCCCGGGCCTGACTCAGTGCAGGGTGGCGGGTGCAGCATCTTGGAGAAACTGAGGCGACAGCTGCGGAGACTGACATGGAGGTGACTCCAGTCCCTCTTGCACTCTCCCCTTTGCCTGAACCCTTGCACTTGGCCAGGCCAGAGATCCCTGTGGAAAGAAAGCCTCCAGCACACAGGCCCACATCCAATGACCTTCTACTCCTAAGTGATCAGGCTAGAAGGCACACTCATTATGGATTACAGTATGATCTGGCTGGACTATAGATATGCTCTTAGTACACATCTTTAATCCCTAACAATGAAGATAAGGTTAGCTTGTAGAAGGAAGCATCCATGTTTGGAAGTTACAAATCAGAGAAAGATTTGACAGAAAAAAATCAGAGATAGGATGTGCCCAACTCTCATGAGAACAACACAAAAAAGATGCTACTTAAGAGGGAAGAGAAAGGTGGAGGTGTGTGTGTGTGTGTGTGTATGTGTGTGTGTGTGTGTGTGTGTGTGCGCGTGTTGCTGGGACAGTTTTACAGAGACAAGTTGCAGAGAAAACAAGCTTGACATAGGTGAAGACAGAACAAGCCAGAAAATGTGAAGGAGCCAGAAGATTAGAACAAGTTGTCAAAGTTAGTATGAGGCCAAACAGAGCAATTCAATCTGAAGCTGAGAGATGCCAGATTGAATCAGTCCATTTGGAAGATTACCTTCCAGGCCTAAGCCTAGGGATAGTTAGAACAGAGAAAGAAATGCTCTGGGCTCAGCTCAAGCCCTGTATTTATTTGCACAGCTTGAGTAAGGTTCTTATTTCATCCCTTCATCCAGCACATAGTGTGGGTAAAGGTTCTTCTCACTGTGCAGAGGTGATGGATTGCTTGATATCACTGTGATCAAATGGTAAAGACAGGTACAACTTGAGCCCTTTGTTTTGAGGACTAGTCAGTTCTGTAGCTTAATCTTTTAATTATATCATTTTCATTTTTATTTTGTTATTTTTTTATCTTTTGGATGAGGGTTTCAATATAGCCCAAATTGATTTCAAGCCTATAATCCTCCTGCTCCAGACTTTTGAGCACCTGAGATTACAGATGTGCACCCAGACACTTGGCAGTTATCATAGTTCTAGAATATAAATAATATTTAAGTCTTTCCCCATCTTTTTAGGAGAACAAACTGAGGCCACAGGAAGGTTATTTCTCCTGTCGAATGTAGTCAGTGGAAGATAAGGTAGAAATTCTCTGCCCAAGCAGAAAGACATAAAGAAAACCATAAATATTCTGTAGGGGAAAGGAGACTTGGTTATTTTGGGCTTTGATTATCCTTACTAAAAATATCTTTCTAGGAAAAATGTTGTCTTTATTTTGTCCATTTCACTGAGCTTTAGGCAGAGAATTTCTGCAAACACATGCTCATTCCGTCTTTCCCCGGAGCCCCAATAGTTTATATTGAAGCTAATTCTAGGGTAAATCCTTTTGATGTCATTGCTCTCACTTGGAGAATTACAATATGGCTGCCTAATTCTGGCTGTAACGAGAGACAGAGAGAGAGAGAGAGAGAGAAAGAGAGAGAGAGAGAGAGAGAGAGAGAGAGAGAGAGAGAGAGAGAGAGAGAGATGTGCTTTAAATTTATGTCAATAATTTGAGTGTGATCGTGTAAAACTCTTCTTTAGGTTCAAAAAGAAGAAAAGAGAGATTCAGAAACATCTTAAGATCTTTACTGTTGGCAGAAAATAACCTACTGCTCTTTAAATTGCTGGTTTGGCCCCATGTTTTGAAGGTTGCCATCTCAGTTGATCTCTTAATGACATGTCTGCCCATCCAGAGGGAAGGTCGATAAGAAACAGGAGCTTCTCATCTTGTCTCTCCCTTCTTGGCTAACCATTCAACAGAATGAGAAGGTACATTTAGGAACCCTGCTCTAGTGCTCTAGGGCAGAGCACCGCTCCTCCATAGGCCGTCCTGAGAACTCCAGTCTGTCTGCTGGTGAGCAATGCTGGATGGAATGCTCCTTGGAAAGTTCTTCATGGGCTTCCTGGCTTGCATTTCCCCATTATGTTCTTTCTTTCTTTCATTTTTTTTTTTAAAAGATTTATTATTTTTTATTTTATATGTAGCTGTCTTCAGACACACCAGAAGAAGGCATCAGATCCTATTACAGATGGTTGTGAGCCATCACGAGGTTGCTGGGAATTGAACTCAGGACCTTTGGAAGAGCAGTCAGTGCTCTTAACCACTGAGCCATCTCTCCAGCCCTTATGTTCATTTCTTAACCATTGTCTATAACATTGTGGCTCTCTTCCTTCCTTGGAGTTCATGTCCAAATACAGAATTGGACCTTTCTGTCTGAATACCTTTATGTAAGGGCTGTCAACACCATAATCCTCTCATCATTAACCCTGAAGGATGCGTTTTTATGGGTTCACATGGAATAATTAGAGATGAGATCATTATAATTATTGTTATGTATATTATAATCTTTATCTACTTTCTAGCAGTGATTCTTCTTATTAATCATGCTGCTAGAAAGCACAAGAAATGCACATGTAATCCAGATGTTAGCTGTCTGTGATTCACAAGGGCAGCCACTCCAAGCTCAGTAAAAATTTGAATTTTTTTTTTTTTTCAGTTTTCCGAGACAGGGTTTCTCTGTGTAGCCCTGGCTGTCCTGGAACTCACTCTGTAGACCAGGCTGGCCTCCAACTCAGCAATCCGCCTGTTTCTGCCTCCCAGGTGCTGGGATTAAAGGCGTGCGCCACCACTGCCCGGCTTGAATGATTTTATTAGGCTAATTCCCATTGTTATCTGCTGTTTCAGCTCTGCCCAGTACCAGCTTCCTTTCCCTTTGCCCCAAACACCATTCGGTTTCCTTCAAAGAAGTTTCCTATCCTGTTCATCCTAAGTCCTTTCAACTATACTCAACTCATATGCGGCAAGAAGCATGGCTCTAGATCTGCTTCCGATGTACCAAAGTGTTTTCTAACAAAATCTCTGAGGACTCAGAAGAATGGGATAGCCAATATGGGCGATATGTCCCGAGGGACACTCAGCAGTGAGTAGCTGAAGACTTTTGATGGCTACAGGGACCGTACTGACATTTGGTAGGAACCAGAGAGGGAGGTTACTAAATAGCCTGCAGTACACAGGACGGACCCTCCTAACAAAGAATTATCCAGTTCAAATGGTTTTTAGTACTTCTGTCGAGAACCCCCTGCAGTAAAGTAATTCTTGTATTGGCTGCAATACTAATTAGTATCTTTCTTTCTTTCCATTTCTTGTTTCTTGTTTTTGATTTTGTTTTGAGACAGGGTCTTCTGTGGTAGCTCATGCTCATCTTGAACTTACTACATACCCAAGTATAATATTGAACTCCTGACCTTCCTGCCTCTACCTCCTAAATGTTAGAATTACAGGCGGTAACCACCATTCCTGGCTAACTGGTGATGGTTTTTGTTCTTACACTAGACATACTTTGTTCTATATATTGAGTTATAAATCAAGAACCAACCAGACACCTGTCAATGAGGGAATCAACAACATGAAGTTTTAGGAAAGAGGTTATGCTTGCATAAAGAAGATATATCCAATGTAGCCAGGATCTGCCAAGGGAGCTGTAAGGTTTCTGCAAGGAAAGAAAGGAACCACATTCAGGAGAAAGGCAGGCAGATGAAGAGGAGATGCACATCTCCTGCTTTCAGGGAGAAGCCCGGTGTGGTAGTTTGAATGTGAAGAGTCCCTACGGGCTCACATCTCAATCCTTGGTCCTTAGTTGGCAGAACTGTTTGGGAAGGATTGAGAGATGTTGAAAGGGGTGTGTCGCTCCAGGGCAGCTTTGAGGTTTTAAAGGACTGGAGCAACTTCCATTGTACTCTCAGCTGCTTACCTTTTGACATGTGATCTCTCCACTGTTCCTCCTGCCACACCTTTGCTCCGCCTTCATGGACTTAGCCCTCTGAAACTGTAAGCCCCATTACATGCTTTCTTTTGTAAGTTGTATTGGCCACCATGCTTTATTACAGTAGCCTAAAAGTAATATAGAAATTTGAACTAGGAGTTGGGTATTGATGGGACAGACTTTGACCATGTCCTTTTTTATTTTATTCATTTTTGATTTTTTTTTAAATGGAAAACTTTGGAACTTTAGACTAGAAAAACAGTTGAATGCTAGAAACTGGGATTGATGACCATCCTAGCTTAGAAGACAGTGCTGAGAGCTATGTGGCCTGTGGAGGGCCAGCTTCACAGGAAAGGAAAGCAAGGATTTTAACAGTCCAACTACACTAGAATGGAAGTCGCTCCAGTCCTTTAAAACCTCAAAGCTGCCCCAGAGTGACACACCTCTTTCAACAACTACACTTTGTGATAGTTTGGCAAGAAATGTGGCTGCTTTTTGCCCTTGTCCTAAGACTAAAGTAAAAAGTGATAAATTAATTTTTTGACAGAGTAGATTTCAAGACTGTCTAAAGTTGACTATGTTGTGAGCTTATTGGTAATAACTCTTATGCAAGTCTACAATGAAAAAGAGAAAGTGAGGCAAAAAGAAGAACAAAATGGCTGGGCATAGTGGTGCACGCCTTTAATCCCAGCACTCGGGAGGCAGAGGCGGGCGGACTTCTGAAATCTAACAGAATGTTGAGGAACTGAACTAAAGAAGTAGCAATGGTGGGAAGGACAGAGTCCCCTGGAAAAATAAGGAAAACAAGATTAATGGAGCTTGGAATGGGGTAGACGTTGACAGGAGACATGAAGTACAGCATGATTCCCCAAATTGTGAGCTCTACACCATTTGCTATCACAGGGAAGGGAGGAGGGAATTAAAGCTTGTGGCATGAGATGCAAAGTCAAGTTTGAATATATCTTTGTGTCAGACAAATTTTCTCATTTATAAAAGTTATGTATGGAGGGGGGAAAAAAGCCAGTCTGGGTATAGTGGTGTACACCTTCAATCCCAGCACTTGCAAGGCAGAGGCAGATTGATTTCTGAGTCTGAGGCCAGCCTGGTCTTCAAAATGAGTTACAGGACAGCCAGGGTTACTAGTAATAGCCATTGTTAAAATCTCCCAATTTTTGCTATGTGTTAAAATTCATTAATTTCAAAAATATTAACTGTTAGCTGGTCTTGATGGCACATGATTGTAACCCTACAACGTGAGAAACTAAGACAAAATCAAGAGTTCAAGTCCAGCCTTTGCTACAGAGCAAGTTTAAGGCTAGTCCAGGCTACATGAGATTCTGTCTCAAAAATGTGTTCCTGATTTAAGGTGCTGCATTAAGAAAAAAAAATATAGTATTTTTTCCTCCTAGAAATATATTTAATTAATTTATGTATTTGTAATAGGGTCTTACAAAGTTGTCCAGTCTGGTCTGGGGTTTCTGGCTCAAATAATCCTGTTCTAGTCTCTCAAGTAAGTGAAACTCAGGGGCATGCACCCTGTCTTGCTCTTTGTAGTATATCTTCTGCGTCATTGACTATCTTATGTTTTTTAATGATGGCATGGTATCTCACTCCAGGGAGAAACTTCTATTTATTCTACCTCCTCAATTAGGGGAGGTCTTGATTTCTTTGGGATTCTGGTTTTGTAACCTGTCACATTCAGGTTCTTACAGTTGAGTTCTCTAGAGAGAGGAGCTAATTGTGTGTTTATTATATTATTATTATTATTATTATTATTATTATTAATTTATTTATTTATTTACTTACGGTACAAGACAGGAGTGAGGATCAGAGCCGGTGAAAGGAGGAGCAGGGTTTCTTGGATAGGGGACGATAAATGGAAACTCACATAAGCCGAATAAATCAATCAACCCCAGAACCACTGGAGACGAACCTTGTGCCTCACAAAACAGCCGAGGTTTTCTATCTCAAGTCATTCAGACCATGGAGGAGACAGCTGCTCTGAGAAGGCATGACCCCAGGTGAGGCTGCTTCTGCAGTAGTGGCCAACCTAGGGTGTGTGACAGCTGTGAGCGTCACACATCCTGATGTGTGACTATACTTCCCAGTATTGGACTGCAAGTGTTCCTAAAAAGGAAGGTTTGGGTGGGGCATGTCTGCATCCGTGGCAGATGTTCAGTCTGTATTTCTGTCTTTGCTCATATCTTTAGGATACAGGCCCTTGAATAGACCGTGGGAATTTTTAGCAATGTTTGTTAAGTGAGTTTCCAGAAGGATTGTGGCCCTCTTTTCACCAATTAAATGGACATTGCATTCCATTGCTAATGCATAGAAAACAGGGCAACTATATTGCTTGTTTGCTTATTTTCTGTAGCCCAGGTTGGCCAGGGGCTTCCTGCCCTCCTTCGTCAGCCTTCTGAGTGCTGTGACTAAAGGCATGGGCCCCATGTCCTCCTCTATGTTTTCTAAATATTGAAAAGTGCCCTAACTTTTCTTGGACAACACATTTTTTGATGCTTAACTTCTTAAAATATTTAAACATTTAATCTTATTTTGTGTGTGTATGCCTGAGTGTACGGCTGTGTGTATGTTTGTATTTGTGTGTGTGTGTGTACACATTTTACAGGACAAGTGTGAGGGTCAGAGGAACTTCCAGGAATCTGTTTTCTCCTTCTACCA
Organism: Rhynchomys soricoides; assembly: GCA_019843965.1. Lineage (NCBI taxonomy): Eukaryota > Metazoa > Chordata > Mammalia > Rodentia > Muridae > Rhynchomys > Rhynchomys soricoides. Next base: position 20,916,625 of record JADRCH010000004.1, on the reverse strand, counting down.
TATGAGTTTCAGGATCAAATTCAGGTAACCAGGTTTGGCATCAAGCATCTTTACCTGCTGAGCCACCTCACTAGTCCCAGATATTTAACTTCCATGAAACAATGAAGCAAAGAATTATGCTTATGTGTTCTGAGTTGTGAACCTGCCACCTTACCTCCTTAAGCTGAGCAGTGGCTAGTGGCTGAATTGACTTTAAATCATTTTCAAGCATCTATACCTCCTGCAATATCTTCATTTGAACAAGTAATGTCATCCCCATTCAGTAAGAAAATTGTGTATGTGAAAGTAAATAAACACACACACAGAGTGAGCTCAAGAGAAAACAATACCTCTTTTGTGGTAAATATACTTGTGGGCTTTTACAACCACCATTATATTTAATTATTATAAAACAATCCTTTCGAGATATTACTGTCTCTACACTTTTAAGATGATGTCTTAAAAGTGTAGAGACAGTAGCATAAGTTGTTCAGGTTCCCAGGCCTGTGCACGTCACATCCTGGGCAGCTGCTCCCAGAGTGAAATATCAGGCTCCGCAGCATGTATTAGTTACATGCTGTGAGAAAAATGCCATGACTAAAGCAACTCATGGAAGAGTTTATTTTGCCTTACAGTCCCAGAGCATTAAGGGTCCATAATGGCTGAGGAGGAATAGCAGCAGGCCTCTGGAGCAGGTAGCTGAGAAAGCACATTTCCAACCACACCCAGAAAACAGAGATGGCAAGCTGAAAGCAAGGGGAAGCTATGAACATCCAAAGTCAGCTCCCAGTGACTTACTTCCCCAGCAAGCCTGCACCTCCTAAAGGTTTTTGGGTTTTTTTGTTTTTGTTTTTGTTTTGTTTTTTGAGACAGGGTTTTTCTGTATAGCCCTGGCTGTCCTAGAACTAACTTTGTAGACCAGCCTGGCCTCGAACTCAGAAATCCACCTGCCTCTGCCTCCCAAATTAAAGGCATGCGCCACCACTGCCCGGCTTCCTAACGGTTTTATAGCCTCTCCAAACAGTTGGGGACCGAGTGTTCAGTACTTGAGTCTATGGCGGGCATCTCTCATTCAAACCATTGTGACCACAGGAGGCACCTCAGATAGCATGTGCTTATCCAGTAATCCCAAGAGCCTCCTGTCCCATTGCACTGGTAAAATAGAAGCTCTGGTGTTTCCAAGTATTTCAGTATGATATTTTGTGTTTTTATCAGGGTGGTAACTCACACTTGTAATTTCAGCACTGAAGTGGCCAACCAAGGTAGGAGGAGAATTGGCTTGAATTCCAGGCCACTATAGGCTACACTAATGAGGGCTTGCTCAAAACAACAGCCCTTCCCGCTCCCTTAAATAAAACCATTTAGCATTATACTAAGTTTTTACTTCATGTTCACTAAAGACAGAGCAGTTCTGTGATAGAGAAAAGGAGACAAACATCTTCCTGTTTTCTTTAACCTGTCCACTCTCCTCTTGGGTTTGGCCTAATAAGAGTGTAGGCAGCAGGCTGAGAAGGTCTGGGCAATGGCCCCCCGCCACAGCAAGAACAACTGTATCCTTGAAGCTTGTCAGCCAGTTCTTCTAAACAGACCCACTGATTACAGCCGGGACCAATAAAAAAAGGGATTGAACAAAAATAAATCTTCGGGATAAACAGAAACCATCACCCCAACCCAGATGGTCTTCATTCACAAGAGCAAATGGGTTCCAATATAGCCTTTAGATCTAACTTCCAGGAGGCAGGAAGTACTGACAGACAAATATGCTGAAGACACCACAAAAAAGCCATAAGACAAATCCAGAAGGCAGCCTGTTTCTTTCAACACACAATGCCTTTCCAAAAAAGGAAGAAGAGGGTTGAGAAGGAGGCCCTTCTAGGGTAAAAAATCTGCAATCAAATAGAATGCAGATTATCTGATTGCCTCTAGGTCTAGGTAAGCCAGCTGCAAACAACGTTTTGGCATCATAGGGAAATCCGAGCCTGGGTTGATTATGAATTAACTATTTTATTGGCTTTATTTAGTTACATGTGAACAAGGTCTAAGATGATGCAGGATAGTGTCCTGGAATATTTAGGGAAGTGAAATGTATCTGACTTTAAACCTCTCTATAGTGAGACAACCGCAGGTGCTAGTGATCATTAAGCACAGAAGCTAAGCTGTTTCCGTAGACTAGTTTCTCCACAGTACAGGAAAAAAAGAATGAAAGGTTGCTTCTATCTTCTTCCCGAGGTGAAGCACTCGGTACCCAGGTTTGGAGCCCGGAGAGAGTCCCCAGAGTAGCCTTGGAGAGGTCACAGGCATTGGACTCTCAGGTTCTCTGCTCACACTGAATAACCTGTCACCGTTGCCACACCTTCAAGGGTACAGGTTTTGACTCTCCGGGTGAGGGCGGGCCAATGTCCAGAACTGGGCCAAGCAGGCGGGCGAGGTGGGAGAAAAGCCAAGTTCCTTCGGTTCACCGAACCCCTTGTGGCGAGAGGGGAAATAAAGCCACAGGTCTTCCCAAAGGACCCACCTGCGATCGGGGAGGAGCGTCGCCAGCCCAGGCTAGGGGACCAGCCGCCAGTGCCCAGGCCGGTACCCTCACCTGCGGCCGGAAGCCGGGGCGGTGGCGGGGACCGCGCAGCCTCTGGGACGGGTCAGAGGGCTCCGTGGAGCCGGAGGGTAGTGGCGGGGAGGCCAGGCGGCTCCGCGTCCCCGCGGGGGAAGTTTCTTGGCCCGGAAAGGTGCAATTGTGTGCAGCTATTCCTGGTATGTCAGGCCGCAGGCTGTAGGGGCGCTGCCTCCGGAGAGCCCGGGACAAGGAAGGCGGGTAGAGGCGGGAAGGATGCGGGCTGGGGCGCATCTCCCCGCCCAGATAATTTTGACCAGAGAGGTGGCTCCAAGGACCCTGGTGAGGGGCAAGAACGGAAGCTGGGACCAGCCCGTAGGGGGTGGGCCGGGGCGGGGCTACTGTCGAGGGCGGTGACAGCGCTTGCGACTTTTGAAGTTCCCAGGAGTCCCGGCTCCCTCTGCACACCGCTTCCAGTTGTTGCCTCTTCACCTCCTCCTGCTCCAGTCCGGCTGGATTTGAGCGGATTTCAGGAGTTTAGAGAAGGCAACTCCTGCAAGTTCTACTCGGTTCCTGAACTTAAACTGCACGTCGCTACAAAAGGAGGGCGACCCGTGGGAGCTCTGGGTCCCGGTGCGCACCCACCGAACTGCTTTCTTCCTCTCTTGACCTAGTCATGGAAGGGATGGAGGACGCCGAGGCCGATTGCTCTGTTGCTTTCGCGGAGGCTCAGAGATGGGTGGAGGTAAGTGTCTTTTACAGTTCTTTGCAGATGAATTTGCACTTTCCTTGCCGGAGTCTTCTTGGGTTTCCAGCCAATCTGAGCGTACATCCTGTGACCTAGCCTGAGAAAAGAGGCAGTTTTGGGTACTGTGCAAATTTTCCCTTTCCAATCTCCTGAAACCTAGCTCTCCTCGGACTTTCTTGCAGATCTCCTAGTGCTCCTCCACTAGGTTTGGGCACCTCACGTCCCAGAGGTTTCTGTGAAAGCACTTCCCCAAATGCGGGCCACAAAGCTAGGCTGGGGACATTGGGTGCATTTCTTTGGGATGCTGATGCCTACCACGCACCTGGATAGCATGAAGTGTGAGCCTAGAGAGAGTTGAGGGCTGCCTTCCTTCACTCTTCCCCTTTCTTTAGCTGAGAAACTAAAATATCCTAGGCTCCTTTACAGACGGCTTGTTATTCTCTGTACTGTATTCTCTTGTGCCTCACAGACAAGATCTTCTGTTCCTTTTATTCTTGTGAAGGAGAGATAGTCTGTACACGGGTCTTCTTCAGACTAGCTTGTTCTGTTGCTGACAGCCTGGGAGGTGGGGTGTGCATATGTGTGCTTGTGATTGAACTCAAGGCACCCCACACCTGGGCTCCAGTACCGAGTTATAACTCTAGACTCATAAGATGACTTTCCGGATGGGTCAAAAGAATCCTTCCAAAAACTGCTCGTTATAAAAATTGTTGCCCACACCAGCATTGACGTCATTTTGGAGTTATTGGTGCCACATGCTGCTTCATCCAGCAGCTAGGGTATTTAATTCAGGGCCTGGGGCATTCTAGATAAAAGCGATCTACTCCTGAATCACACCTGCAGCCCCGCAATAGATCTAATTTAAATTAGGCTACCAAGAATATAAGGGAAGCTTTTTTTTTTCCCCTTTTATTTTTTTATTTATTTATTTTTTTCTAGACAGGGTTTCTCTGTGTAGCTCTGTCTGTCCTGGAACTCACTCTGTAGACCAGGCTGTCCTCGAACTCAGAAATCTGCCTGCCTCTGCCTCCCAAGTGCTGGGATTAAAGGTATGCACCACCACTGCCCAGCTAAGGGAAGCTATTTTTAAAGTCATTTAATTTTGTTTTAAAGAAACACATGTAGGATCTCACTAGCTTGAGGACCTGCATTTGGGTCCCTAGCACCCATGGAAAAAGAGCCACTACAACTTCAGGACAGGCAGGGCTGCTGAGGCAGAAGTATCCAGTGTGACTTACCCAAAATGGTAGCTTCCAAGCATATACCCCCACCCCCATCGGAATCCACATCCACATACCTACCTACAAACACACACACACACTTAAAAACATCATGTACTTATGAGGAACAAATAAAATTAATAAATGTTAAATGTTACACTTTTTCTGTTTAGTAAGAGGGCATGACATGCGAGTGCCCTCACTTTCTAGATTGTAGAAATGTCTCAGAAGTTAGCGTCTGGTGCCTTTATAGGCTGAAACTTTGAGCTGTGCCAAGGTGACTTGGAGAGATGTGAGGGAGTGTATGGAAGGCAGGAAGAAGTTACAAACACTGTATTCAGGGTTGAAATGAGAGTGGAAAAATTCCAGCAACGGAGTTAAGAGAAATAACTTTGCTCATTCATAAACCTGGAAAAGTCAAGGCTTCACCTGTAATTTTCCGTTAGTGGTGTTTGCTCTGCGTGATTTGAGAAAGCAAGCTGAAGTCGCCATTCTCTTTCTGCATAGTGTGGGAGATGGAAGGGATGCAGGGAGGTTTTCATTCACTCCTGGCTTCTGGGTGCTATTGGCACTTTTGGGTCATTCACAGCTCCTAAGTGGTGTTGGTATTTGCAAGACATACTTGTTTCTGAATCTGTGCATATTGATCGATCTTTTCTTACCCAGTGGTTAGTATCTGGATCTTAGGAAAGTCAGTATTACTTGTATGTCTTAGCATGCTTACAACTGTGTAAGAGTTCTGTGAACAATTTGCATACTATGAACGGTCAGATCCCTTTAATATGGTTAGAGAAATTACATTTTTTTTTTTTACTCCTCACACCAGTTGGACAACTATTAAGGGTTTTTGAAGATATTTGGTTTTTCGAGACAGGGTTTCTCTGTGTAGCCCTGGCTGTCCTGGAACTCACTCTGTAGACCAGGCTGTCCTCGAACTCAGCAATCCACCTACCTCTGCCTCCCAAGTGCTGGGAGTAAAGGCGTGCGCCACCACTGCTTGGCTTTTGAAGATATTTGAATGGGTTTTGTATTTATATTTGAAAATAGCCACTTCACTTACAATGTAGTTGTTCTTCCACTGAGCTACCCACCCCACCCCACCCCTCCAGCTGAAGTTTTAAGTCTCTCTCAAGGTCAAGAAAACCCAACAACCTTGTAAAACTTTAAATGATGACCAGACTCCATGTCAGTATGGACTTCCCACCATTGACTACAAATGCACAATGTGTTATTCTTCAAACAAAAATTGAAGTTATTAAAATTTATCTTTTTGGGGAGGGGGATTTATGGAGCAAGTGGGATGTGAGGACTCTTGTCGCTCTACTGATTTCTCTTTTGCTTCATTTGAAATTATACTTAGATCCTTAAGAAAAATGAAGATACTAAGCAGTTTTGTCCACTTGGGAATTAATCCTGCAGTGGAAAAAAACCCCGTAGAATTGGCTCCCTTTAAGATATTGCAAGAGCACGGCATCAGATGATTATCTAGGTGGAAATGTCGTCTGGAATATTAATAATGTAACAGGGCTAGTTTATGATTAAACATTGGTTTAAAACAGCGTGAAGCAGTGGTTCGCAGGCAAAGCCCTCCTAGCAAGGTCACAGAGGAGACGATGGAGCAGTTGAAAACACCGCCTAGACCCACTAATTTTAGTTCGCTTCTGCTGTACCTTTTAATTTTCTATACCTAATAGTTTCCTCTGTCTGCTTAGGGACAAACCCTTAACTTAAACAGATAAAGTACTGATGAGATTCAAAACCAGGGATGCTGTGCGTGGCTTGATCACTGGTTTTCAGTCTGTGAGTTCCTTTTGCTCTCTAGGTATTTGACTTAAGCAGAGCTGTGTTTATGGCTGGCAAGGAATAGGCTCACTTGATTCGCTGCCCCCCCCCCCCCCCCCCCCCGCTATCTCTGGGTTTGAGTCTTTCGGTATCACGATCATCCTGTAAAAGCACCGAAGGGTGCCAGCATGAGTACACTGCCAAGTCTGGCGCCAGAATAAGTGTTCAGGATCTTTCCCATTGGTCTGGTTCTCCACTTGTCTCAAGTTTTACCCTTCAAAGATGTTCTGTCACTAGGCCTATTTGGTTTGTCTCTGTGCTAAAGAGCTTTAGTAATGTAAAGAATCCCTTGGTTTTAAACAATTGTACTTTCCGCGTCCACCAGTATAAGCACAACTCTACCCCTTGTTCTCTCTAAGCTGAATCCTTTCTAACCATGGCTGTGGCCCTCAGGTCTGGAAGATACTGAATGCTCACTGCACACCAGTTTAGTCTATAGTACGAAAGAACACTGTTAAAATACAGAGTAACAAATATTCATTTGAAAGTGTTTCTAAATTCAGAGAAGCATATTTAGTAATACATGTAACTTTCCTTCCTTCCTTCCTCCCTCCCTCTCTTTCTTCCTTTCTTCCTTCCTTTTCCTTCCTTTCTTCTTCTTCTTCTTCTTCTTCTTCTTCTTCTTCTTCTTCTTCTT
>JADRCH010000004.1:20826940-20903853 GCA_019843965.1 Rhynchomys soricoides | reverse complement strand
GAGAGAGAGAGAGAGAGAGAGAGCGAGAGAATGAATAGTCCTGGGAACATTTTTATATGGTGACATTGAGTTCTCCTTTGAGCTAGAGTATGTTATTAAGTGATATCAAAGGAATATATCTGATAAGAAATCTCATGAAAGTGTTGGTGTATAACCTACATTTATGTATCTTATATGTTGGCATTTTGTCATCTAACTTCAAATTGTACAGTTGTTTCCAACCTCATAGTAAACTTTGGCTTTGTAATTTTTTTTCTCTTGAGAGCTTAAAGTTTTATTTATATAAAAAAGACGGAAAAGAAAACAAAAAGTAGTCTTTACTTTTTGACTTGGTGTCTGATCAATCTCTTGAGGGGGAGAAGCTTGTCAGTTTGTGGAAAGCCTCCATCATGCCTCATTCATGCTGGGCAGCAGAGGCAGGCACCTACCCTCTGTGCTTGCTACATTCCAGCTCTAAAGCCCAGCCCTGAAAGCAGAGGCTCCAGGGCCCCACATGATCCATTCACCTCTTCCTGCCTCATTCCTTCCAGTCTCCTCCATAGTATCTTCCTACTCTTCATCAAATGTGCAAAGAAAGTTTTTAGCTTAGAGTATATTTCTTCCAGAGGACACCTGCCTCTCTCGGTGAATGTTACATTCTCGTACCTTTCTGTCATCCTATGCTTGTATGTTCATGGCTCTTATCAGGACTTGGTTTGCACTTTATTCAAGTTTGTTTGTTAGTCTCTAGAACATTAATGTCTTATGTGTAAGGACTCATTTCTCTTTCAAGCTCCAAATAGTGCTAGGTATTTAATTTGTACTCAATAAGTATTTTCTGGGCAAGCAAGTAGATTAAAGAACGCATGCTTTTTAATCTTTAATACCTGAAATCTTTTTTAGCCTGTGATGTAACTGACTTCTTGGTTCTGCTTCACTCAACAGGAGAGGTTAACTTTGTCATGTTGGGATTTACTTTTTTCTTCTCAGCACAAGATTGAGCAAGTTCTAGGCGTCCTTGTTAAAAAGCAAGTTCAAACCGTGAAAAATTGACTCTGCTCAGTCGATTCTAAACATGTCCCGAAAGAATCAAGCGCAGTATGGAAAACACTGAAGGAAATGTGCAGGGTGAAAGTGAATCTTCTTAGCTGACATCCTACGCAGAGGACAGACCATCATCATGAGACCGTGGGAGTCTGTTTATTCAAAAACTCTCACTGGTTCCAGATTCTGCAATAGCAGTCTGTCTTAGTTACTTTTCTATTGCTGCAAACGGATACATGACCAAATGCGACTTATAGCAGAAGGCATTTATTGGGGCTTACAGTTGAGAGGGTTAGATTTGTGAGGATTAAGGCAGCAGGCAGGCAAGCATGGTGCTGCTGGAGCAGTAGCTAAGAGCTTACATCTTTATCCACAAGTAGGAGACAGAGCTAACTGGGAATGGCATGGGCTCTTGAGACCCCCAAAGCTCACCACTCCATCCCCCGTCCCCCAAGACACCTCTCTGACAAGGTCACACCTCCTAATCCTTACCAAACAGCTTTGCCAACTGTGGGCCAAGTAGTCAAATATATTAGTCTATGGGGACCATTATTATTCAAACCACCACACAGAGGAGCAGAAGATGCCTTCACTCTATCTAGAGATAAAAGAAATGATACCCTGCTTGGTGACGTATGCCTGCAATCCCAGTAATTGGGAAGTAGAGACAGAAAGATTGCAAGTTCACCGCTATCTTGGGCCATATCTCACGATTCCAATCGAAAAGGGAAATAGTAAAAGAGTAAAACATTTGAGATTAGCAAACAGTCTCCCTCCCGCTCCTGCACACACAGCAGGCTCCCTGAATGTTCGCAGTGCTGCCTTTTATGCATTTTAGGGGAATTGTTCTGAAAGACTACTGCAACCAAGCATGGAAGATGTCAAAGGAGCTTTGTTCAGTAACGAAGGGAAGGGAAATCTGAATAAAGATCCTTGTCCAAGTCTGTGTTGGTACACACTGACTTTCTCTCATCTTGCCTTTTTATTGTTCTTTGAAACTGTGATGGAAATTACAGGGTGCTTGCTATCACTATCACTTCTTTTTAAATAGTTGAGGAGAGGAGAGAAACTCAGAGATGTTGAGCTTCTTTCCAAAATCTCATATAGCACATGCCAGCAGAGCTTTAGCTTCCCCTACTAGAAAGTTCAAGGCTCTTGTCTGCTTTGTTACTCTGCATTTTCTCCTCTCTTCTTGCCCACCTGCCTTCTGGTGTCTTTGGTAGCAGTCCCTGCAGTGTTGACGTGTGTATATCCTGCCGAGTTATTGGCTCCTCCTGTATGTGTCATTATCTTGCTTAATTTTCTTATTTCTCAACTGGAGGTAAATTTAGAAACAGAAAAAAATGAATGCTTGCCTAACACACACGTCCTCAGAATGACATAAACTGCTCTTGGGAGGTGGAAGCAGAAGGATTGGAAGTTCAAGATCATCCTTTGACTTTGCTGCTTCTGGGCTATCGGTGAATTGGAATATCCTGCTAGGAGTCTTATAGCAGAGCAAAGCATTTTGAATAGTGGACAGGAAGGGCACACCTATAAGACACACACCTCAAGGGAACCTAACCCACCTCTTCCAGCCAAGGTCCTAAGGTTTTCAAAACCTCCAAGAATAGTGTCTCTAGGTGGGCACCAAGCCTTGAACAATGAATCAAAGGGACATTTTTTTCTTTCTCTTTTAAATGTATTTAATTTTATTTTTTGTATGCATTGGTGTGAATGTGTCAGACCCCCTATTTCTGAAGTTGTAAGCTGACATATGGGTGCTAAGAATTGAACTCAGGTCCTTTGAAAGAGCACCCAGTGCTCTTAACCACTGAGACATCTCTCCAGCCCCCAAAGGACATTTCTTTTTTTTTTTGGTTTTTCAAGACAGGGTTTCTCTGTGTAGCCCTGGCTGTCCTGGAACTCACTCTGTAGACCAGGCTGGCTTCGAACTCAGAAATCCACCTGCCTCTGCCTCCCGAGTGCTGGGATTAAAGGCGTGCGCCACCACTGCCCGGTGACATTTCTTGATTCAGATGGTAACAGCCCATACTGCAGAAGGACTGAGTTCTGAGCTTTGAGAAGTAGTCTGGGCCTCTGCTGGGATAGGTGAAGATGGGATCCAGTGGCCACCAGTCCTAGAGAGAAAACCTGGCTGTGTCAGAGCTGCTATGAGGAGCTCTAGTTTCATTAGATAGTTGTTTGAGCTCTCAAATATGAGTTCAATAGTGTTTAGGGGTGTGACCATTAAAACTTCCAAGAATGTTATCTCCTGTTTGTTAAAAACACAGTTAGGGAGTGTTGGTGGGACCAGCGGAAGCTTCACAAAAGCCTTTGTAGTGAGCCACAGTCCAGGCAAAGGCGCTTCCTGAGAGAAAACAGAGGAGCTAAGATACCAATATTCTCCCCCAAAAGAATATTTATTTGTAATTCATTCTTACCTCAGTTTACCTTTCTAGATATTTAGAGGTTCAAGAGGATTCGAGTTGAAATAGGACTGTGGTTTAGCAATCCCTCGTCCTACACTGAAGTCCATCTGAGAGCCACGTTCATCTCCCCTGCTGTACCCTCCCTAGCCAGGGAAAAGCAGCTCTCCCTCCCAGCGATTTCAGCTCAGTGATTTTGTGAAGAGACTTTTATTTTCAAACTTTAGAATCACTGTATGTAAATGGCTTTGGTTTAGAGACTCTAAGAGCTTCGAGTCATATGAATCAAAGTTCATGGAAGCCTAGATTAGGCTTTTCTAACTCACATAGAGATCCGCAGAGTTGCTTTGCAAGTGAAGGTGTGTTCTTCTGGGTGAGAATGTCAGGCTCTAGGCCACCAGGGTGGCCTATAACCTACAAAGATCTGCTTGCCTCTGCCTCCAGAGGATTAAAGACATGTGAGACCAAAGCTAGCTATATACAAATATGAGTTATGAGGAAGAATCTTATATACATTCCTCTGTGTGTGTGGCTATGCCTGTTTTCATGTGTGTGTGTGCACATATGCATAAATGTATGCAGAGATGCTAAGCTGGTGTTGAGCGTCTTCCTCTATCTCCTGTGAGACTGAATGCAGAGCTCACCCTTTTAGGCTAGTCTAGATCATAGACAGCTTGCCCTGGTGATCTGCTCCCTAAATGCCGGAATTTCAGGTTGCTGCCATGCCTGTCTGAATTTGATGTGGGTTCTGGGGATGTGAATTCTGGTCCTCATAGCAAACATTTTATCTCCCAATGTCTCCTCAGTCCAACTTCTCAAAGCTGCAATAAAATATCCATTTACCTTAAGGGTTTGAAGTCAGAAAGTGCAAACAGCACAAGAGCAGCCATCCTGCAGATGGATGCTGCTTTTGAATCTTCCACTGCCTCCCCACTCTGACTTTATTCTGATAAGGTCAGCTAGTGGTTCTTCTTGTTGTGTTTACTTACTCCTCTTGCTCTTGTTACGATATACATGACAAAAGCCACTTAGGGAATTGCTCATTTTTGGCTATTGCTCAGTGAATTGCTCAGTGTGTCATGGTGGCATGAGTGTGAGGTAGGTAGCTGCTTGCATGTCTTCTACAACTAGGAAGCAGAGAAAGATTAATGCTGGTGTTTAGCTCACTTTTTCCTTTTATAGAATCTTGGATCCCATGAATATTACGGCCTACCTTCAGAATGGGCCTTTCTCCTCTTCCTCCTCCTCCTCATTCTTCATTTTTAAAGATTTATTTAATTACTATGTATATAGTGTTCTGCCCATACATACGCCTGTATACCAGAAGAGGGCACCAGATTTCATTATAGATGGTTATAAGCTACCATGCATGTGGTTGCTGGAAATTAAACTCAGAGCAGCCAGTGCTCTTAACCTCTGAGTCATCTCTCCAGCCTCCTTCTCCTTCTCTTCTTCCTTCTCTTCTTCCTCCTCTTCTTCCTCCTCCTTCTCTGGTTTTTCAAGACATGGTTCCTCTGGGTAGTCCTGACTGTCCTGGAACTCATGTAGACTAGGCTAGCCTTGAACTCAAGAGATCTGCCTGTGCGCACCCCCCCCCCATACCTGGCCTCCCTTTTAAAGGTTTTTGGACATACCTAGACACATATTTTAATGGTGATTTAAATCCAGTCAAATGCAGAGTTAAGATGATTGTTAACAAGCTTAGAGAGACTTGGGTTTGAACCCAGCCCAAACGGCTCATAACCATAGGTGACTCAAGTTGCAAGAAATCTCAGACCCTCTTCTACCTTCTTTTTGTGCCGTAGGTACGTGGTGCGGCCAAAACACTCATAAACATAAATAAAAATCAGTAAATCTGAAAAAAGTTATTTAAATGATCCATAACACCTATTAACTGACCTATAAAAAAAAAATGTAAGGCTAGTTAGCTTATAGGAGACTGTTTACAGTGGAGGAAATCAATTCCACATTTATCTCTCTGGACATGCTTTTATATGTTCTTACATTCAGTGTTCTTTCCTTAACTGGCATCAAGTATGATGAACTGGGTGTGGACATTCATGCATTAAGTTTTTTTTTTTTTCAAATACATTATTTTTAATGTCTTTCTACAGGCATTTTGTATGTCTGTCTCAGCTTTTCTTTGGTTTTTTTTTTTTTATGTGCCTTTTTCTTCCTTTAAGTTCCCTCTTATGTACATGTATTTGAGACACTCATCCTACTAATTTACCTCATTTGCTGTATTCAGTCTGGAAAAGACAATTGCCAGTTCTTTTCCAAGAAGGACGCTTTATGATGTTCTTCTACAAATGAGCCGTTTTAGAAAAGAAGACACTTTTAGTTCATGAAAGAGGGGAAGTGCATTTTTAGGTATTTTATTCAGAGGATAAGGTTTATACAACTGTCTGTTTTTAAGCCAATCTGCAAACGTTTTTAGACTTGGAGAATGCTTGTCAGACCTGAAAGGTACAACTTGCCAAGTAGCTGATGCCTTTGAAATTTGGACTTAGGTCTGGTGGAAGAATGTGGTTGACAGCCACACTGCCATTTACAGTAATCCTTTTTATGTAAGGAAATGACTCCTCTTGGCTTAATAATTTCCAGATGGTTTTCTGGCTCCTTGATGATTGCCAAGTCACTTAAAATTCAGGTTTCCATAGCCAGTTTACTAACGGCAACCCTCGCTTCTTGGGATGTCCAATGTGATGTTAAAGTACTTTGTGAAACTAAGCCCTTTTGGGGAACTTGCAACTTAGGTGGGCTGTTGGGGGTACAAACTTAAGATGTGGCCAGTGTCTCACTCAGCGTTTGACCTGTGACTAAAAGCTTGTCAAAGATCTTTTGCTTGGGGCATGTCCAGGCCTTAAAGGGCCCTGACTAGAAGAACCAACGCCATAAAGAACTTTCCCCAAAGCCCATTCGATTTGTGAGGGACTCAGGAATGCTTCTAGTTGGATGTTAGTGCTTTTTATAAGGTGCTTCTATTGTTGGGGGCTTGACGAGATCAGTTAGCCAATGCGCGTCTCTCATGAGAAATCAGGTAGCCAATGCGCGTCTCTCGTGAGAAATCAGGTAGCCAATGCGCGTCTCTCGTGCTGTTTTCCGACGATGTTTCCCTTTCCTAGCCTTTTCCTTTATTATGATTGCCATTCTGGTGTGGTGCCCAGTGGTTTCTATAACATTTCCGCTGTTCCTGCATTATCTATGTACTTAGCTGTTTTGTTTTCATTTTCTTCCTAACCTTGGTCTCTAAGTTGCAAGCTTCATTGAAGCGTCTGGTGGCTGTGTCCCTGTCTTTTCTTCCATGTAGCCAGCTGAGCTTTTCATATGATGTGGCTTTAGAAGGACTAGCTTGCTCCTGGAGTCATTTGAGTCTTTCCTGGGAGCACTTGCAGTCCCAGCCTCAGCAGGATCCCACACATGCCTGCTCTACAGTGCAAACGCCACTCTGCCCAGCCAATCCCTCTGCTCCATCCACTGTCTGTCTTCTAGGCGTTTCTGCACTGTTTTCTCCCTTCTGAGTCTTGTGTGTTAGTGTCTTGAGTTCCTGTACTGTTGTTTTGGTCTTGAGGACCAACGAAGAGAAATATGCAGGGGGTTGGCAGTGATAAGTTGAAAGCAGAAGCTGATGTGTGTGTGTGTGTGTGTGCAAGTGTGTGCCCTCCCTCCACATGAACATATTTGCTGATGGTGGAACTCAGCACATACCATCCTGCTGAGGATAATTCTTTAGCCCAGGAATTGGTCTTGTCAAACCGGAGGGGGGGGGGGAGGAGGGGTGTGGTGTGGTAAAGTGTTCCTTCAAAAAAAGAAGGTAATTAACATTTATTACATATTGAACACTAAGTCAGGCTGCTTCAAACACTGTTCCACAGCTATGAAAACTGGCAGTCATGTGGCAGTGTCACATGGCAGTCATGTGGCCAAGTAACCTGTCTCAAGAAGAAGCTTCCACTGCAGCTGGATGGTTCGGTTTCCTCAATGTCATATGTGCTTCTGATGGTAACTCTCCTTAAATTAGATTGGCATGGCCCTCCACTTAGTATGACCAATTACTTCTCAAGCTTTATCACAGGAGGTCCCAAAGCAGCCAGCACAGAGCCTTCAGGAAATCAGACTACAGGAGCTCAGGCCCTGCAGGTCACACTTTACTCTTACGTTTTCACTGAGTGGGACGAGACTCGGTGCCTTAGATATGTCACTTCTAGAAGAAAGAGATGCCGAGTAAGCGAAAGAATGGCACCTGGACAAGCCACGTCATCTGGAATGGATTTGACATTTTGTGGTTAAGTAGAATAAACTCTAGGTCTAAGATTATAGTCCAATAATTAGTTTTCTGTTATTCTGGTAAAGTTAGACCTCAATTCTGGTACCACAATCCACAGATCAGGAATCACTAGCCATTATGAAGATTAGAAGTGCTTATATCAGTATCAACTTAGTTAAGACTCCTAATCATATGATGCATAACTGGTCCTAAAGCTAGATAATAAAACCCAGTGGGCCATGGTGGCCCACGTCTTTAGTCAGTCCCCTGCTCGGGAAGCAGAGGTAGGTGGATCTCTGAGTTCTAGGCCAGCCCTGTCTACAGAGAGGGTTCCGGGACAGCAAAGGAGGCAAGGTTACCCTGTCTTGAGAAACAAACAAACCAATAATAAATTAATAGAAAAGAAAAGCAGAAAATAAATCACTAAATTTCATTCATCTTTTTCTTCGTAGCAGTAGTGAGTAGTGTTCTCTTGTAGAGAACAAAGTTAAATTATAAACTAGCAACAAATTGATTTATTTTTCATATCAAAAAGCCCTTTTCTTTAATCATCTCTAGACTCTATCCTCTAATCTCTCACTAAATAAGAACTTGGGAAATATATCAGAAGTCTGGCAGGGAGCAGATGACAATTCACAGGGTTTCCATGAAGTCGCTTTAGAGGCTGAGAGTGCAGAGAAATGGTAGAGATTCCGGGTGTGCATGAAGCACTGCGTGGGATCCCAAACTCTAGCCAGCCAATCGCCAGCCAGCTAATCAATCAAACAAACAAACAAACAAAGTAAGTTACAGGGGGAGGAAGGGAGGAGGAGGAGGGAGAAACTTTAAAGAAAGGTGGCTCTAATAAATAGGCAGGAAGAAATAGGGGAGCAGCAAAGGATCTAAAGGGGGTGACCATGGGGAGGCATCTGACTGATGGGCTGGGTATGGGGAAGAGGTGCTGCTGCTGAAACTGGACAGCCAGGTCTTGGTTCTGTGCAGTCAGGGTGCTGACTCTTGGTCTCTGTTTTCCACATGCTGTTGGGAAATAATCCCTTAGTGCTGCTTCCCTGGTTACTCAAAGACTGTGCATGGAACTGTGGGATCAGGCAGGTGCTGGGCTTGGATTTGATATTGAGCGAGAAAGGTAGGTATGTATGTATCTCTGTGTCTCTGTCCCTCCCTCTCCCCCCACCCCCGTATGTGTATGCATGTGTACATATGTTGATGTGTTGATTTTATTGTTGAGGATAGAACCAAGGGTCTGGTGCATGCTAAGCAAATGCTTTACTGCTGAGCTACATGTCAGCCTGGAAGTTTATACTGAATACAACACTTCAACATCCCATTGTGCTGAAAAATACGTTAGACCTTTTGTAGGTGGGCTGTATTGTCTGAGGACCAGGGAGATGGTTCAGCAGGTAAAGACACCTGCTGCTAAGAGGTGGTTTAGCAGTAAAGTTACTTGCTGCTAAGCTTGATGACCTGAATTCAATCTCCTGGACCCACATGGTGGAAGGAGAGGTACGCGCGCACACACACACACACACATGAGTAAATTAAATGTAAAAATGAAAGACTATATTATCCTACTTTTGCCAGTTTCTATCCAACTATAAAATTGGCTATTTACCCTTGAAATCATTTTAAAAATTAGCAAGTTTTTATATTTACAGAGATGTTTGTTTGTTTCTTTTTTTTTTTTAATTTCAAAATGTTGGATTGTAAAACTTTCCCTTGAATGATGGCTTTGGAATGGATGCATGCCTGTCTTGTGTTGCTGAGGAGTTGTCATGGCTGTGGTTTCTGAGATGCCATGTTTAGCCTGTGGTCAGTGGACTATAGAAGGTTTAGAGTTGGAACTAGTGGAGAGAAGCCAGGTTGCTTTTCTATAAACTATGTGGCTCTTGGAAGATTCCACCAACCCTGTTGGGTGTGAAAAGATTTGTTTCAAAGATGGGCACCAGTACCTTCTACCCTGTAGCAGTGCCAGACTTCAAGATCCTTCATTTCCTCTGCCTTGCAGAGTGAGTCAGCACAGCGGTGATGAGCCAGTATCACTCTGTAATGCTGTCTCTGATCTGCGTTCCTCTAAATGATGTGTTGAGCTTTTAATTTCCATAGTTTCAGAATGCGACCAGTTTGGAAATAGTTTTAGCAGTAATCAAGTGATAGCAAGGCCATTCGTGTGGACATTGATTGATTTTCTCACGAAGAGACTAACTTTGGGTGTAATGATGGCCACATGTGGTCCCGCAGACATACAGAGTTTAGACTGTAGGTTGGAGCACAGTGTGACAACTTTCAGTGAGTCCAAGTCGCTTGCTTGTGCTGTGTTAACAGCCCTAGCCAACTAACGTCCTCACTGTCACCCATATTATCTGATATGATGCTTTTTCTGGCTAATTCTGTGAGTCTGAAATAGTTTGTGCATGTGTGTGCAATGTGTACTCTTGTGTGTTAGGGTGACGTCAGCACTGGGGTTAGTGGTCTGGCAAAGGAACAGTTAAAGTGTTGTTTGCTCTGACATTTTTACAGGCTTTGAACTATACAAACTCGGATTTTATGGCTCATATCCCTGCCAGGCAGGAGAGAGAGAGAGAGAGAGAGAGAGAGAGAGAGAGAGAGAGAGAGAACACCAACCCACACAGTGAACCAGATGCCCTGTATGGAGTGACAGTCTCTCTCCAGGCCTATTTCACACTGTTGCAACAGGCATTTCTTTAATTAGATGAACCTGAGTATCTCTTTATACACCTCCTTGTGTTTTTCTTTCTCATATCTGTGTCCCACTGGATACTAGATTTCTTACACAGCATATACTTTCTTTTATTGTTTTATATAATGTGTATGAATCTTTTGCCTGTATGTCCGTATGTGTAACACATATATGCCTATTGCCAGAGAAGGAGCTAAGATGTGGGTTATCGTGTGGATGCTGGAAACCAACCCCGAGACCTCTGCCAAAGGAGCCAGTGCTTTCAATGGCTGGCCATCTTTCTAGTCCTTTCCACTGCATACTTTTCTCTATAATCTTTTGTTATATTTAGATGTTTGAAATATCTTTGGAATGTCTTCATTTATACTTTTTAATTCTATTTGATTTCTTCTTTTGATCAGTGATCCCTTACTCTGATGTCAAAGTCATCTGATCCTTTTCTGGTCATGGTTCTTTAAACTATAAAGGCATTTTTTCCTTTTGATACCTTTATATTTAATATTCATATTAAAGTAATGAAACTACATTTTATGTTTGCCTGCGATATGAAAGCCAGCTTTGTTCACTGTTGTCTCCAGTGTTCCTGGCACCACGCACCGAATCTGTTCTTTGCTGCTTTGCTATTTCCAAAGACTGTATCCTGGTCCATATGGACACACCCTTTCTCTCTCTTGCTCACTTAAGAGGCAAACCAAATATCAGATGCTATGAATATCTTTAGGTTTTTTTGAAATTGACTTAGTTATATTGTAAGTATGGTTTTCTTTCATTGCTTTTATTTCAGTCTATATATGTGGGAACAAGCCTGGTGCTGTGGAATGAAGTCCCATGTGGGTGCTGCAGCTCTGGGTGGGACAGGAGTCACTCGGGAAGTGACCGAGCATCTTCTCGATGGGCAGGTGGGGGCTGTGGGAAGCCTTTGCAGGCCCTGCCCAAGGGTGGGGGAGAGGGCCATTCCCAGGAACGCGCAGCAGCCATCTCCATGGGTTCTCTAGCCCAAGGCACAGCAGTCACCGCAGGGTGCTGCTAGCCAGAGCACAGCTGAGGTTCCTGATGGATAGTCTCGACAGCTTGGGGTGCCAGGCAAGCTGCCTAGGTCTGGGAGTGCTGGGGTTCCCTAGGCAAGAGATTAGCTCCTTAATCGAGGGTGGGATCCCTCATTTCTTGTGGGTCCAGATGAAGAGACAGTCAATAATTCTAAGACGTTTATTTTCATCGTGTGGAGAATGGCTTGGATGGCTTGGATGGAATTGTACACCCCCCCCTCCCCCAGAGGCAGATATAGTAACTGGGAAGGGGCGTGGCTAAGCCTCTAGGTGTCTCATTAACATGGGGATGGCTTGGGGCTGTGTGGCCAGGCTTCTACCTGGGGCATGGCCAAGCCTCTACCTGAGGAGGGGTGGTATGTGACCTTTACTGGAGCCAAAAGCCTCCAGGAGCCTTGGCATAATGTTTCTGGTCCCTTGCGGATTCCGCTGGGTCTCCCAGAGTTTTCACCTGTGCTTAACTGGGTGCCAGAGTGCCTGTCACAGATCACTGCCCCACAGATATAAGCCTTTAGTTTTCTACCATACTGCATTCTGAGATATGGGAGATTTTATATGTATATATAATCTTGGCTTCATGTGTGTAAGTGCACCCCATGTTTGTCTGGGGTATGCAGGTGAAGGACTGGTCAGATCTTCTGGAACTGGGGGTACTGATAGCTATGGCTTCTGAGCAGGTGTTGAGAACTGAATCAGGGTTCTTTGCAAGAACATCAAATGCTCTTAGCTACTGAGGCATCTCTCTAGCCTCGTCTAGTAGAAAATTTTAAGTTAAGCCTCACTTTTTTAGGCTGGCATACAAAGTATTGAATCTCATTCTGGCATTTTCATGCATATGAGCCATAGTGTATCTTTGTTCTAATTCATCCTTTGGTTTGGTTTGTTTTAATACCCCCCTCTTTTAAGACAAGGTCTTGAAAGTATAGGTCACATGGGCCTCAAACTCCTGCTGATCTTCCTTCCTCTACATCCTAAATTTATAGATGTGTTCCTGGCTTTACATTTGTGATTTTTCCATTTCTGTTTTATGATTTGCCTGGAAAGCTTTTTGAGTAGTCCTGCCATTATCTTTTTAAAATCACTTGACTGTCTAGACCAACTTGGGGAGAGTTGACATCCATACAATGTTGTATCACATCTGTGAACAAGGTATGTTTCCTTAGTTTTCAAGTTTTGTAAAACATTTCCTTAATTTTTTTTTTTTTAAATGTGGCAAAAGTTGTAATTTACCAGGTTAAATCTAGAGACTTCACAGATTTTGCTTATTTACTTATTTATGCCATTGGTGGTAAGGACTGAATCAAAGGCCTTAACCATACTAGGCAGATATTCTGTCCCTGAGCTGAATCTCCAACCCTAGATGTGTCTCTTTCATTTCAGCATAAAAAATGCTATCGAGAACTTATCTTCCATTCTAGAACTTAATTCTCTAATTGGGTAATTAGTTCTAATTAAGAATGATGTTTTTTTCTCTGTATAACCAGTATTTCTCCAAATAATCATTTAATTGCTCTTCTTCCAGCTCATCATTTTTCCTTGTCTTATCCATTTGCTGGGATCTCCAGTTTGTGCGGCATCTCTTACTTGTGTCTGAATAAATGCAAATGAACCAAAGGCTTCTGTTTCCAGTTATGCTGTGCTGTGATATAGTTTTACTATTAGTGTTTTAAAGGGAATTTATGGGTGCTTTCTTATAGTCTTGGTTTTGAGAGTATTTACCACAATTAGATATTGAACCATATACCACACTAACTTTTGGTTTATTAAAATTGCTTGAATTCTTTTTCTCTAAGCGATAAATGTCGTGACCTTTAATGTTAAGGTGGCATTTAGACCTTTAATGTTAAGGTCTAAGGGTTCTAATAAACCCTTTAACACTATAAATTTTAGCGATATGCTTTTAGCTTTTATTGATTTTTCTGATGTTTTTTTCATTCATATTCACTAAAATTTCCCTGTACTTTTGGGGAGAGTGCAATTGTTTATTTAGAATTAAGGCTTTAGAAACCTCAAAAGATGAACTGTGTTGTTCTTTCTTGCCTTCGCCTATGCATGCACCTTTAGGTTTGTTCCTTTCTGCATATGCATACGTGTGTGCGTTTCTTAAGATTCTGGAAACATCTATTTTATTTAGATTCTCAAATGTTAGTTTATAATGTTCTTCTAAAAGTGTCTGTATATTACTTTTAAAATAGTTATTATCTTACTATTTAGATCCTGGGGCTATAGCAACACAGACAAATAGCCCCAAATACATAACCCTGCCAGATGTAGTGGTGCGATGGCAGGGGTAGAGGCAGGTGGAGTTCTGTAAGTTCCAGGCCAACCTCCTGCACCTAGGAAATCCCAGGATAACCAGGACTACATAGGCCCTGCCTCAGAAACAAAAGCAAAACAAAACAGACCAAAACAAACAAAAAATCCAAAAAAATGAAACAAAAATAGAAATAGTTGATATTATATATACAAAATTTTAGTTTTTTTGCCCATTTTACCATTTTTTTTCAGTGTAGTTTAATGTGTGTACATGTGTGTTTAAATACTATCAGGCGGTTATTAAGAGGTATGTTTTTACAAATTTTCACTTTAGTTTTAACCATGTCTGGGTATGTATGTGTGCAAATGCCTACAAAGGCTAGAGGCATTGGGTTCCCCGGACCTGGAGTTGGTAGCGAGTCTGGTGTATCAGTGACAATAAGCCCATGGCAGAGGTCTAGTGTATCAGTGACCATAAGCCCATGGTAGAGGAGCCTGATCCTCTGTGTGGGTCACAGGGATCGAACTCAGATCGCCTGGGCAGCAGGTGACTTTACCCATTAAACTGGCCCTCTGCCACTTTTAGAATGACTTGTGATAATGCTTAGTGTTTGAAAGATGATTATGTGAGCAACAGAGTTTATTTGGCTGCCTCAGATTCAGTGTCATACTGGTGGTTAGGGGCTTATAAACTACATTCCTGCATGTGTTATTTAACTCTTGTATCCCTGAAGGTTAGGTGGCGCTCACAGATGAAAGAACGAAAACCAATGAAGGACCTTCTTGGCTTCTTAATGCCAGCTCTAAGATCCTTCCATTTTAAGTTTTAAAGGGAATTATTATAATTATTTTGTGTGATGTGTGTGTGTTTGCATATGCACACATGTGCAGGTGTGTATACGTGTATGTGTTTGGATGTGTGTGCATGCGTGTGCCAAATGCATCTGGAAGCCACAGTAGAAGCTGGGTGTCTTTCTCTATTCCCCACCTTATTTTTTGTGAGGAAACCCTCCCACTGAGCCTGGAGCTCACTGATTGGATGAGGATGGCTGGCCAGCCAGCCCTGAGCATCCTTCTATCTCTACCTCCCCAGGACTGGGGTTACAGATGTGTCATCATGCCTAGTTCAGGGCATCTGAACACAGGTGCTTGTGCTTACACAGGCGGTACTTTACCTCCGTAGTCATCTTGGTCCTCAACTCAAGAAATCCTTTCATTTTTAATCATGATGCCCTTTATACATCAAGCATATTTTCTTATGGGTTATTCTAGTTAATTAAGATTAATATATTCTAGTTGTTAAGTCAAAATAATATATTTAAATACATGTAAAGTATATTTACATGTATTTAAATGTGTTTTATAAAATATATAAAATAATATATTTAAATATATTTTTAAAACTCGGCTTGAGTATTTGTTGACCATTTTCTGTTATATGTCAGGGAAAAGGGGAAAAATCCCACCCTGTGAAGAAAACAATCGGCTTTGGGGAATAAACTCAAGTCCTGACCTGTTTACAAAGAAAGAGAGCTATTTATCAGTGCTCTTTAATTAGCTTGCTGCTGTTCCTTGCCATATGGAGGTGTTCTGAGTTTGATTAATGTTGAGAGTTTACAGGAGAGCTGCTGCATCCTCAGCAACCTCACATCTTGAATATGACTGACATACCACACTTTTCATTTGCGTTCCATGCACATGTTAACCCAGATGGCTGAAATACTGAGGGCACACCAGAGCTTCGGAATTTCTCTGCCATGTGTGCATCTTCCAGGGTTTCCTGATTACAGTGAGTGTTTCATGTCCGTTCAGATTTCTAGGCCTGAGGCAGGCATCAAAACTTTTCTCTAAGCTTTATATATTAACTTAAAATTTAGATTTGTGAAATATTTGTTTACTATATTAAAAACTCAGGCATAATTATTTTTCCTGTTATATTACATTTTTTATTGTTCAAAAGGAATTTTGTTTGACATTGAAATTTTGGATTTTCGCCGGGCAGTGGTGGCGCACGCCTTTAATCCCAGCACTTGGGAGGTAGAGACAGGCGGATTTCTGAGCTTGAGGCCAGCCTGCTCTACAGAGTGAGTTCCAAGACAGCCAGGGCTACACAGAGAAACCCTGTCTTGAAAACAAAACAAAACAAACAACAACAACAACAACAAAACAAAAAACAAAAAGAAATTTTGGATTTTCAGTGTATTTTAAACTATCAACTTAAGAAATGTTGCTTTTAGGGGCTCAGCAGTTAGGAGCACTTGCTTATTTTCCTGACGACCTGGGTTTGATTTCCCGTAACAACATGGCAGCTTACAACTATCTACCTCCAGCTCCAGGGGATCCATTGTCCTCTTCTGACCTCTGTGGTCACACGGTGTGGTACACAGATGTATATGTCAGGAAAAACACCCGAACACAGAAAATAGTAAATAATAAAGAAATGTGGACTTTAAGTAGTGCTTATATTGAAGACTACCACTTTTACTACTGACGTTATTAAAAAAAGGGTTAGGATAGGCTGGTAATGACACTTGCCACCAAGTCTTCAGACCTGAATTCAATCCCCCAAGCTGACATAGTGAGAAAACAGACTTCTGAAAGTTGTCTTCTGACCTCTGCATGTACTCTGTGGCACCCATGTTTACACACACACACACACACACACACACACTGTAATAAAATTAAATAAAAATAGTGCTTGAGACTGGGGAGACGGCCTGGCAGTGAAAGGATTCGCCTTTAAGCCAGAAGGCTAATGAGAGTTAGGGTCCCCATAGCCTAAGGGAATGTCAGGTGGACATAGCTGCCTGCCTACAAGTCCAGCCTTAGAAGCCAGAGACAGGGATCCGTGGAGCAGGCTGGCTAACCAGAATACTCTTATCTCCGGCTCTGGGTTTGACTGAGAGACCTTGCCTTAAATGAATAAGATGGGGACCAGCGAAATGTCTCAGCAGGTACAGGTAGGTTCTTTCTGCACAAACCCAGTGACATGAATTCAATTCCCAGAACCTCTATAAAGATGGAAAGAGAGAACCAACTCCATAAAGTTGTCTTCTGTCCCCACTGTCCCCTCCCTCATCATGCATACATGCACCAACAACAAACGTAAACCCTTGAGGAAGATTCCCTCCAGCCTCCACATGCGTGTACACACAGGTATATGCACCTACATTCTCACATGAATACATATGTGCACATATACCACACTCATATATGTAAAAACGTTATAGTGTCATCAAGTAGCCTGACAACAAAAGACAGAATTATGACAGATTTAGGTTTTTTTTTTTTTTTTTTTGGTTTTTGAGACAGGGTTTCTCTGTGTAGCCCTGGCTGTCCTGGAACTCACTCTGTAGACCAGGCTGGCCTCAAAGTCAGAAATCCGCCTGCCTGCCTCTGCCTCCTGAGTGCTGGGATTAAAGGTGTGTGCCACCATGGACCGGTGACAGATTTAGTTTTAAGTTCTTAATTGGTTTTAATATTTTCAATTCTAGAATAACGGTCTTCTATTGCTGTTGTTGTTGTTATTAATATTTCCCTTATTCATCCTTCTACAAATAGGGTAAGGGTTGAGGTTGAGCTCCACCTCAGAACGTGGCTTTAAAGACGGAGAAGAGCTATGTGGTAGACCACAGAATAAACAGTAGATTATTTCCACTATTTTCCTTGTAAAGGCTTAAACTGAGGATTCCTCATGCTTACTTAATACTAGCTTATTTGGGCACTTGGCTGTTATCTGTCTGCAGATTTCTCTAGCAGGCAAGCATCTTAGTTTTGGGCTGCTAATTTATAACTTTAGTCTCAGCAACTCCATTTTTGTTTGGTCTTTTGGCATTAGAGCAAGCGTTCAGTTGAAACCAATGGCCTCTATGAAATTTGCTTTCTTGTCGCTTTTCCAGAGACTGGAGTGTGGTTCCCAGTAACACACCAGCAGCTTACAATATTGTGTAACTTCAGGCAATCTGATGCCCTCCTTTGGCCTCTGTGCACACTTACATGTACCTACATGTACTCACACACAAACACACACACACACACACACACACACACACGTAGTTTACAAAATAAATTAAAATTTATTATATAAAAGTTTCCCTTTAACTTTGTACGATACATTTGAAGATACAATGAAACTAGGTGCCCTTAGTGTAATTTACTTCTCTAGTCAGAAACCAAAGAGTTGAAATGCTTCTGTTTCTGCTTTGAAGATAACTTATCTGTTGTTTGTTCTTGACATTACTTCTGGCTATTCCCAGGATTTCCCCTGTTTGTATTTCTTCCCTTTGTCCATATTCTTTTCTTTCTTCTTTGGATTTGTGAGACAGGGCCTTATAGTATGGCCCAGGTTGGCCCAGCACTTGCTATGTAGCCCTGACAGACCCTGGACTTACCATCCTCCTGCCTCATCCTTAGGTTTGCAGGTGGCCTCAAGGATTATTTTGTCAATGATATTTTTTGTGATGCTTCCTCTGTGCTTTTCAGTAGTATTTCATAGTTTCTTTAAAACAGTTTTAAATCTGTAAATGACGCTTTAGGATAGAGAAAAGTCAAATTGAAGTAGGTTAAGAATTAAGTAGCTTTTTATACCTAAAAAGATGCCATGGTTTTAATTTTCTTATTCAAATTGCCTTAGAGAATCTTGTTATGTGGTCTTTTCTTTTCTTTTTTTTTTTTTTAAATTTATTTATTTTATGAGTACACTGTAGCTGTCTTCAGACACACCAGAAGAGGGCATCAGATCCCATTACAGATGATGGTGAGCCACCATGTGTTTGCTGGGATTTGAACTCAGGACCTCTGGAAGAGCAGTCAGTGCTCTTAACCGCTGAGGCATCTCTCCAGCCCCGTTATGTGGCCTTTTCTAAAGTTATTAATCTATTTTCCATTGCTACCACACAGTTCCTGAGGCTCTGTAGTACATTCTAAAAATGAGATTAATTTACAGCACAACATAGGAGGCTAAAGGACTAAGCATAATACTGGCTCAGACAGGCCCCACTAGCTGCATTTTATTATAGTAAAGGAGTCCTGCTATAGTCTTCAGAGAGGAGGGAGCCTTAATGGAGAAAATGCTTTTATAAGATGAGGCTGTAGGCCATCCTGTGTGGGCATTTTCTTAGTGACTGATTGGGGGAACAGCCCATTGTGGGTGGTGCTATCCCTGGGCTGATGGTCCCAGTTCCTATGAGAAAGCTGACTGAACAAGCCATGAGGAGCAAGCCAGTAAGCAGCACCCTTCCATAGTCTTTGCGTCAGCTCCTGCCTCCAGGTTCCCGCCTTTCTGTCCTGACTTCCTTTGATAATGAACAGTGTTGTGGAAGTTGCTTTAGACATGGTCACAGCATTAGAAACCTAGCTAAGACAAATGACATTATAACACATGTGTTATGTGTGACTTGGATAGATTATGTGTGGTCATGCTCGAAGCCAGAGAGTGGGGAGGGGCCCAGTCTTCCTTGTTCATAAGAAAACCATCTGCGGAGAGCTATCCAGGGTCCAATGAGAACTATCTTACTTCCCTTTAAGAACAGCAGCTGAAGAAGCAGTCACTTCCTATAATGCCTCATTTCTTAAAGGTCCCACAGCTGTAGGGGGAATCAAATTTCCTAACACATGCATCATCAGGAGCACACTTAAATCAGAAGCAAATTATATTAGTAAGGATTTTAACTCTCTCTAGGACTTCAGTTTTACCTTGGAGTATTTAGATATTTTAGGAAGATGTAGATTACATACATTTTGACCTTCTGCAACCTTTTACAGAGTCTATTTTCTTAAAAGGAAGATGTTACTGTGGTCAGGTGAGTGGGTAGCAATCCCACGTTAGCCTGAGATGTACTAACTGAAGATTAAGTTCCGAGAGGTTCTGACTCCTTTGCAGAAAGCAGGGGTAGTGGTGGGGACTTTCCTGAAGAAGGGCTCAAAACACCCATCAGATATTTAAAAAGATTCATGGTGTACAAATGGTTAAACATAGACATAGTACCAGTAGGAGGTAGAAAGAGAACCAGAAAAAAAAAAAAAACAAACAAAAAACGGAGCCTGCAAATTAAGATTTCAGTAGTAGCTAGTCAATGTTTGTGGGTGGAGGAGGAAGATGAATTGGAGTCCACTGAGAAGTAAATCGGAGATGAAGAGGTGAGGGCAGGCAGGGTAGAGTTCTCTTTCTGGAAGTCGCTGATAAGGAGACAGGCAGATTGCTTGATAGAGTGGGGTAAGATTAAGGGAAGGCAGGCAGAGTCCCGCCTGGTCTCCTCTGTTGCAGCCTCTGTCATCCTATCCCACTTGTGTTTCTGCCCTTAGCCTTGCAGCCCATGAAAGCTGCTCTGTTGGAGAACACTCTAGAGGCTTCCTGTGTGGGCTGGCGTGCCTTCTGCAGGGGTTCTGATTGCAGAGTGGTTATGAACCCCCTAAGAATAGTGCTTACTTTTGACTGCATATTTGGTGTTCTCTCTCCACAGCACTTTTCATGGTCCTGTGCTTTTGTAAGGGCTCACTCTGGTTCCCTGGCGCCGGCGACAGGATACAGGATAGGACAGGATCTGGTTGGTGGAAACAGTAGTCCCGGTGCCAAGGGTGAGAGACCATCTCTGAGTTCCCGGTTTCTCTTTCAGCTCAGCCTGAGCAGTTGAATGTTCCTGAGGGCCGAGGGTGGGATTCCAGTTTGTGTGCACTGCACGTCGGGCTTCCTCATCACAGAGATAGGCATTAAATCCTTTGTTCGAGAGCAGTACGGAAATAGGAACTTCTGCAGCTACATAATCTCTTTCCTCCTTCCTTTTTAAGACTGTTCCATTGCTGGGGACGTGGTTTTCTTAGCTCATTTATGGGTCCATTTTCTATTGCTGGAACTGAATATTGTTGACTGAGAAATTAATAAAGAATGAACGTTAACTCATTTTATAGTTCTAGATGCTAGGGGAGGGGGAACATTTTGGGGCTGTATCTAGGAAAGCTCATGGATTTGGCTAGGATAGCTAGCCAGATCTGCTTACCCATAGCTGGGATTATTCTGCCAACAGCTAGCTTGCCAGTCCCTTCTTCAGGCTTTTCAGCCTATGGTAAGAGCATGTAAGCAAGCAAGCAAGCAAGCAAACAGCAAGCAAACAAACACAACAGGCAACAACAGCAAACAAAAACAAAGCAAGCAAATAAACAAAAATCCAGAATCTATAGCTAGTTGACTGGGTGATGAAGCTGCTTTGAATGTTAGCCTTCTCAGGCTTTTTCCTGAAGATTTAGTTCAGTAGTAAGCTCCGGGGCAGCCTGTTGTAAGGTGTGGCTCACCATACCTGGCTTTGGAGTCATCTTCTATGCTTTGAAATCAGTTATCTGCTTGACACTAACTCAAGTAGAAGGTACTAGCTAACTTTATTTTCTCCACATGGCTACCTACCTTTTCACATGACTTAGCTATGGCAGACATCATGAACTGTTCATCCAATGCCTCTTGTCTCCTCTGTTCCATCTGTACCCTGATATTTATGAGAACAGTCATCAATCCAGATTTTAAAACCATCTTCACAGACACACTTGCTGCTAGCAGTGGCCAAGTGTCCCAAAGTCCAACGGTACAACCCCTAGGAGAGCCACTGCTTTGCTGTCGAAGGGGGACAGAATGCTGCGATCCCCTTTGGTCTTACTTGGCCCTTTTCATGAGAGCAGAAGAGGGCAGATGCTGAGAGAGCACCTTGTGATTCTGAGGTTCAACAGTCTGGTGGTCCTACTGTCAAAGGCTGATATGCTAAGGACAGAAACGAGAGGCACCCAGGGCGTCTGAGGTTGTTTACTGTTGTGAATTTCTACCTACTGGGTCAGTCTTGGTCTTTTAAGCTTCAATTTACTATTTCTCTTTTTCTTTTCTTTTCTTTTTCTTTTTTTTTTGAGACAGGGTTTCTCTGTAGAACCCCAGCTGTCCTGGAACTCACTCTGTAGACCAGGATGGCCTTGAACTCAGAGATCCGCCTGCCTCTGCCTCCCAAGTGCTGGGATTAAAGGCGTGTGCCACCACTGCCCAGCATTTCTCTTTTTCTTATTTACCTATGTATATACATGATGTTATATACTATGTTTCCATATAAGGTGTGATTGAAAAGATATTTTATGATTACAAATGAAACACATGTCCATAGACCCAAACACAGAAATAGAAACTCATAGTTACTTGTACTTTCGTGTCTTATGACATATACTGTATTACATTTTTAGTTTTAAAATTTGAGACAGGGTTTCATGTGTCCCAGGCTGGCCTTGAACTCACTATACATCTGAGAATTCTCTTTTATGCGTTACCCTACTGCCTCTAACTCTCAAGTGCTAGCACTATATGGTACAGCACAAGATTCAGTCTGAGTAGTGTTGAGGTTGAACTCCCAGCTTCATGCATGCTAGTCAAGCATTCTATCCACTGACCCTCGGCCACAACTTGTGTGTGCATCTTCATTTTAAAATTTATTATTATTGTTGTTGTTGTTTATTATTATTATTGTTGATGATGATGATGTTGCATGTGTGTTTGTGAATGATATATGTATGCAAATGGTGCACATACCAGGGCACATATGTGGAGCTCAGATGTTCTGGGGATCCAACTGAACATTAGGTGTGCACTGTCAGACAGCAAGCTCCTTTATCCACTCAGCTATCTTGCCAGCCCATATGTGTCTTTGAATACTTGAATATCTATTTGACCTTACCTATTTCTTAAATTCAATGGTAAATCAAAAGAAGCTTGGGAATCAGTAGTTTCCTCTTTGATTCTTAGTTGATTTTTAAACTTTGAATTTGAATTTTTATTTCAAAGACAAAAAGTTCCCTGTAAAATGGCCCATTCAGTATCAAATTACAGTTTCCTAAATTTGAATGCATGGCTTCCTTGTGGTTTTGTTTTATGGAAATGTTATTTTGAAAACGTTAATAAGCAATAATAGAGGGAAATGGCCTTAACAAAATTCACATTGTTATTCTTAAACATTAAGTATGAAATTAAGGATGTTTTGGTGTAGGTGTGTGGTGTGTGTGTGTGTGTGTGTGTGTGTGTGTGTGTGTGTATTTCTGACTCTATGTATTACTGACTGACCTCAATTTAAGAAATGTTCATTTCAAGGCTGAAGAGATTGCTTAGCGGCTAAGAGCACTGACTGCTCTTCCTGAGGTCCTGAGTTCAGTTCCCAGGAACCACAGGGTGGCTCACAACCATCTGTAATGGGATCCAATGCACTCTTCTAGTGTCTGTCTGAAGACAGAGTGCTCAAGTAAATAATAAATAAATAAATAAATAAATAAATAAATAAATAATATGTGGTGGCGCACGCCTTTAATCCCAGCACTTGGGAGGCAGAGGCAGGTGGATTTCTGAGTTCGAGGCCAGCCTGCTCTACAGAGTGAGTTGCAAGACAGCCAGAGCTACACAGAGAAACCTTGTCTCGGAAAAGAAAAAAAAAAATGTTCATTCTGTAAAATACCTTCCAATCAACAGCATTAAAGACTTGCTTCGTCTTGATAATTTGCAAAACCTTTAGAAAGATTATCCTGAAACCAACATTACAGCATTGAAATCATAGCCTAGCATTTTGGGGCCAGGAAGAAACTGTGAATTCCAGGGTCATAGGCACTACCATGGATGCCGTGCATTTGATTGAAAGGTGTAATTGAAGTCAAAGCATGAGAAAAGTTCCAGTTTCTGGCAGCAGAGGTCAGAGTGCTTCTGTGTATGTTTGCTGGTAAAGTTCAAGCAGAAGGTAAAATGCACTAGAAGCCTGCAACTGACCGGAAGGGCCAAAGGTTGAGTTTTTACTTCCAGTGTTGTCGTCCTCTTCCAAATTGCCTCCAGGGCTGGAGTAGCCACAAAATGACCTTGAAATATGATAGCCTCCAAGCCGATCTCGCTTGGATACTAGCCTGACTTTTGAAGGGGAGAGCAAACCTCTAAGGAAATGGGACATACTCATCCGAACAATATTCTGATTAAAGCTTTGCAATAGTAGCATCCGATCTTTAAATCATGAGCCCTTGTGGTATAGGAAATACAGGGGATAATTTATTGAAATGGCTCCAGTAAATCTACCAGCAAATATAAATTTGCAAAAACTTTAGAAAGATTATCATGAAAGCAATATGCAGCAAAATATAAATATTTTGAAATGAACATCTTGTTCTAGAATTCATTCAACTCCCTGTCCTTGTGGTATCTCGCTGTCTACCTTTTTTTTTTCTCTCTCTCTCTTTTTTTAGACAGGGTTTCTCTGTGTAACAGAGCCCTTGCTGCCCTGGAATCACTTTGTGCACGAGGCTGGCCTCCAACTCACAGAAATCCAACTGCCTCTGCCTCCTGAATGTTGGAATTAAAGGCATGTGCCATCATGCT
The DNA here is from genome assembly GCA_019843965.1 of Rhynchomys soricoides. Taxonomy (NCBI): domain Eukaryota; kingdom Metazoa; phylum Chordata; class Mammalia; order Rodentia; family Muridae; genus Rhynchomys; species Rhynchomys soricoides. The sequence continues at coordinate 20,879,789 of JADRCH010000004.1, read as the reverse complement.
GGACTTGTGGCTTATATTTTTATCTGTGTGTTCAATGATGATTAAAATCCATTCAAACAGTTGTATTCTGTATTTCCTTGCAACTGTAAAAACTTTTGTCATACAAATTAGAAGGTGAGTGTTTTCATGAATAAACTTACTTGGAATATCCCAATAAACTTACTTGGGAAATGGGTCTTTGTTGTTGTTGTTTTTCAAATAGGCACCCCTGATTTTCATCTTTGTGTTTTTAGTTTCAAGAGGAAATCAGACACATTGTTAGGAAGGTACTTTTTCCCCAACAGTACTGGTAGAATTCTGAACCAAGACACCCCTATGTCACCTTTGTTGCTATTGACAAGCTCAAGGTGGAGAATGAACTTCCAAGAGAAGGCCCTGTATTTAAATGTTAACTAAACTTTAAAGAAAGAATAACCATTACTATTAAGTTAGTCAAGGAAGCCAGTGTCACCTAATGCAGACATAAAATTGATGAGCTTATAAAATTGACACACTATAGGTTTACCCCTCCACCCATTAACTTAGAAAAAGCCAAATAATAATTAAGATATGTAGGGAATATTTATAAATGTTTCCAGAAACTATAGACAATTGAAAAGACCCTCTACAAAATCAAGTCACATTTTGTTATATTTGTGTGTATGTAAGGGCTGCTAGATATGCCATATTCCTCCTGAAGATGCCCTCAGCATCCTGCTCTGACCACAGTGGAAACTGAGTAAATTCTTTCAGTTGGCTTCTTTGCATGAGTGTGAATACTTTCTAACCATCTTTGACGCAGGGGGAAGGCTCCTCTGTAAACAGAGAGAGTAGCAGGTAATGTAACACCCCAGTGGGAGCGAGGGTTTCTTGGGTGTTGATTCTCTCTTGAATTCTGTGAATGTCTCTCTCTTTGTATCAGTCCACACCTGAAGATTAGGGTTGCTCAGCTTTGGATAAAACATTCCTTATTTAATGCATTCCACAGCAGCCACCAGTGAATGTGAGTGTGAAATCCAAGCCCCCTTTCAGGAGCTAACAAAGATGAGAATGCATTGCATTATTAAAAGAGCTTTTAGCCACTAAGAGAAGTGCTAGGTAAATAAGTTGAGCATAGCCTCCCACATTCCTTTTCAACCCCCACCTTGGAAAAACAGGAGAAAAGAAAACCTTTTGTTATAAGAGAGTGATTCTTTGATGGCTGTAAGCTTTCTTATGGGGCTTTTAACCTATTGAATGCTGGGACTGTGGTTCAGGATTACAGTGTTAGGTCTGTAATGGAAGCTTTTACTTGAGAGTCATGAAGCTTCCCTTTGGGATCAGATACTGATGGTGCAATATCAGTGCCTGAGATAAGAACAATTTACCTTCCTCCTTTTAGAAAGGGCTTTGGAGACATTGCGTACGGTATGGCACGAGCCCATCCTTCATCTCTTACAACCTTGCTTAATTTAGAAGACAATCTCATTGGATTGACATGAAGCACTAACAAAGACCAGAAGATCTGGAGCCATGACATAGTTGTTGCCTGGAGACATGGACCGTGGAAAGTCTTCCATGAAAATACTTTTTGATTAATTATTCTCATCTATTTAATGGTCTTTTAAGGTTGTAGTTATTCTCTGGCAGTTTGGCTGCTGCCATTTAATTTTGACCAGTATTTGCAATCGCAATTTAATAAATGATCATAAGCGATTGGGATCATTATATTGAGAATTATTATATTGAGAATATTCCCTCATTCATTCTTGAGTATATATTATGTGCTAGTGATTTTTCTGTGTATGTGGGTATATGAGTGAAAAAAGCCAGACACACTTGGGGAATGACTGATGAGTGTTAAGATCATTTTGAAGTGATAAGAGAATATTGGGGTGTCTTTGAGAACGTCTGAGCATTTCTTGAAGAGCTAAGGTAATGGGAAGTTGACCACCAAAGCCAACTGAAACCAATGGCTTTTGGGTTTACTACTATTACTAAATTTATTTATTTTATGTGGATATGTGAATATCTAAGTGTATTCATGTGCTGATGTCTACAGAGGCCAGACGAGGGAGCTGGACTTAGAGGTGTTTGTGAACTGTCTGCTGTGGGTACTGAGAACTGAACCTAGGTCTTCTGCTAGACCCACTGAAGCTCATTGACCTGCTTTTGGGGTTTTCTCTAAAGAATCCAGACAATGAAATTCATCAACTATAGAGGGTGAGTTTTAGAGAAAAATTTATTACAGATGATTCATTGGTGGGAGAGAGAAATGGGGAGGGGGAGAGAAGAGGGTATGTGTGAGAGTGAATGAAGGAGAGAGGAGAGAAGGGGAGGAGAGAGAAAGGAGAGAGAGGGGAGAGAGAGAGAGAGAGAGAGAGAGAGAGAGAGAGAGAGAGAGAGAGAGACCTATATAGAAGAAAGGGGTGCTGGGTAAGAGAGTACTATGAAGCCTGGAAACGTCTGGAAACTTATAAAAGGTGTTATGATAGAAGCTGCGGTGAGTTATGTATGGGACCAGTGACTTGGTCAGTCCATCTGACCCAACCAAGAGTTGTCTCTGTGCCCCTTGATTTCAGTCCTGCAGTCCTAATATCGTCTAGGCTGAGGTGTGCATTTAGGTGCTAGCAGAGCAGTGTGGACAGGAACTCCCTCTGGCATTTCTGGCCTCCAGCAAGGATGTTCATGGAATTGCTGCTTTGGATCCCAGCTCTATCTGATCAGTTTCCATCTCTTGTTCTCATCAATAATGTAGCCAAGTTTACTAAGGAGCTGAAAATCTTGTAGTAGAATTCTACTAGATCTAGTCGTGAAAGCTTTATGTTTATTCTTACAATGGTTTTCGTTTTTTCTCAATTTAAGAGTAATTCTTTTCGTCATTTTTAACTATACATATGTATGGTATACGTAAGGCAGGTGCCCACAGCGCCCAGGAGTATCGGATTGCCCCTGGAGCTGGAGTTACAGGTGGGTCTGAGCTGCCTGATAGGGTATAGTATGTGTGCTTAGCTGGGCCATCACCACTCTAGCCCTGTAATCTTCCTCTTCCTCCTCCCTCCTCCTCCTCTTCCTCTTTTTAATGTAGAGACACTTTTTTGTTTTCTTTCTTTGCGCTCTTTCTTTTGAGACAAGGTCTTATGAGGTGCTTGATGGCTGACCTGGAACTCACAAATATCTGCCTCCCTTTGCTTCCTGTTGCTGGGATTAAAGGAATGTACCACCATGCCTGGCTTGTTGTAATATTTCTTTAAAATTAAACATGCTGTGGTCTCGTGCAGTGAATCAACTGGTAAAGGCATTCTTGCCAAGCCTCAGGATCTGCGTTCAATTCCTGGAACCCACATGGTGGAAGGAAAGAAGTGACTCTTGAGTGTTGTCCTCTGACCTCCACATTGGAGCCTTTGCACTTCATAGGTACACACACACACACACACACACGCACACACGCACACACGCACACAGGCACATACAGAATAAATACATATAATAAAAAGTTAAACCTGCTAAAGTACGTTTCAAGTGGGCTGATGATCACTGTGCTTGTCAGAACCTTGGAAATTATTTTTATTTTTTGTATTGGAAATTTGTTTTAAATTGATTCAGAGTTCCATAATTTACCATTTGTTTTCAGGCTGACTTGTGTTCAACTATTAATTTGTTTCTTGTCTTGCCATCTTGGTAAACATTTTTACAACATGAAGCATGGTTATCTGACTCTATCACTCTTAGAATTGGAAGTGTAGATTGAGCTTAGACACTGTATTAAACATATTTGATATGTTCCTTGCATGCAGTACCTTTACTGAGTGTGCCCAGGACTCTAGGTCTCAGAAGTAGACTATGTTCTGTCCTTTAGGGATCGATATCTATTGGGTTTGCTTTTTTCCTTCCTTTCTTTTGGTAACAATCCACCCATGCAGTTTCATCCAGAAGACATACACTGAGCTAGCTCCTTGTGTATAGGCACCGATGAGCGCTGTGACCCATCAGGCATCTGTGGCTATAGTGAAAAGAAGCGAGAGCAGAAAGATCTGTGTTGTCCAGTTTTACAGATATGTCCATTAGCAAATTCCCCGATTCATGTGCTTTGCTAAAATGATGACCCAGACTGACATGTTTCCTGTGCCTCACTCATCCAGAGACAACAGGGTAGGAGCCAGAGTTCCAGAAGATACATGCACTGCAACCCATGTGGCTAGAGCTACTAGACATTGGGAAGGATTAAGACAGATGAACATGTGCTGAAAGGATGATTTCATCAGCTTGGCCATAGCAGGGCTCACGATGACCTCAAAGAACAGTCACTAAAGCTTCTGCACCAGAATCATCCACTGATCTATTGAACCACAGACTCCTAGAAGCGGAGATGAGAAATATTAAGTGTTGAAAGATGGCTCGGGGTTGGGGTGTAGCTCAGCAGTATATTAGTAGGTTCTGGGTTCAGGCCCAAGCCCCTAAACTCCAAACACCACCACTACCAGAGTCCCCCAAATCCCCAAGGACAGATGCCCTGGTGATTGTAGATGCTCAGTAATGCTGCTGCTGAAATTATGCTGCATAATCAATGACTAGTCATTCAAAGACTGGTGGAGTCCAAGCCCTTTTTCTCGAAGAATAAATTTTACACACAATCCAAGAGTGAGTTTTAGGAAGAAGTTTTCTTATAAAAGAGTACCTGCAAGCAAGCAAGCAAGCAAGCAAGCAGAACTGGTCCTGCTGTGGGTCTTTGTCAAGAATTTGTAAGGCTTTCCTGGGTTGAGGCATGCTGGGTGGGCTGGTCTGTCCAGCTCAACCATGAGGTAGGCCTTCCCATCCTGATTGTTAGATTGGGATTCCTGCATACACCTTCAAGGGCCAAGGAAGTATCTAGTTGCAGAGATTCCTGGCATCTGTGCTCCTGGGGTTGCTATGGGACATCAGAAGTGAGATAAGAAACCAGACATGAACCAGTGTGCTGAAGCATCTTTGGCATTTCTTTGCTTTGGTCCAGGCAGAAGCGAGGACATGAACAGCTTCTAGCTATGGCTATACTGGCTGTCAATGGCAAGAGGCAGATATGCTTGCTTAGGAGTTTCCTGCCACCATTGCCTGTTTTCATCAGTTCTTCATGAGCATGTGGTAGAAACAGTGAGTGGCATTAACCTGCGTTTTCTTAATGATTATTTGTTTTAAGTATCTTGCATTCCCTGTTGGACTCTAGGTAACGACCCTCTCCTGTTGGAGTTTATGGAAAGTGAGACAAATGGCTGACAGGTACCAGGGCTATGAAATAACATTTACTACATAGTAAATAGCAAAGAACTCATCTAGAGGGTTCAGATATGGTCTGCAGTAAAGATGTGAGGAGCCTAGGGTTGTTCAGGACTGATTATCATGGGTGAGCCCAACGACCTGAATTTAGTCCTTGGGATATACATGGTGGAGGGGGAGAACAAACTCCTGCAGGTTGTCCTCTGGTCTCCACACAGGCCCGTGCCCACTCCCCAGCTCCCCAAAGGCTTGGTGGCGGTCACCGTCACCTGCTGAGCCATCTAGCTGGCCATATATGCCCATCTGTTAAATTGGATTGCTTTGTGAGAGTTCTGTTTTAGATTAGGTCATCAGATATGTTTTGCAAATATTTCTCCCAGTGATTCAATTTGCATTTTTTTTCCTTGGTATCTTTCAGAGAGATGTTTTTATCTGGAAGAAATACATATTTTTCTCTTTTCTACATTGTGACTTTAGCTCATGTCTAATATATTTTTCCTATAACTAAAACCATGAAGACCTTTAGCCTCTTTAAAAAAAAAAAATGGTTCTTTGAACAGTGTCACAGGTACCCAGGCTGTTCTCAGATTTGCTCTGTAGCTGAGATGACCTTCGGCCATTGATCCTTCTGTCCCTGCCACTCAAGTGCTGGGGTGAAAGGTGTGCACCATCACGCTCAACTCCCCTAATGTTTCCTTTTGGAAATTCCAAAGATTCCAATTTAACAATGAAGTTAAAGATTGGTTTTCACTTGGGTCAGGTGAAACGTAGGGGCTGATGTTTACCTTTGTCTATTTTGCATATAGACTCCCACTTATGTCTCAGCACCAATTTTGCTATTTTCTGTTATTTATTTTTTGAGACATGGTCTTGCTATATAGTTTGACTGACTTGGTACTTGCTATGTAGCCAAGGCTGGCCCTAAACTCATGGTAATTCGCCTGCCATAATCTTCAAGTACTAGAATTACAGGCACAGGCCACTATACCCTGTATTATTATTATTTAATAAAAGCTCATCTGTATATTTCCCTCCTCCTCTTCTTTCCCCTCCTATTTCTTCTTCTCTTTCTGCTCCTCTCTTCTTTCTACTTCATACAATTTTAACTCTTCAAGGTAGAAAGTCATACTATGAAGAAGTAGGAGTTGGTCAGCCTTCTTAATAATGAGATGCTTAGCAGTTCTCTACATAGTTGGCAAAACACAGAGCTAAACCTGGACCCATGGGGTAAGCAGTGATCTCTGACTTGAGCTGGAGTAAGTCTTGAGTTACCTTAGACGCACATTGCTGCCTATTGTCCTGCCTCCTTAGTTAATGGGGCTTCCTTGTCTTCCTTGAATAATGAGTTATCCTTCCTGGGGAGCTTTAGATAATCTTAGATGTCCTTTCAAGGTTTGCTGTTGGTTGACGTTGAGAATTGTCCAGTTACCATGGTAGTTCCACTGACTTTCAGTAATTTGTAATTTGTTGTGTGTAAGTAGTGATATTGAAAATTCAATCCATTTTCCTTAAGTCACTAGCTATCTAGCATGCTGGGAATTTCTCCAGAATTTGTTAGGTAACAAGAGAAAAATTTTGCCTCTCAGCGTCCTCTGATTTATATGTTTGTGGAATTTGCCTTTATTTAATTTTGCTTCGAGGTGACTCAGTAAACATCCTGTCAGGGGCAGACGTGAACTTGCAGTAACCCAGGCTGCAGTTTCTGTGAGCCCTGCTGGCCTTTAGGAATGAGGCTACTCAGTCACAGGTTTGAGCATTTCCCCTTTCCAGCTAGAGTTCACTCATGCCTGGGTACAGGAAAAGGAGAGTGAAACCTCTAACCCCACTACTGTCTTCCAAAAGAATACAGTGGGAAGGGACCAATTGGAAGATGGAAGTCTAGAGATGGCTTTTTAACTTTTCATCTGCCTGTCCCTGTGGCCTCTAGGCATTGTCAATAAGAAGCAGTGAAACCTGTGGCATATCTATTTGGATTTCCTCCAGACTCTGCTGTTCCTTGTTTGTATCAGTTCCTCCTGGAAGAACATGCTGATGTGAAACCTTGTTTTCAGAACGAGTCTTGCAGAGGTCAGTTATAGGTGCGGATCTAGTAGAGAGGCCCCTGATGAGACTTTCCGGTTCTTGTGTCCTGGAACAAGAAATTGGAGAAACAACACATGGCTAGTGATAGAAATGGAGTCTGTAACTCCTGTTCTGAGTTATCCATCACCCTCTCACACAGACATACATGCAGTCAAAACCCAATGAACATAAACAATTTAAAAATTAATTTATGCTCGCTCTCTCTCTCTCTCTCTCTCCCTTCCTCCCTTTCTCTCCCTCCCTCCCTATGAAAGTCGGAAAAGGGCACCGATTCCTTGGAGCTGGAGTTGCTGACGTTGTGAGATGCTCCTTGTGAGCGCTGAGAACCAAACTTGGGTCCTCCACAAGTGCAGCGAGCAACTTCATGTTGCTTATATGTTAAGCTTTGCATATATTAATCATGAGGTCTACTCCTCTGATAGACTAGAAGAGGAAGAGTGGGGAGAGATAACTCTTCCCGTGCTGAGGTTTGGCTAGACTTAGTGGTTATGTTTTTGCCTAGCTAGCCTACAGGAAGTCTCAAGTTCAACCTCCATCACCCAAAACAAACCAAAGCTTGGAAAAATGGTGGAGGGAGAATAACTTTCTACCTTCTGAGGATTTTGTCACCGAGTATGAAATAACTGACAGCAACTACAAAGATTAATGAGAGACAATATACAGATTTATCACAGGGGGGCATCATGGAAAGGGGAAGTGGGTATCTAAATACCCAGTGAGATTTGGTATGTGTATGTGTGTATGTGTGTGTGTGTGTGTGTGTGTGTGTGTGTGTGTTCTAAAAGGATTGTAGGAAGTGGGTGAAGGCAACTCAGGGGACAGTACCTATCTTATTTGGAAAGATGAGTAGGCCCTCAAATTAATAAGTGACAGCCTGTGACAAGTCTGTTGGGGTGTGGGATTACACACATGCCTTTTCTCCTGTTGACATCTTCCCTACTGGGCGTCTTAGGGAGGGTCCCTGTGTTGTCATTCTGGTTTTGACACAGAATACCTGGGGAATTAGGTCACAGAACACCTGGGGAATTAGAATGATAAAAGACTTATTTTGGTTCACAGTCCTGGAGGTTTCCATCTACTGGAAGTTGTTTTGTAGCTTTGAGGGTTCAGGATGAATACAGGAAAGGTGGAGGCTCATTGAATGTGACAAAGGGTTTCTCTCTCCCCTCTGATGAGCATAATGTGGGGTGCTAGGGTCTTGGATAAATCACAGCCACCAAGGCAACCCCAAGCCTGAGGCTTCCAGGTAATTTTCTCTGGGACTGGAAGAATGGATTTTACGCCCAATGGGGAGGGTGAGTTTTAAAAGGAATTATCACAACGATGAGAAAAGAAGTGACCACAAAACAGGATGTCCTTGCTGGAGGCAGAAATGCCAGAAGAGGTTCAGGTTCCCTTTTTTTCTTTTTTCTGTTATCTCCCAAAGCAGCACTTCTGGTCCGAGGCAGAGGCTATGAGACTGAAACTGAGAGGTTTCATCTCATGGTTGGGTCAGATGGGATGATCATCTTGTTCCCTTCCACCATCCTCACTCCAGTGTTTCCCATAAGTCATGTAAGAAGCCCCCAGACTAACAGCTTGAGGGTGACCTACCTCCTGGGACCCCTTCTGCTCTTGAGGAGCTTTGAAAGCCCTTCCCTGCCTAAGCTCCCACCTATGAGTCTATCATGAACTTTCCTAAAGCTCATGGTCTATGGTCCTAGAATTTTGTTCTTCACATTTCTGAGACAAGAATTTGAAAGCTACTGGCTTAGGGGAGGTTTTGATGGCCAATGAGTTTCTAGGACCCTAACTTCCGAGAGTCAACCACATCAACAAAAAGATCGATTGTTAAAGATATATTCCAGTATCGGAAGGTTCATAGGTGAAAGCTTAAGGGGTAGGAAGAAGGCAGAGCTCTTGTTCAGAAGGGCTGGGTTCTCCAAAATGGGACTCTACTAAGTTGATAGTCTAGGGACATTTTATAGGACTTATGCCAGAAATTGGGCTGCAGCATGAGGAGGTGCGTGGTCAGCCCTGTTGACCTACTCATGAGGTCTCCAGTTTGGGGCATGTCCTCACATGCAGCCTCTTGGCTATGCTGCTTGTTTAAGGTGCTTTAAAAGAGGAAGGAAAATATTAAAAAGTCCGAGCAGAATCCAGAGTTCCATTTTGTCCAAAGGCAAGACTCAGGACTGCTGCTTTCTAGGCCCCGGCCTTCAACTCCTTGAGCACATTCTATCTCATCAGCAACAGAGACAAAGCCCTCACCTCAGGACGTTCCTGCTGCTCATGATACTCTTTGAAGCACGTGCCCTTTGACCTAAGACCACCCATTAGGCCCCATCTTAGTTTAAAGGGGCCATACTTCTTGTAGTGGTCAGCTGAGGAAAGGACTTTGGCACATTGACCTTTGGGACATATTTCAAACCATCCATGTTAAGGCTCATGACAGCTGAATTGCTATTTGGAGGACGTGTCTTTGGGTAAGTGAGAAAAACTTTAAAGAATGACTCTACTCTTCATTTCTTTGTTATTGATTTTTAAAGACTTATTTATTTCCTTTTCTTTGTATGATTGCTTGCCTAATTGTATGTATGTGCCCATGTGTGCACCTGGTATCTCTGGGAGTCAAAAAATGGGACTGGTGATGGATGGTTGTGAGTTGATATAGGTGTTAAGAACTGAATTCAGAGCCGGGCAGTGGTGGCACAAGCCTTTAATCCCAGCACTTGGGAGCCAGAGGCAGGCGGGTTTCTGAGAAAAACCCTGTCTGGAAAGCAAACAAACAAACAAACAAAAACCAAACCTGAATTCAGGTCTTCTGCAAGAACATTAAGCGCCTTTAACCCCAGCTGTCTGCCTGTTATGGGAGAAGGATGGAGGACAACCCGGAGGGCAGGAGATAGCAGCTGCTTCAGAGAGCTTGTTTTTAGTTTGTCTACCTTGCTGTGTCCTTTCCTGAGCTCCAACGGTGACACTCACCATCAGCCATATTTATGTGCATAAAAGAAGGGGAGAGTGCAAATATAAAACTCAGACAGAAGACCCATCATGTCCTTATACCGTCTGTCTCAGTCGGGTTCTACCCTGCACAGGCATCAGGACCCAGAGGCACGTTGGGGAGGAAAGGGTTTGAGCTTACACTTCCATGCTGCTGTTCATCACCAGAGGAAGTCAGGACTGGAGCTCAAGCAGGGCGGGAAGCAGGAGCTGATGCAGAGGCCACGGAGGGATGTTCCTTACTGGCTTGCTTGCTTCTTCTGGCTTGCTCAGCTTGCTTTCTTATAGAACCCAAGACTACCAGCCTAGGGAAGGCACCACCTACATGAGGCCCTCCCACCCTTGATCACTAATTGAGAAAATGCCTTACAGCTGGATCTCATGGAAGCATCTCCTCAAGGGAGGCGCCTTTCTCTGTGATAACTCTAGCTTGTGTCAAATTGACACACAAAACCAGCCAGTACACTAACTCATTGGAAATAAAGCTGGGCCAGTCCAAAACTTTTCATTCTACCTCGTATAGCCCCTAAAAGTGGCCAAATACATTGAAATTGCCACCAGGAGAGTGTATCTGATTGAGAGCCTGTGCATGGTAGCCTACGAACATGTATACATGTGTAGTCAATGTGTGGAGAATGACAGAAAGTCCGTCCTGGAAGGGAACCAGGACACAGGCATGCAAATGGGAACCTTCTGTTTTGTCAGCTTGGGCTGTGGTAGCAGAGTGCCAGAGATTTAGATGTTTTCAGCAGTTTATTTCTCATAAATATGAAGGCTGGGAAGTCCAAGTGTTAGACACTGGAAGATTCATTGTCTGATAAAGGTCAGACACCTAGTTGCGCTTGGTACCTTTTGCTGGGTCCTTACATGGCAGAAAGAGGGCAGGAGAGACGAGAGGAGATGAATGTTTGTTTGCTTGCTTGTTTTGAATTAAAAATATTTAAAATTATCAGCTAATATATCTATAGTATTAGGTTTCATTTATATTTTCAAGCAAATTTATTTTCATCGATTTTCCTCTTTCTTCTTCTTCCCGATCCCTCCACACTACCCCTTCTCCTGACCCAGGAGTAAGTTTTGAAGGAAGAAATTGGATAAAGTTATTGATCATAAAAGAAAGAATTTGGATAACTTGGGAGAAGGCCCTAGTGAGGGACAGGCCTTCCCCACCACCAGAGGGCAGTACTCACCCAGCCTCTGTTCATTGTATTCTTCTGGAGAATACCACCGAGATAATGTGGGAAAGAAGGGTCACTTCCAGAGTCCAGAGATGTTGCGAAGGATTTTTCATCTTCCTTTCCCTGTTTCTTCATTTGGTTAACTTTAACAAAGTGTGTGTGTGTGTGTGTTGTATGTGTTTGTGTATTGTGTGTGGATGTGTGCATAATGTGTTGTGTGGATATGCTGTGTATATATGTGTATTGTGTATGTGGTATGTGTGTGGGTTGAGTTGTGTGTGTGGTGTGTATATTTGTGTATGTGTGTGTATTTTTGTATGTATGTGGTATGTGTATGTGTGGTGTGTATGCAGTGTGTGTGTGGTGTGTGTATGTATATGTGAGTGTTGTGTATATGTTGTTTGTGTGTGTGTCGTATGTGTATGTTTGTGTGTTATTGTTTTTCCTCTCAATCCTATTCTCTCTGGCCAAGTAGAGTTGTAGAACTGAGTACATATCTCAGTATATTTGATACATCTTATTTTTTGAATGAAACATTTTATTTGAGGGTATATAAAAATGTAATCAATTGTTTTTACACTGTTCCTGCAAAATATTAAGTCCATGGCTTCCCAGTAAAGATTTAATAATTACTTTTCTACCATTTGATATAGTTGTTTGTAAAGACAATATCACATGAGGGTCTCTTGGCACTTTGAATTATCCATTTTAAGAGGAGTCTTAAAAACAAAAGCCAAGATAAATATCATCTAGCTAAGTGAAAATATAAAGTGTGTGACTGCCAATGTTGTAAAAATGAAGTGACTGTCACTTGACCGTATTTGTGTATTTAGAAATCTTGTATAAAGAACAGAAGTTCCTTTTTCTTCTCTTTACAACAGTAACCTCAAGCTTAAGACTGAAAAGATTGATTCCAAGCTCTATGCTTATATTTTTATTTATGTCAATTTTCTGACATATTTTACAGAAGCAGAAAGAATTTTTCAGTAAACCAAGCTTTCAGGAGCCATGGGTTGTGCTGACAAAGGCAGGCCAAGATGGGCATCTTCTGTAGGTAGTTGTTGGATTTCCATCTAGACTTTGCCTCAGCTCCATGGAAGTTGCTTAGGATCTGAACAACAAACCCCCTCAGCGCTCTCAGCATTCTCTCCCTGCAGTCTCTGTTTTCCTGTCACCCCTAACCTGCTCTGGAGTCTTTGTTTCAGTGTCTGACTTAGGTTTCTGTTTCCTCAGCCTGTCACCTGCTTCAAGATTTTGGGTAAAGCTCCTGGCTCTGGGCTTTGTTTAGAAAGTCCATGAACTACCTTTTGATTCTTTAGTTTATCTTTCTAGTACTTTCTCTCCTCCCAAGCTTGAGGTTGGAATTTTATTTTGTTTGGAATGTTTTGTTTTTGTTTGTTTTTACTTCTTAAAATTTATTTCATACTTAAGGAAATCCCCAAAGGATTCTTGGATTAGTCACTTTTCAATGCTATGATAAAATGCCTAGGTTAAACCACCAAAGGGAAGACAAACTTATCTGACTCACAGTTTAGAAGGCTCCCCTCTGATTTCCTGGCTTCATTGCTTTTGTGCTAGTGGGACAGCCGAGAAATCACAGTGGAAGGGTGTGGAGGAGGAATGTTAATTTCTTCTTGGTTGCAAAGAAGCAGAGAACGGGGGAGGGGAAGAGCCTGCAACAGGTATACCTTCAGAAACATCCACGAGTGTCTTAGTTAGCCCAATGAGGCTCAGTTTCCTAAGAGGCCCTTTAGCCAAGAATTCACCTGTAACTCTGGGGGAGTTAAGCACCTTTAAGCTCCAATCATTTCTTTATGTCCCCATCAGCCTTCATGAGTCCTTGGGGCCATTTAGATTCATACCACTGGTGCTTTCTTCATCTGCATAAGCACTGGCTGTTTTTGCTCCTTTTGGAGAGAAATCTGGGATTAGATTTCTACTCATTAAGTCTTTATCTTCCTGTTAATTACGGCTCCATCTGTACAGTTCTGTACAACATTATTTCTTTTAGGCCAGGAGGAAGCAGCCAAGAACATTTCTTAAGGTTTAAGAGAAACTTCTTAGAAAGGTCACCTTCACCTGGGGGTAGGACAGCCATACAGGGGGGTGGGTGTGGGGGTTGGTGCTACAGGGCAGAGTCCCTATAGTATATTGTGTGAAAATGACCTCAGGACACAGGGCTAAACTCTCAAGTCAGGGTAGGGCACTAACTTATGAACACTTCTAAGAGGTTCTAAGACTTGTGGGTCGTGCCATCCCTTGGCAGATGGGCTTGAGCTGTATAAGAGCCTGCTGAACTTGAGCCTGGGAGCCAGCAACTTCCTGGGTGTCTCCAGTTCCTGCCTTCAGTTTTCAATCAATGAGGGAGTGTCTGAGCTGGAATAAACCAAGTGGCTTTTGGTTAGGGTGTTTATCACAGTGACAGGAAAGCATACTCTAAGGTAAGAAATTGTTTATGTATTATATTTATAAATAGTTATTTTAAGCTGCAAGTAAAGCTACAACCTGAGATTTCAGTTTAGACTTCATGAATTCCAAGTCTTGATAAGTATATCTTAAATAGACTCCAAGTAAAACTGGGAGATTTTTAAAAAGTCAGTTACTGAGAAAAAGATTTTTAATAAAACTCCCCACCCCCTCCCCACCCCCCAGGATTTCTCTGTATAGCCCTGACTGTCCTGGAACTCACTCTGTAGACCACACTGGCCTTGAACTCAGAAATCTGCCTGCCTCTGCCTCCCAAGTGCTCGATTAAAGGCATTATCAAAGCTTTCAATATTAATTTTTGGTTGAGGAGCTCAGTTGTTGAGCATGTACATTACATGCAGAAATTCTTAGTTCAAACCCAGACTAGCAAGGAGAAAAAACTATTTTTGGTTTAGATAACATGGCTCTAGCCAGAAGACTTCCCTGCTCCTAGACTGCATGTTTGGAGTGTCAGGCATCATACTAACCCTCTGGGGTGTCCTGTGCAATGGATGTTTGTTCGATTTAGCTTAAAAAATGCACTGTTTTAGTGTATTTATGTAGGATTTATGCAGAGCCTGTGTGGTCTTGGCTCACCTTAGCTTCCCAGATTATTTACTGTTAAATGTATTTATTATCATGTGGGGCCGTCCTTGCAGCAAGCTGACCTGTACCAGCCTTAGAGGCCACCCAAGAGAGGGGTTTTACTCAGATTGGTTGATACTTGGGTTTCTGTTACCACTTTGTCTGCTTCCTCCCAGAGCTGTCAGCCCTGGATTTTAGAATAATTGATCTAGGGTAAGCCTCCCATTTATCTTGTTCCTTATTTTTCATTAATTAATTAATTGATTGAGGCAGCATCTTATATGTTGCTCTGGCTGTCTTGGAACTCAGTATGTAGACCAAGCTGGCCTTGAACTCACAGAGATCCACCAGCCTCTGCCTCCAAAGTGCTGGGATCAGAGGCCTGTGGCACCACACCCAGCTCAGATACTCTTTGCCTTAAGAGAACCCCAGGCTTCTGTTTTTCAAGTAGTCTTCCCAACTGAACGTGTTGTCTCTCGCACCCTATCTGTCTCGGTACTCAGGAAGTGACTACTTCCTGTTATCCAGACGTTCAAACTGAAATAGCTGAACATGACCCCATTTGGATAAAGTGCACGGCGCGGCGCAGCTTCTCATTCTTTCAATGACCCCTCCTTTACTGCACCTGAAGGAGTTCCCCCAGGTGTCTTTTTCCCATTATTTATGTAAATACAGTATAGATACAGAGGGGCTGTGAAGTTCTGGAAGCTTCCTACTCTTCCTTTGCTTCTACTTCAGCTACGTTCTTCTGTGCTAGTTGGCTGTACTGATACCCTGGAGTCTTTTGCATCGTTAAGTGATTGAGTTGCTCCCCCATCTTAACTCAACAGCTTCGTCTTTATAGCTCTCCTCTTTTCTTTACTTCCTTCTGCTCCGTGCTGTGGTCTGCACAAGCCGGGATTAAGTGAGACCATTCTCCGATGGATCTCTTGTCCTCTCAAATCATCTTGGGAAACCACCAAGTGTTTCTGATATCATTTGTATCTTTTTAGATAACTAAAAAAAAATTCAAACTTTTTTTTGTTTATTGTTTTTGTCACTTTATTACGTGTATATGCTGAGTTTTCTGCACTTTCATCCTGCATCCCGTCTCTCTCCTTCTTTCCAACAGTGCCCCTGTGATGTCTTTTTCTTAACCCCGGACCCACAGTGAGGGGTTGAGCTTCATGTACCTCTCCTTCATGCGTGCTGAAATGGTGACGGGGCCAATCTTGCACAGGTCTCCTGCTGCAGGTAGTCCTAGCTGCAGAGTGATTGGGAGCGCAATGGCCGCATCCCACGTGTCCAGAAACCACTGCTTTGTAGTACTCAGCTCCAATAGCTATCTTCAGTTTTGTTTTTGGGAACAGGGTTTTGCTAAGTCAGCCAGGCTAGCTTAGAAGTCATTGTCCTCAGCCTCCCAAGTGCTTGGTTTACAGGTATGTGCCACCATGCTAGGCTTAGACTAGGTTTTGAATGACCTCGAATGCCTATGTGCTAAAGGTATGCTCACCAGAGTCCTGGCGTTTAGAGAGGTCACTGGAGGTATATTTTGGAGAGTTAGTTTCCTTTATGTCCTTTGCTTCCTGACTGTGAGAGGAGTAATTTGACTCCAATCTCCCTCCATGTACTGCCTTGCCACACACCAGACAATTGTGGCTCATAAGACTAGACCATCTGAAAACGGAAGCCAAAGTGAGCCTTTCCTCGCCACACATCAATGTATCTCTAGTATTCACTATAGTGGCAGAACACTGATGAACATCTTGTTTGGCTTATAAAGGCTAGAATCCACAGGGCCTTGTGTATATTCTTGTAGAAACCATCTGCCCATGCTGAGGATTGCCAGTGGGTGGTTATAGCAGCTTTGCTTAATTCTTCTCATCATGGTGGTGAGCAGTCAGTATCATTTAATGAATGTAGTTGTATTGATGGGTCAGGTGCATGCTTAGCTTTATTATTATTATTACTATTACTATTATTATTACTGTAGTAGAATTAGTAGAGTACCCCAGAGTATTACCTTAGGGTCCAACAGCATAATTTTTATATCCGTTACATAAACTATTATGATTCTCATCTCTTACAGGTTTTGGCTTGGCAGCTTTTCAGACTTGCTGTATTGTACAAATACAGGCAAGTTAATAATGAAGAGCACTCTTAGGCTTTGTGTAGCCCTGACATTTGTTCTATTTTTGGGCTATTTCTGGACTCTGGGCTTTCATCATGAAGCGATTAGGAAATTCATCAAACTTTAATATTGCCTGCTCAGGGCTCCATTGTCTGTGGCTGCCGTCTGCTCCGCTCGGGGCTGGGTGATGATTATTTCATGTGCTCCTACAATCCTCTTGTCTTCGCGGCTCTTCGGCTCTCCAGCTTTTTCATCCTTTGCCTCTGTTCTCTGTTCCTGTGTAGGAGAATTGTCACTGTGTTCTGAGGAGGAGGGAAACCTAAGTGAACATTGCCGTAGGCCTTTGCTCCCTCTCAGATCATTGCCAGGTTTTTCCATCTCTGTCTCTCTCTGTCTTTGTCTCGCTTTCTTAAATGGCTATGCCTGTGCCAAATTCAAATTTTAATTCAAATTTAAATTTTAAGATTTAAAAATGAATCACAACTACTTGTTTCATGTCTTCTATGGTGCGGGAAGAGCACCTGACACCTGTATGAGATTCCTGACTTCAGTAAACTTTTTGTCTAGGACAGAAAAGAATGGTCTTAAGAAATGGTGAATTAAAGCTAAATGGTATTATAATTTCCAAGTTGGTGGCTTAGTAACTCAGTGTGCCAGAAGGTGTTGGGGAGGAAGGACCGCCGGTGTTTGGGGAGGCTACGAAGAGAGGCCATTTGAATTGTGGAAACGGAGGAAGGAAAGAAAGCACTGGGGATATTTAGGTCTGTGTTTGGGTGGAATCGAATATGTGTGAGGATCGAGATGAGAAGGTCAGAGTTTACGGTCGGTGTGACTTGGAAGGCTAAAGCGAGATGGCTATTTTTAAGGAGTGCAAAGTAGATTTTGAAATGTATCCAAGGACAAAAGAAGGCCAAGCCATCCATCCATCCATCCATCCATCCATCCATCCATCCATCCATCGGAGGAGACTGAGCTCATATCTGCGCCAGGTGCAGACTAGAACCTGCGTGGGCGGGGTACGTGGATCTGGAGCGATGTGGAAGGACAATGTCTCTGTGGCTCGAGTCTGGGCAGCGCAGAAAACATAAATCCCAGGATTTCAACAGAAAGTGAGGTGCTCTTGGCTCTCAGAGGGCTGTTCACTCACTCGGATTGGGGGTGAGGAGTGAGGCAAGCTTCTAGACGACGTACTCAGCTGGGAGATTAAAGTTGAGGCGAAGGATGGCCTCCAAGGAAGGACCAGAGCTAGATGTCTAATTTGCTGCTTGCAATTTTCCCCTGTGAGAAACATTTGTAAGGCCCGAGGAAGGGCACAGTGGCAGGTGAGCCCCAGAGTTTGAAGCAAGGAGTGATGTATAGCCAAGGGGAAGCAGATCCTCCTGTTGGAGCTCTCCTGATTTAACCCATGCTCTCCAGCTTCCCATCCAGTCCCACACTGCCACAGGCTGCCCAGTTTGGATATACAGTCAAGCAAGGATCTATACTGCCTGCTACAAGGTAACCCTAGGCCCGGGAAGCAGATCTCCGTCAGCCACGTTCATGAGCCCTAGGAAAGTGTCCTGCTGGGGGAGGGAAATCGTCAAGAGGACTGAGAAGACCTCAGAAATCTTAAGATGGAGTACATGTTTGGTATTTGAATACTTGTTATGTCAGGATTCTTTCTGTAAAAATGCGTATACATTTGTAGTGTTGAGGACTGAACCCAGTTAGACTAGGCTAGTGTTGTAGCTACGTGTCCAGTTACTCTTAAAATTACTTCAATTATACAAAATTGTTCCCTGGAGGATCCTAAAATCTACAAGTAAACCAATTATTTATTTTTTTTTAAATAATTAATTTTTTTTTTTTGGTTTTTTGAGACAGGGTTTCTCTGTATAGCCCTGGCTGTCCTGGAGCTCACTCTGTAGAGCAGGCTGGCCTTGAACTCAGAAATCAGCCTGCCTCTGCCTCCCAAGTGCTGGGATTAAAGGCATGTGCCACCACTGCCTGGCTTTCAAGTAAACCGATTCTATGCTTTACTGTACAAACTTTTGCGTACAAAGTGTTAAAATCTATCTGAGAGGTCCAACAGTGGTTCTGTGGGAACACATTAGAAGCCTTTGTACACTTGATAGAGGCTACAGTTTTGCGGTATTATACAAATATTTCCCACTACCACCAGATACAACCTTATGTTGTGTTTTAAACCTCAAAATGAGCTGTTTTGTTGAAATACTTTTTAATAATGTGCATGGATCCAGTCATTAACATTTTAGACTCCTGCAGTACTGAGAATATGCCAGACGGTGGCAGCAGAGAACAGAGACGGATTTCTGGCTTTGTTTCCTTTGCCTTCTAAGGAAGAGCACATGTGTTTAGTGCTGTACAGGGGACAGTTGGTGCAAGCTTCCTTCTCATAAGGAAGCCCGAGGTACTTGTTCAACATCAAACACATATTGGCGGGATCCGCCCTTCATGGCAGGTCCTAAGTCTATCACACCCAAACAGTTCTTCTCAGAGTCAGATCTCAGTGACACACTGAGTCAGAGAAGAACTTCTAGGCCAGCCCAAGTCATTTGAATCAGAATCTTCCAGATAAACGCCTAGGAACTGGGCTGTGTTTCATTAGCTCCTCAGGCGCCTGGTCTCTACACTCAGTTTAGAGCTGACCAGTGAGTCCTTCCTAAGGAATGAGCATCATGAGTCTATGAGGTGATGTTCACAAGCCAGGCAAGGAGACAAAAGGGCAGAGGGAACATCCCTTCACACAGCCGCTCTTTATTCAGGGCCAGGTACTCTTGGTTGTGAGGTTATGTTGTCTGGGTACTGTTTTCTGTTTTCAAAGAGAAGTTACAGTTCTCAACCAACTGCACCAGCATTGCTAAGGAAGGTCTTTGGGATCCCTGAAGAAGGGTCCCTAAGGCCATTATTAGTATTTGGGGAGGAAACCCAATTAATTAATTTCTATAGGTTTATGTATATGGTATGTTATATGTCTTAAGCTCCAAAAATGGTGTTTAAAAATTATTCTCTAACTTTTAAACAAATCACTTCAGTAAGTACAAATAAAACTAGTTCTTGGTCAAGGATATTTTAAATGAGTAAGTTAAACTTTGAGGTGAACTGGAAACATGATTGAGATCTCTTAAGGCTCAGAAAGAGTCTAAGGAAAAGAACTGACCATGTAAGTTGCATGAGGGATTTCTTAATAGTTCTGTTGTTGGAAGCATGGCTCACTCACAGAAGACAGCTAATGGGCAATACCCAAGTGCTGGGGCCTCATTCGTTATACTTTTAGGTAGGTTTTAGGTTTCAAGTGTTGAAAAACATATGAAGTAAGTCATGAAAAAAGATACTAAGTGGACTGAAGAGATCTTAATTCAGTGGGATTGTTACCCATCAAGCAAAGGAGACACACGGTGATCTTTTTGGTCTGGCGTCTTTCCTTCTGCTTATTTCCAAGAATCATCCCTGTTGTATTGTGTATCAGTGTACCATTTGAAAAAATTTTACTGAGTGATATTTCACTATACATTTTTATTTTTTTATTTTTTATTTTAATTTTTGGTTTTTCGAGACAGGGTTTCTCTGTGTAGTCCTGGATGTCCTGGAACTCACTCTGTAGACCAGGTTGGCCTCGAACTCAGAAATCTGCCTGCCTCTGTCTCTCAAGTGTTGGGAGTAAAGGCGTGCACCACCACTGCCTGGCTACAGTTTTAATTGTAGTCAGTTTATTAATTCATTGGTGGATAAACTTCTGGGTTACATCCACTTCTTTTGCTTAACATGAGCAATGCTAAATAAATATAAATGTTTGTGTCTGAGATTTCATGTGGAGAAAAAGGTTTTCATTTTCTTTGAGTTCAAAGTAGGGATAGAATTGTAACTCTCTCTTTGCTTCCTGGGAATTCATTGTTGAGTTGGTTATGGGAAGCTTGACAAGTAGGTTCCTGAAGAACTGCATCTCTGTTGATTTGTACCACCGACAAACTTAAGAGTAGACATTCATGAAGAGTCGTGAGTGGAATGTTTATGTCACAGACATATGAACTCTCTCTCAATACCAAACTTAGACTAAATAGTGAAGTATATCATTGTCATGGAAGGATAGACTTTTCAATTTGAAGTCCATATAGGAATAAGCAGTGCTTCTCATGTGTAACTGTAATGTAGGCACACCATTTCTGAAAATGAATGTTTCCCACAGTGATGACTCTCATGGGAATTTACGGGGAGGTAAGCAGGTCATTGTTGAGACTTGTTCATGTGTGTGAGACATTTCTGAATAAAACAACAGCATCTTTTGACTCTTGAAAACCCATGATTATATTAAGCATTGTAACTATACTTAAAACATTCTGATAATGGATGTTCACATCTACTTATGACTTGAATACCCGCTACTTAAAAACTCGTTGATCTGGAAAAAAATAACTCAGGCACTGGTCAAGGCTTTGGGGAGACTTTTTCTCAACTTTGAATATTTTCTGTACCACTTGCACCAATTTAAATTGGAGTATGGACCTCTGTTTGGGGACAAAATTTATTCTTTAGAAGTAGTAGGTGCTAGCAAAATAGATGTGTAAAAAGAGCACATTTTGGGGGTTGGTGTCTTCAGAGACCTTAACTTGTGGCTAACGGGGCTCATGCGGCCTTGGCTTTTGTGTCACAAGCAAATTTGTGCCTCTTGTCAGCCCAGGAGAGAATCTTCCTTTCTTCTCATACATAGTTTTACTTAGTCCTTCCCATTCGTGTTTATCTTTGGGCTCCATTGCCACAGCCACTTAGAGAGATTAGCTTGAACTATACCATTAAGTGGATTATGACACTTGGGGTGTAACTTGTCCTGCATCAGAAATGATTTAACTTCTTTTCTTTGCTCAAGGAATGTAGCCTAGCTGGTACTTGGCTTCCTAATGACTGAAGGAGAATCTCTCTCAAGTGTTTAGACTCCTTTATTTCAGATTTTGCTGTCTCGTTCCCTGTGTTGTCCTGTGGGCCTGAGAAGCTTGCACTGGGAGGTGTAATTACTACACCCACTCTTAGAGGTAGGTCTTGAAGAGGGCAGTGGCTTTGGAAAAATTTTTAGACTCGTGACCACCATGAAATGTTGGATCCTGTTTAGAATTGGTGATCTGTGCAATTCTGATGACCACAGACTTGGAAGACTTGTGAGTTGGCTTTGGTTTTGCTATCAGATTATATTAGTATTGGCAAAAATAGTTCTGGTATATTCCAGAATATTATGTAGTATGATGCCAAAGCTTAATAGAGGCTAGTGATTGGGGTATCATGCCCCTCAAAGCCATGTTATTTGCTGAATATTTGATATCAGTGCTGCAATTCAGAAATTTAACCGCAGTTCACAGAGATGCCTAGCCTTAAAATACCATTTTTGCCCACACATTTCAAAACAGGGTTAGAGACTCTTAAAGGAGAAATGAGGACAGTTTATTTTTTATTAATATTTCAGTAAATGGACAAAATAATTTATTTAGAAGACACTTTTAACTGGGAAGCTAAATTCTAGTCTGAGTCCAGGAAAACTTCCAAATAGCATGTCTACCATGGTACAAGCTCTCATTTAAAGGGTTATTCCCTCCTACAGGGGTGTTACCACCACCTGTAGTTAGGATTACTATTTAGTTAGGGTTACTAACTGTGATGAAACACCATGACCAAAACCAAATTATGGGGGAATGGGTTTATTTTGCTTATACCTCAAGGCAAGTCTATCACTGAGGGAAGTCAGAACAGTTACCGTAGGAGGAGAGGACCTGGAGGCAGAAGCTGATGCAGAGGCCATGGAGGAATGAGTGCTGCTTACTGGCTTACTCCCATAACTTGCTCAGACTGCTTTCTTAAAGAACCCCCAGGACCACCATTCCAGGGGTGTCCCCACCCACAATGGGCTGGGCCCTCTCCCACTGATCATTAAAAAACAAAATGCTTCCTAGGCTTGTCTTCCTATAGCCTCGTCTTCCAGAGGTGTTTTCTCAGTTAAGGTCTCCTCTCAGATGACTTCTCTCAGATGTCAAGTTGACCTAGCACAAGCCAGAACACTAGAGTGACGTGTTTCACAGACCTTGATTTTTATTCTTGAACAACTGGCAGATCTAGGATTTGTTTTTTACCTGTGTAAGTTGTTGGCTATGTGATTAAAATGAGCCTAGGTATCAAAGCTGTGTCTTCTCCAAAACCTAAGTCACCTTCTTCCCCTGGAGATTCATCTCATGTAATCCAAGGCTTTATCTTCTTGCCTGTACACAGTCCTAGGAGGAGTAATTGGATTTCCCATGAGCACTGAGCATGCATAGGTCAGCTACGTCTTAGCCAGTGAGATGCGGGAGTGACAGAGTGTGTGGTAGGGTATGGGATGCCTGAGACATAGGAGTTAGGATCCTCTCTGCACTTGGAGGTCACCAAACTTGATATTCAAAGCTTACTGATCCAAGTCTCAACGTTAGTAAGTTTTCTATAACTCATTTTTCTTTATATATAAACTGGGATATATTGGTTACTTTTCCGGTTGTTTTAGCCAAATGCCTGACAAGGAAGAACAGATTAAAGGAGATCTAAGGAGGTCTAAGGGGATTCTTTTCATGGTAGTAGGCTTTCGATGCAGGAGCGTGAGGCTGCTGATTTGCACCTTCGTAGACCTGGAAGCAGAGTCCTGATAAGAAGCAGGGAAAGCTACAAATGCAAAGGTGTCACACAGTAGTCCTGGTGAGGCCATACTTCCTAAAGTGTCCATAACTTCCAAAAACATCATCTAAGGACATGTTCAAACACATGAGCCTATGGGAGACATTTCATATTCAAGGCATAAAGTCAGGAAGGGTGATGGGCCCCACAGCACAGAGCAAGAAAAGATCGGCATCTTATGTTCTTGGTTTGTAGCTGAGGGGAACCAAGGTCAGAATTAGGATGCCTAGTTTCATTGTCCAGGGAGTTTGGGAATCTCCTATCTAAGTTTCTCTCACTTCTATTGCTTCTTTGTGAGCATAATTTATAAACTAAGACCTGTCTTTTTTGGGAAAAAAAAATAGCTTTTCTAACACAACAAATAAACTTCAATAAATTTACTTTGAGAAAAGGAAAGAAGTATGAGGTAGACCGTTCTCTTTGAATTCGTTTTTTGTCTAATGTGTGCTGTGAGCCATCATCCTCGTATTTGTGAATTTGGAGTATGTGTAGTTAAAGAGATCTGTCAAAATTACTGTATTATAAACAGCCATAGCTGTGACTCCTGGAATGTCACCGGAAACGGAGTCGTTTGATGGGGTCATGGAGATATGCAGTGGTTGCTTCCAAAATGGAGGGGTGGGGTGGGGTTGGGCTCATTGCAAGCTCTAGAGGCGACTGAAAAGCTTGTTAGCTCCCTTTTGTGTACCTGGTAGCCTGCAGCTTCTTCTTGTGGAAGGGTTCATCCCGTTCATTACATGCCAACATTCAGTTATTACCCAAACGGAAAATGAAGGCAGACCCGTCTGTCTTCTGTGGATGGTTTCACGATATGGTTCCTGTGGCTTCTAATATCAAACACTCTTTGGAATTTGAACGGATTGACAGGATGAAGGTGTGTATCTTAAGGACCATAATCTAGTAGCTGCTAAGTCAGTTGGGAGGTGACAATTTGGAATCAGCTGTTAGCACAACTGAAGCTCATATAGCCTAGTGTTGGTCAGAAATGGCCCTCTCCTTTCCTTTCTAAACAAATGCACACAAGCCTTGATTTCTGTAGCCTTGACTTACACAAGAATATAGAGACAACGTTCGGGATTGCGGACACTTTCCAGTGGTTTCCTAAGATGACGTGAAAGGGTTGAAGGCGAGAGAGACCTTGCTGATGGACATTTCGCGGGTGTTTCGCTGGTAACCAGACAGACATGAAATGATCTTTGAGATGTTCCTAGAATGTTTGAATTTAAGTTTATACGGTCAGAATTCGAACTGAGCTATGGAACTTTGGGCAAAGTTGATTAGACTAAGACCATCAGCCAGACAAGAAAGGTTTCAAAGGGTAAATTTGTTGAATTTAGACATTTCATAACAAAATAATACTGTTTTTGAATGCTTATGAACTTGACGGTTGCTGCCTCTGTCATTAGCTAATATTTTCTTGCACAAGATTTGCCTTTTAAAAACTCCCTATTAATGGCTTTGGAGGCTACAGGTTGCTAGACAGGTTTGGCAGCTGTGCTGTGCAGAGTGTGTCCTGGTGCCAGCTCTGTCCCTCCTTTACTCCATTAGTTTAATTATGACTTTCAGCAGGCATCTCACCCAGGAGCCCCAGCATGGATCTGTCTGTCACCTCATGGCTTCCTTCCAACAGGATGACCACACAGCATATGGGGACACATGCCATCCTGCAAGGAGGAGGAGCCTGGGCTAGACTGGGTGCCCTTTTGCTTTGGAACAGGCTAAATGTTTCCAGATATCTTTTGAGCACTGTGAAGGAGAGAGGGCAAATGTTTCTTTCCTTTTGACAATCAGACCTCTCTGAGCTGTCATTTAATTAGGACTGTGTGGTGTGATGTGAGACAGGTCTGAGTTTAAACCCTATCTTTGAATGAGTATGGCCTTGAATTATTTAAGGTGATGTTGATTTTATTTAACTGGACCACATGGAAAGGGGGGAAGGGAGAAAGAGGGAGGGAGGAAGAGAGAGAGAAACAGAGAGGCAGAGACAGAGATTGTGCAGAACAGAAGGTGTGGTTAGCCACAGGGGATCACGCCTGTTTGTTTTGACTTTTGATAACTTAGGTAGAAAGCCTGTGGTCTCTATTTACTTAATCCTATGAATCACAGCCCCATTACGTAAAATGTATCACACCTTAAATAGCTTACTAATGAGTAAGGTTCACAATCATTGAAGACCTAAACGACTAAAATTGCCAGACAGTTTTTTTCAGAACTCTGATTTCTTCCAAAAATTTTTCTTCCTAATTTACATTAGGGATCTAATTTGAAAGTATAATTTAGTTTTTAGAAACAAACTGCCTTCACCATGCTATGAGGTGTTTTATGGATCATTGTAATTTTTACAATGTTTCCAGATATAGAATTGATTTAGTAGTTTTAGAGTCAGAGTCTTTCTTTAAATAAAGAATATTATGTTAATATCTTGAAAATTAGACACCCATTTTCTCTGAGAATGCTTTTTCTCTACTGTGGAAGGCTTTCTGGCTGGACAGGGACTGCGCTAGTAGCTATTTGGGACTGCTTCTGAATCAGGTGAGTGCTGTCTGTATCATCTCATTCTCTGCCTGACTCCACAGGGCACCTGTGGATAGATGGATACCTTTAGTCTCCATGTCACAGATGAGCACACACTGGGAAGCTGTATCTACAATCATTGGTAGATTGTGGCGGAGTAGGAGTTGAGACAAGCTCATGGCTGCCAGAACCCTGACCTGGCCTTACCTGGGCAACTGGAGATGTCTGGAAGTGACTTTAAGTACAGCTTAGGTGGCCTCTTGTATTGAAAGAAATTCTTACTGTAAATTTCTGCTTTCCTTTGTTTTAAAACTCTATTGCCTTTGCTAATAGTCATAAAATATTTAGAGATATTAAAATATAAAGTATCCAAAAAGAATTCTCATTATATAAAATCTTCCAGTATCAACATTTTATTTTCATTCTCTCTCATACACACAGGAACACAGGAGCACATGTATGCATGCATATACATAACTTAATTTGTGTTAAGACAATGTATCTCATTGAAGTCAGATGATTAAAAACTTTTAAAAAATGTCAACACTCTGGAATTGGTTTTGAAGGCATCATGGTGAGGTACATGAATTTAGCTTTCTAAACGCTAGCTAGCTGGAATGCAGTGAATTACTCATTTGTTTGTGTCTTCTCACCTCACCATCTGATGAGCTTGTCTCTCACTGGACGCCCAGGAGCTGCTATTGGGTTTTAGAGTCTGTTGTGTGGGATGCTTTTCTGGAAAGTTCAGCTTCTGTGCTTCACATTTTTTAGTGGTGAAATGGGAATAGAGGAGGAGGAGGAGGAGGAGGAGGAGGAGGAGGAGGAGGAGGAAAAGGAGGAGGAGGAAGGGGAAGAAGGGGAAGAGCAGGGAGGGGGGAAGAGGAAGAGGAGGGAAGAGAAAGAGGAGGACAGAATTTAATGCTGTGTGAGCCCCATAATGAGAAACTACCCTTTGTAACAACTGGCTACATCTTCTGTGATATCTTCCCAGCCATCTTCTGTGACATGTAGGAAACCCAGCAATTTGCCTATGCCTGATGGAGTCTGACTTCTTTTGACGATTGCTCTTTCAAAATCAGTCTGCTCATTACACAGACGCCTATGATTGTTAAAGAATATAAAGCAAATAAAAGCTAAAATAGCTCTTACCCTACCGCTTATGAATTATTGTTATTGGTCTACTTCTGCTCCATTTGTATGATGCTTTCTTACAACATTACAGAAAAACATTTTAAGGATTGTTTGCAAGAGATAAATCTACCGTTTTTATTATTATATTATATAAATATACCGTAATTATGTGAGTGACGTTTTGAGGATCTATCTGTATCTGTCACATTCTAACCAATCTCCTTTTGCTGGGCAGTTTCAGATGTTTGCAACTGTCGTTTATTCTATGACATCATACAACTAATTTTGTATGTCCTTGTGTGGTCTTGTCTTGGTGCAAATTCCTAGGTCTGCTCACTCTGGCCTGAGACTGTACAGACTTGAGACTTTTTAGATTGTGTGTGTGTGTGTGTGTGTGTGTGTGTGTGTGTGTGTGATATGCTCTTCATGCATACTCCACACAGCCCGCATGTAAAGCTTAGAGTTCAGCTTGTGGAAGTAGGTTCTCTCTTTCTGTCATGGGGTTCTAGGTATCAGACTCAAGTCTCTAGGCTTGGCTGCAATCACCTTTACCCACTGAGCTATCTGTCTGACCCCAGATTTAAGACTTCTGATACACAAATCAAACCAGATTTTGGGATGCTGACCTTCTTTAGTGACTGAGCCTTCCAGATTTCCATGTTCTCAACATACAGATTATTATTAAAAATGTTTGACTAGGAGCTCATGACATGGCTCAACAGTTGAGAGCTCTTGGTACTCTCTGAGGGGACCTGAGTTATATTTCCAGCACATCAGTTCAGTCAGCTCATAATTACCTGAAAGTCTAACTGTAGGAGGTAAGATACACTCTTCTGGCCTGAGTGGGCAAGCACACACACACACACACACACACACACACACACACACACATGAGCACATGTGTACAAATAAATAAATAAAATAAAATATAGCCTGTTCATGTAGTCAGGCTATATTTTTATAAGTGTAATATAAGTAAAGTATGGCTTTATAGTTGTTTGAATTTATGGAAGATTGAATACATTAGTATTTTGACATAGGAAATAGGACATATAAAATCATATTAGAATTTTGTCTTTCTGTAATATTTTTCATATTCATTAAAAAATTATGTGTGCATGTTCATCCACCATGTGTATGCAGTGTCTGAAGAGGCCCGAGGAAGGTACTGGAACCCCTAGCACTGGCAATACAGATGGTTATGAGCCACCGTGTGGGTGGTGGGAATCGAACCTTGATTCCTCAGGAAGAGCAGCTAGTACACCTTAACCACTGAGCCAATTTTCTAGCTCCATTTTGATAATCTTTTAAAATAAGCTCTTCTGGTTAGGTGGAGTTTCTGAGTAGCTCTATTTCAGTATCTCAACTTTACTAAATAGTATTTTAGGCATAATTCAGTCTGGCTAGGTCTTAAATTATTGAAGTACCGGACAAGTGGCAAATACAGGATTGAGTCATGTCATGAACAAGGTGTGCACTCTTTGGCTACTGTCACTCGATGCTGTAAAATATCTCAGCCTCTACACATGAATGAGCGGGTGATTGGTTTTCCTGTTTTAGATGAACAGACTTGGGTGAGAGGTGGTTTCACATGTCTAACATCACATAGCTCTTAGGTAGTGGAAGCGGGGCTGAGTTTAGTTATGTGTGACTGGAGCCCCTTCCCTCCTTTCTTGGGATATTTTGCTCTCTGGACGGGCCCATGCACGGTGGTCATGGTCCCTATCCATTGCTCTCCTTGGATTTGCAGCTCACAGCTTTTCTTTCTTCTAGGCCTCCGCTTGAGATTGGCTTAAGAGTGTCATGGCCGTCCTATGCCAGTGCTTCTGGGGGATTTGCTTTCATTAGCAATGGTGATTCTGACTGTGTTAGGCATTTCTGGGCCTTGCTCTTTGACTATGGATAGGAGATTCCTGAAGAATGAGCTGTTGCGGTGTGGACCCTTAGGTGGGTCCACCCTCACTTTGAGTTTGTTTCTGATCTGTTTGTGGGGGAATTCTGGAATTGCTTGTACAGGTTGTCTGAGCTAATCCTTGGGTGGGCCACTCAAACATCATTCTCAAAGGAGTACATCATTCTGTCTAAGCAGAATGCTATGCTTTTATGTCTTTATTCATGTGACTGTGCTCCTAGAGAGAAGAGCTATTTGTTTTTTATGGTTAATCTTTAGCCCAGTGTTCCAGCATGACAGAGACACCAGGCTCATGCACAGCTGTCTGGTTCTACTGTAGGTAGTTGCTGTAGATGAGGAGGGCTCTCTCCTTCTTCTTGGGTTTGAGGGTCAGCCTGGCTAGACTCTTATAAAACCAACTTAGGAGAAACGATGTCAAAATCACTCTCTCTCTCTCTCTCTCTCTCTCTCTCTCAGTATAGACCCACACCACCATGCTTTGCTCTGCTAACTTTGAGGAGGAAGGTGGCTGTGATTTTGTCACCCAACAGCTCAGAATGAAGAGCTTCAGGTGAACTGTAAAGAAGGCAGCAGTGACAATGGGTTAGGTGGAATATGGTAAACATTCCTCCATCACTTGCCTGATCCCTTTGGCTGATCTGGGATGCAAGATTCATGACGTTCGAATTCATGATTCCAAAAAATGTATTTTCCCCCAGAATGGCAGGTAGGACCAGGTTTCCTGCTGCCAGCTGCTGAACACTTGCCTGGGGTGGGGGTGGGGGTGGGGGTGGGGATGGGGTAGGGGTAGGGGTGGAGGTAGGGGTAGGGGTAGCTGCTATTTAGCTTTGTAATGGAATGAGGAATTTAAAGATGGAATTGAAATCAGTGATGTACATATGTAAATGCTATTTCAAGTTTATTATAATTGTGTATATATACTCTTAGTGGATCATCCATAGTTTCATTTTTTTTAATACACTGGAAATTTGGTTTAGTGTTTTAAGAGTATATATTTTCTGAGATTATATCATTTCCCCTTTCTACCTTCGTGCCCTCTGGCATACCCTTGTTCTTTTTGAAATTCATAGCCTCGGTAACTTTTGTTTACCATCCCCCCAAAAATGATTATACTTCAGTGTACTGGCTGGTTTTGTGTGTCAACTTGACACAAGCTGAAGTTATCATAGAGAAAGGAGTTTCAGTTGAGAAAATGCCTCCATGAGACCCAGCGGTAAGGCATTTTCTCAACTGGTGATCAAGGGGGGAGGGCCCCTTGTGAGTGGTACCATCTGTGGGTGGTAATCTTGGGCTCTATAAGAAAGCCAGCTGAGCAAGCCAGGAGAAGCAAGCAAGCCAGTAAGTTACATCCCTCCATGGCCTCTGCATCAGCTCCTGCTTCCTGACCTATTTGAGTCCCAGTTCTGACTTCCTTTGATGATGAACAGCAGCATGGAAGTGTAAGTTCAACTTGCATCTTGGTCATGATGTATGTGCAGGAATAAAAACCCTGACTAAGACATTCAGGAAACACTTGCTGTTTCTGTGTTTTTATTCATAGTAAAAGGTTGTAACACAGACTCGATTTGCCAAAATTTCTTAGCCCTATTTAATTAATACTCAAATCTGTCTTTCAGGCTGTAACTGAGAAGAATTTTGAAACAACGGATTTTCGAGCCTCTCTAGAAAATGGTGTCCTGTTGTGTGAGTAAGTATTTCAGGCTTGTGTCCTTGGTCCAAAGTGAGATTTGATCCCTGCAATCTGACACCTCCGTGGTGTGAGCCAGTAAGAAGGGGTTATTGGCTTAGATATTTAATGATAGTGTCAGTAATATATATTATTTTTAATTAGTAAATAAGCAAGAGTCTGTTATGCTTTATGGGTAGATTGTTGAGAAGGAAGCTGATTATATTTGACTATTACTTACTGGGTATATAATTGTTTCATTATAAAAGATCCTTTTCATCTGTAAGAAGACATCATGGTCAGAGTAGCTAATTCTTCTTTGAAGATTAAGTGGAATCATTTCATTACCTAAATCAATTTGAGTCACTGACTATTTATTCAGTTAATAGATACCATTGTGAGCAACATTCTAGACTGTGCTTACCAGACACTAAACAGGCTGGTGCCCTGATTGATGGTATGGGGTCCACATTGTTTGCTTTGTGCAGTACACGGGTCTCCAGTGGCTGCATAGTATGGTAAACCAGATAGAGCAGGCCTGTGAGGGAAGAAATTAAATCCCAGAGGAAAGAATGAGTTGCAGAGGTGAGCAAATAAATTATAAGAATGTACTTGAGTACCCACCCACATTCTTTGAAAGCTCTTGATAATTCCAATCTAGACTCTTATCACATAGATATTTACAGAATCTGTCTGCATGTAAACTCTGGGAGTGGACTACTGGAACCTAGATGTTTTCCTTCTTTTGGGGGGGTGGGGTCCTTTGGGGGGCTGGTACTTGTAGCCAGCATGTACCATCATGCTTGGCCTACAGGCTGGGGGGTCGGTTACTTGTAGCCAGTATGTACCATCATGCTTGGCCTACAGGCTGGGGGGCTGGTACTTGTAGCCAGTATGTACCATCATGCTTGGCCTACAGGCTGCTTAGATGCTTTTGAGTCCTCTCCCTTTGAAGGGTGCTGTTTGCAATGAAGATTCCAAGTGAAGGGGTTGGATTCCTTTCCCAGTTTGGACATTCACACCAATGACTCTTTTACATTTTACATTTACAAGTGATTTTTAAATGCTTGAGCCTGATTTTCTTCATCTGTGAGGTAGAGATCATGGTCTTCGATCTGCCTGATTCCTGGAGCTGCCAGGCTCAATGACAGTTTGGGTTTGCATAAGCTACAGAACTTTGTATAGGTACACGTCGTTAGGAAGACAGCCATGGAAACCAGTGTGTTGCTAGTTGTCAAACGCCTTTGTTTGAGAATATTATTAATTTCTTAATTATTCCATAAGACATTACTGGAATTAAACCAGTTATGCTTTACAGAAATGTCAGCTTTCTGTGGCTTCAGGCAGGAGAAGCACCCTCAGGACCACAGTTGAAGGTGAATGGATATTTCTGCTCCTCCCTTTGCCATGTGCCCACAATCTCTGTTGAGTAATATTTAAACTCACTACTTTGGGCTGCTCAAGTGGCTGACAGAGAGGAAATAATCTTGACTTAAAAACTGTGTGACTTAAGTGTTTTCTTATGTGTTCAAAAGATCGAGGAGAGAAAATACCTCTAAGCATGTGACCCAAAACCTGCCTTTGCTCTGAGTCTGGCTACTTAAGGGTTGGCAGGAAAGCATCCATCCATGGATGCTAAGCCCTGCAGTTTTGTGGAACTAGATGACATTGCACAGAAATGGGAGTTTTGCTTAGATTTAGGAGAGTAGGTAGTGTAAATATGTGCTCTATTTAAAGAAGTACTGTTGGAGGTTACATATTTCTAACGACTAGCCATTGCTCAGAATAATTTAGGGATCTACCTTGTTGAACAGGGCCTCCGTAAATATGTGACTAAGCATGTTTGATGGTAGTACCTCTTGCTCTGTTTTTGCTGTCTTACATGTGTATGTGTTTTGATCAAGTCATTTCCCCATTGTCTCATCTCTGACACTCTTACCCCCCTAATCTCTCCTAATTTTATGGCTTTTTTGTTGTTGTTGCTTGTTTTTGTTTTTGCATTCAGTTGTCCATTTGGTGCTACCTCCATGTGCATGTGTGTAGGATTACTGGAGCGTGGGTAACCTCTCAGGAGTAGCATCCCTGAAGAAAACAGCCTCTCCCTTTTCTAGGATCATCGGTTGCCAATATTTCTTCTGCCAGGGGTGGGACTTCATGACCATCTTCCTTCTCCATGCTGGGATTTTGTCTGGCTTCGCCTTGCACAGTCATGTGTATACTGTTGTGAGTTCATATGAGCAGCTACTCTATAGAATTTCCACTCTGGTTCTTCTAGTCTTTTTGCCCTCTCTTCTTGGGTGCTCCCTGAGTCTTGGTAGGGGGAGATATGATGAACATGTTTCATGTAGGGCTGAGACTCTGCTGGAGTCTCTTAGTCTCTCAACTTCGACTGATTACAAGTCACTTTACTGTAACGTGTCTTATGTATTTAACTGCAATTTCCGGCCAGCTCTGGCTCTGAGTGATTTGAAATGATTTTCAAAAACTACTATACCCAGGCTACAATGAGCCTGGGTAAGATATATATTATTACATGTAAAAATATCCGGAGCTAACTAAAAACACTGTTTTGACTCAAACTAGAATAAATTAGAATAGAAATAATTTCTGCATCGATCCAAGCTAATACAAATTAAAATAAATGTAATTTCTACTTTAGTAGTGACAGCAGTTAACTTCATGCATATACATTATAAATATATGCTGTTAATAAAGCATATATTTGTAAGTGTATGAATGTACATACATATGTATGTATGTGTGTGTATGTATGTACTTATATACATATGTATGTGTGTGTATGTACATATGTATATGTGTGTGTGTGTACGTATCTAATTACTGTTTTTAGCATCCTCAATTTTTACCATTAGTGAGTCTCTTACTATTTTAATCTAGTATTTTCAGCAGCTTTTATCCTTCAATACCATTTTTTTTTAAAACAGTTTTCACGATTGTCATTTCAGACTCCAAGTTTGAAACAACCTCTGCACTGCTGTTTCAGACAGGAAGTATGTCTGAGTAACAAGCCCTGCCCCGTGTGTTTATTGGCAGGCTGATAGACTATGGGAATGAGCATGTTTGTGGCAATAATTTTGGTTCTAGGGAGTTTAACTTTGGTACTTAGTGAATTGAAAGCTGAAAGTGTGTGTGTGTGTGTGTGTGTGTGTGTGTGTGTAGGCATGCGCCCATGTAGAAGCCATCAACATCAGCTACTCTCTTGATTACTCTCCAGTTTATTTGTTTTAATCTGGAGTTGGCTGACTTGGTGAGGCTGATTGGACAGTGAGTTGCGTGGATCCCTTGTCTCTACCTCCCAAAATGTGGGGATTATGAGGCTTCCACACCTAGTTTTTTGCATGGGTGCTATAGGATCTGATCTCAGGTTCTCATGTAGGCAGGCAGTTTTTCAACCGAACCACCTCCTTGCCTGTTCTTATAGTGTTTATTTTAGACATACATTCTCTTGGCTTTATTAACAATTGAAAATAGTACAAAAGCAACCCCCCTCTCATTAAAACAAGGTTTTCCTAAATTAATGAAAAAATTCACTAGATTCCTTAGGTGACTTTGGCTTTTTGAGTCTTATCCATGGTGTCCATGCAGTCTCTTGTTTCTTTAGTGTTGCTTAGTATTCATAAGGACTGCTAAACTACATGTATTAAATATGTAGAAAAAGTTGTCGCTACATAAATATCTGCAGCCCTCATTTGCTCTGGCATAATTACTCCTGTGTTCTGAACACATCATCTAGATACTGCTATCAGTTAGCAATCTCCCGGTTACTCATCTTGTGGTGGCAGTCTTGGAAGTTGTCTGAGGAAAACATTCTTTATTCCTCTGTGAAGTAAGAAGGTTTTGTTTGAAGATAGTCTCACTGGGTGTATCGATGGTTAGTCAGTCTGTAGTTCCCCTCTTTGGAATGGTCCCGAGTTTCTGCTCTGTCACCGTTGGCCATGCACATAACTTCTGAGTTTATGCCTTGGTGAACACATGTGAGAAGCTTCTCACAGTGTTAGCACGTCATTCCCCCCACCCCCAGACCCTTTTGCTTGTTGCTTAGAAAGCTGGAGAAAATGTTCACCTGTTGCTGAGAGAGGCCTGGTTGTATTTATATTTCTTCTGGGACTCTGCCTAAAAGGTCCAGTCTTGAAAGATTCATTCAAGAATAGGATAGTTATGCAAATACTGCTCTTAGCAGTGGGAGAGTGACTTTTAACGCAGTGAGCAACATAGAGGACTATGCCACTTGTCAACGATGTTTATAGAACGCGATTGTTTGCTAGAGTTGAGAACTTCTACATAGAGACCAGGGACTGGGGAATCCCTGAGACACCTATGCAGTGGGCCTGAGGAGGGCCACAGGCTTTGGTGGGTTGGAAAGGGTGGGTTTTGCTTTTTTTTTTTTTTCTTTAGCTGTTTCTGGTCTTGAATTTATAAAGGAGGAAATGGCTCCCATGTGACTCCCCATTCTTCAATTACTTTGTAGTTCTCATAGTTGTGACAAGTCCCCAAGGAAAAGCATCTGAAAAGAAACAATTACATCTTTGGCTCACTGCTCAGGGCTTTCCACCCAAGGTTGACTTGCTGGTCTGTGCTAAGCTACAGTGTCATAGCTGTAAGAGGGGGGAGCTATTCACTTCATGGTCGTGTCCAGAGTGCCAAGCACGGAGTAAAAGCAACAGGGTCAGATGCATTGGCAGAGGTTAGACCACACCTCCTACTTGTCATCACTTCCTGACAATGCTATCATGTTAAGAATCCATTGAGGGATTAATCCACTGGTCAAACCAAAGCTCCCAGGATTGGAATTCCTTCATTATATAGCCCATTAACAGACCAGCAAGCCCAAAGTGTATATCTATAGGGAAATAATTTTTCATTTAAATGATAACACTCTTACAAAATCTAACCAGACTTTTCCCAATACTTGTTAATTATTTCAGCACTCACATCGAAAAATAAACAGGCAAGAATAAGATAAATTCTATTAATAAAATGTCCTAATCGCCTGTTCTAATATTAGAACACATGACAAAATTGACTAAATACAATACTTTAAACGTGTGGTTTGCTTTTAATACTACGCATCATAGTAATGGATAAAATAATAAAAGCTCAGCAATGTGATCTCAGGTATAAGAATTCATGTTAAAAAAGCTGGGAGAAGATGGAAAGGGGGGAACCAGTCCGTTTGTGGCATTGGGGTAAATGGTTGGCTGTGAGCCACTTAAAAACCTTACTGTAGAGACGGATGGAGTATGTGGGAAAATGATTTTTAAAGACAAAGCTAACTATAGCTCTGGGATAAACTAGACAGTTTGAAACTTTCAGTAAACAAATGAGTCAAGAATGTGACCAAATTCTTGACAAATGAGGAAATGGTGATTTACAAATAATAACATCCCTACTCCGTTAGCAAGATTTAGAGTGCCACATGATCCTTTCGCGGTTGTTGTTGATAGTAGTAAATGATGTAAAACGGTTTTAAAATGATGGGTCTCAGAGGCACAGCTCAGTGGGAAAGCGTGAGCTCAAGCTTGAGTGTACATGACTCTGGATCCAAGCCTTAGCACGCTCCTGAAGGTGAGAAGATAGGTGCGTGCATTGTGGTATCAAGCTCTGTATCTGAAGATGAACCCTTGGATATAAACCTAAGTCTCAGAGAAACAATTGTACAGCACCTGTCAAATAACCATGTGCTATTTTGTTAACACAATCAATTCATTTACCACTTAGAGAATATTTCCCAGTAACCCTTCTTTTGGGTTACTCTACAGGTAGAGGAAGAGCAACATTTTAAAGCCTTCTCATCCTGGAAAATATTAAGAACAAATACCTGAAACATAAAATTGGTAAAAATTGTTCTTATTTTTCTTGTCAAATCAGACTGTCTTGAACTTGCCACGCCACTGAGAATGGCTTTTAACTTCTGGTTCTCCTGCTTCTCCTCTGGAGTGCTGGAATTGCAGGCACACACCACCACACCCAGACAGTGCTTAGGATGGAAGCCAGGGCATCATGCACACTAGGCAAGCACATTACTAGTGAGCCACATCCCCAGTCGGATTAATATTTTTAATCTCCTAAATTATTGAGGCGCCGTGGAAGATTACACAATATGCATCCGAGATTCAGGGGCAGAAAGTGTCACTGCTGTTGAGAGTGTGAGGGACCCATGAGGTATGCACAGGGACGTTGGTGAGGATATAGACTGGTTGATGTTGCCAAATTCCTTTCCTGACACGCATTAGTTTAACACTAATGCGTTCATTTTCAGAAAGAGAAGAAGGTAGGTAAAAGGGGGCTAAACAAATATGCATCACACCATTTTTATAGTGGCAAAAATGGGGGAGCTCTATCACAGGATAGTATACTATTATATATAGTGTCATATAGTATCATGTATAGTATCATGTATAGTATCATATATAGCATTATAGTATCATGTTATGTTACTATCATGGTAGTTTCTCATTTGCATTCTCTCCCCATACCATAGGTTTTTTTCATAGTTTTACCTTTTCCTGAATGTTATATTTCTATAATATATTATTAATAATATAACAATATTTCTACAATGTATCATATAACACAATGATATGTATGCATAACATGTATAATATATACATAATATATACATACATGCATATACTATAACATAATAACATATATATTATATACTGTATATATGATAGGTTATTACATATAATACTATTACGTTATATAATAATAGTATAATATAGACCCTTTTCTGGTTTTATTTTTTAAAAATATATTTATTTATTTTATGCATAAGATTCCATCACAGATGGTTGTGAGCCACCAGATAGTTGCTAGGCATTGAACTCAGGACTTCTGGAAGAGCAGTCCAGGCTCTTAACTACCGAGTCCTCTAGTAGTACAATATTGACCCTTTTCAGACTGGCTTCTTTCGGTTAATAATATGAATTTAATTTGCTTCCATATCTTTATATTGCCTTATAGCTCATTTTGGTTTTGGACCAAATGTTATACCATTTTTATGAGTGAGCCAGTTTATTTACCCCAATTTACCTAATATGAGAGGATATCATGATGGTTTTAAATTGTTGTAATTATGAATAAGACTCTCTTCAAGGTCAACCTGGCCTACAAAGTGAGTTTCAGGGAGTCCAGGGATACACAGAGAAACGGAGACTCAAAACTACAACAAAAGACTTCTATAAACATACATATACAATTGCTTGTGTGGCCATACATTTTCAACTGATTTGGTAATCACTGAGTATTACTCCTGGCTCATATGGTAGCAATATGTTTAGTTCCATAAGAATCTGGCACACTGTCTTCCAAAGTGTTACACTGCTTCCTTCTCCCACCAGCAATGACTGGGCATTCCTGTTGCTCCATGTCCTTGCCAACACTTGGTGTTGTCAGGGTACTGATTTTGGCCTTTCTTAGAGGTTAGTAGGTGTGAAGTGGTAATGCTTTTTTCCAGTTTTTGTTTCCCTGATGACATTCTCATGTGCAGTTTTTTTTTTCTTTCTTTCTCATAGTTATTCTTTTACCTGTGCAGCTTATTTGATGGAACTGTTAAGGTCTTCATTACTATTTTCTTTTCTTTTTCTTTCTTTTTTTTTTTAAATGTTTGTTCAATTTCTTTTTTTTTTGTTTAAAGATTTATTTATTTTATGTACATGAGCACACTGTAGCTATCTTCAGATACACCAGAAGAGTGCATCAGATCCCATTACAGATGGTTGTGAGCCACCATGTAGTTTCTGGGAATTAAACTCAGGACCTCTGGAAGAGCAGTCAGTGCTCTTAAGTGCCCCGCCCTGCGGGGGTTCAGCGGGAAACTGGGGAGGGGGAGAAAGAATGGGGGACAGGATACACAAGGTAGGAGAGCAAGTCTATATTCTGATCAAGCTCTCGAAGTTTATTTCAGGACAGCAGCTTAAAAAGACAAGCAGGAGGGAAGGTTACACATGGCCCAAGGCCAACCCACAATCATAACCAGTTTTCAGGAAATACCAGACCCGAGACCACAGATGCCCTGTCCTTTCTAACCTTGCACCTTAACTGATTAAGCTTCACAGAACAGCGGGTAATTTCATGGGTTTGGCTCTCAGCATCTCACGGGTTTGACTCCCGACAAGACCCTTAACCACTGAACCTTCTCTCTGGCCCCATTTGTTTCTATTTTCAACCAGTGGCTTGTTTTGTTTAAACTTGATGCGTTTTGAGAATTCTTCATTAATTTAGGTAACAGTCCATCAGGTGTGCCTCTTGAGCATATTTTTCTCTCATTGTGTCTTTTCACTCCCCTGTCAGCATCTTTTGGAGAATGATCATTTTGAATTTTAAGGAAGTTTAGCCTGTCAGTTGTCTCTTACACAGATTTTTTTCCCCTGTGTTGTCTCTTAGGAGTAAAAGGTGTGTGATCCATGAGTTTTCTTTGTGGGGTCCGTGCCTAAATTTTGTTTGTTCTGATATGGTACAGGAGAGTTCCTGGTGTTCAATCCGTTGGTCTGTAATTCACGAGACTATTCAGAATCAAAAGAGTCAGCTGTCAGGTTCCCAAGCTTTGATTCATGCACTTAAAAAACTTGAAATTAAAGTGGTTACATCATTTCCTGCTTTTCCTTTTCCCTTTCCACCCCTCCCAGCCATTCTTTCTTGTTCTCTCTCAAATTCATGGCCTCTTTTTCTTTAATTGTTGTTATATCTATTCTTAACTGTTCTTAAATAGATAAATATAACTCAGCAGAGGAACAGGAAGTCTGCTGTGAGATTGCATCTCCTAGAAATGTCAGGAAAGCTACACCCCTGAAGCCTCACCAACATTCCTGCCTAAACAGGACAGAGGAAAACAAGGATGACATAATAGATACGCTAACATGGAAAGATCTCACAGGGCCTGGACTGTAGACAAGGGACTATAGGCAATTAAAGACTGCTGAGAGCACCCTCTCCCATATTGGTTATTCAATACAAAATGGTGAGCCCTGAAAACACATATGCATACAAGTTTCATTATTTAGCTGTTTCCTGCGCTGTAACGTGTTTCAAGCTTTCTGATGAGGCTCAGTAAAAGTGCCATTGTGGGAAAATGACAACACCTGCATTGGTTTTTGACTTTGTGTTCTTCCACATGGTTTCCCACCTCAGCATTGATTATTAAATTTTTATTTTCATTAAAGTTAAGCATAGCATTTTTAAAAATCACTTATGAATACACTAATGTAGTCATAAAGTTTTATACCAAATGCTTTTCTACTTTTAAAGTTTTGATGACAAATGCTGGTTATCTTACCCATGAGAATGTGGTAACTGTCTACTTGATTTTAAAATATGAACGTAGAAGAAGCTATTGACTTATAACCTTGACACCTCCTGAAAGAACTAGGCCAGATAACTGTATCTGACAGTTACTCTCCAGATCAACTTCAATTCAGACAATTCAGGAGGGAACCATACAGTTTGATGTACCTGGAACAGAGAACACA
The DNA here is from genome assembly GCA_019843965.1 of Rhynchomys soricoides. Classification (NCBI taxonomy): domain Eukaryota; kingdom Metazoa; phylum Chordata; class Mammalia; order Rodentia; family Muridae; genus Rhynchomys; species Rhynchomys soricoides. The sequence continues at coordinate 20,839,777 of JADRCH010000004.1, read as the reverse complement.
CAGAATTAGTATTGTTGGTTTAATACCAAAAAAAAAAACAAAACAGCATTTCATTGAAGCAAAGCGATTTTCTTTTTTTTCCCCAAACTAACTTCTTTAAAGAAGATACAGATTTTGAAAATTTTACAGGAACCAAAAAGATGGATTTTAGGGCTTTGTTTTAATTACTCATACTTACTGGCTTGCTCTGTGGCTGTAGACTAAAGACAGTCCTGCCCAGGGCTGTCTTTAGTAAGCATTCAAATGTCTAGTGAGCAGAATTCCTGTTTGGAATAAAAGTAAGCAAATAAAATAATACCCTATCAGTAATAATCAGTCAATCAATATCAGTATTTTCAGTTAGGTATCTTTACTCTGCCTTTTTTTTTTTTTTTTTTAAATGTGGGATGGAGATCTAGCTTAATGAATAGGTGCTTATCTTTTATGCCTGTGCTTCTGAGTTCTGTCCCCTGCACTGCCTAATCCAGGTGGGCTTGACAAATCAGGGGATTGGAAGAGGAAAGTCACCCTTGGGTGTGCATAGCAAGTTTGAGGCCAGTCTGAGCTGCATGGAATCTTGTCTCAAAATAATCATAAAAATTAAAAACAATAGATCTAATCATAAAAATTTGGTAATGTGAAAGATTTGTATCGTTGCTGTTAGAACAACATTGCTACACACTGTAACCACTAATGGTAGAAATGTGCTTGAATGGGTGACTAATAAGATAATCCATAGGCCACCAAGTCCTTCCCTGTATCAATACATTCTTCCATGAGTGTCTTCTCATTTATTTTGAAAATGTTTGAAGACAGGAATTAAAAAAAAAAATATCCCAGGATTTTTTACTTTGACTGAAGAGCTTTCTGATCAAGAGGGGAAATCAAGTTTGGCAGTTATAACTTTTTTTTGGTTTTTTTTTTTTGATTGAAGATTAGCCAACAATAGAGTGTCAATTCAATTCAAGTTCTTAAACCCATTCATGTCTGAGCCAGGTTCAGTTTTACAGATGGCTTTCTGAGTGTCATACCTAAGTAGGGAAGTCAGGATATATCCATAGAAAGGTCTGTGAATGGAGACAGTGTTCTAGCGTAGTTCTTTTTTTTTTTTTTTTTTAATTTATTTTTCATACTTTATTTACATTTCAAATGTTTCCCCCTTTCCAGATCTCCCCTTTAGAACCTCCCCATTTCGTCCCCCCTCCCCCTGCACTATGGGGGTAGTCTCCCACCCACCAACCCACCCACTCTCATCTTCCCTCCTTGGCATTCTCCTCTACTGGGGGGATCTAACACTCTCAGGCCCAAGGGTCTCTCCTCCCCCTGATGTCTAACAAGACCCTCCTCTGCCACATATGTGGCCAGCACCATGGATCCCTTCATGTATATTCTTTGGTTGGTGATCAGTCTCCAGGAGTATCGGGGGTCAGGCCAGTTGACACTGTTGCTGCCTCCCTGGGGATGCAAACTCCCTCAGCTCCTTCAGTCCCTTCTCCAAGTCCTCCATCTGGGACCTCACATTCCGCCCTACTGTTGCTGTGGAGTGACTGTTGGGTATTTCAAACTTTTGGGCTAATAACCTCTTAACAGTGAGTACATACCATGTTCATTCTTTTGTGACTGCATTACCTTGCTCAGGATGATATTTTCAAGTTTCATCCATTTGTCTACGAATTTCATGAAGTCATTGTTTTTAATAGCTGAGTAGTATTCCATTGTGTAAATGTACCACATTTTCTGTATCCATTCCTCTGTTGAGGGACATCTGGGTTGTTTCCAGCTTCAGGCTATTATAAATATGGCTGCTATGAACATAGTGGAGCATGTGTCTTTATTACATGTTGGAGCATCTTCTGGGTATATGCCCAGGAGTGGAATAGCTGGGTTCTCAGGTAGTGTTATGTTAATTTTTCTGAGGGACTGACAAACTGATTTCCAGAGAGGTTGTATCAGCTTGCATTCCTACCAGCAATAGAGGAGTGTTCCTCTTTCTCCACATCCTCACCAACATCTGCTGTCACCTGTGTTTTTGATCTTAGCCATTCTGACTGGTGTGAGGTGAAATCTCAGGGTTGTTTTGATTTGCATTTCCCTGATGACTAAGGATGTTGAACATTTCTTTAGGTGCTTCTTGGCCATTCGAGTTTCCTCAGTTGAGAATTCTGTTTAGCTCACTTCCCCATTTTTTGATAGGGTTATATGGATCTCTGGAGTCTAGCTTCTTGAGTTCTTTGTATACATTGGATATCAGCCCTCTATTGGATGTAGGATTGGTAAAGATCTTTTCCCAATCTGTAGGTTGCTGTTTTGTCCTATTTACAGTGTCCTTTGCCTTACAGAAGCTTTGCAATTTTATGAGGTCCCATCTGTCAATTCTTGATCTTAGAACACAAGCCATTGGTGTTCTGTTTAGGAACTTTTCCCCTGTGCCCATGTGTTCCAGACTTTTCCCCACTTTCTCTTCTATTAGATTCAGTGTATCTGTTTTTTTGTGGAGGTTCTTGATCCACTTGGACTTGAGCTTTGTACAGGGAGACAGAAATGGATCAATTTGTAATCTTCTACATGTAGACTGCCAGTTGAACCAGCACCATTTGTTGAAGATGCTGTCTTTTTTCCACTGTATGGTTTTAGCTCCTTTGTCAATGATCAAGTGACCATAAGTGTGTGGGTTCATTTCTGGGTCTTTGATTCTATTCCATTGATCTACCTGCCTGTCACATGTACCAATACCATGCAGTTTTTATCACTACTGCTTTGTAATACAGCTTGAAGTCAGAGAGGCTGATTCCCCCAGAAGTCCTTTTATTGTTGAGAATAGTTTTTGCTATCCTGGGTTTTTTGTTATTCCATATGAATTTGAGAATTGCTCTTTCTACGTCTATGAAGAATTGAGTTGGGATTTTAATGGGGATTGCATTGAATCTGTAGTCTAGCGTAGTCCTAACAACAGTCCTTTTGAGGGGAGTAGACAATAGCAAGGGATGAAGAAGGAAATGTAGGCATCTTTAGACAGAGCTTAGTCCATCTGGGCTGCCGTAACAACTACCAGACTAGCTTGCATATATCAGGAAGTTCTTTCTCTCAGTGCTGGGGCCTAGGAAGTCCAAGAACAAGGCAGCTGCAGATTGGGTGTCTGGTAAGGGCCCATTTCCTTTATAAGCTCACATCTTGTCAGGACCACTTTGTGACCTCAACTTCCCAGAGTAGACGGTCAAGGCCTATTGACTGAAGGCACTAATCACATTCAGGAGGTATAGAGTCATGATCTTGCCACCTCCCAAAAGGCCCTGCCCTCTCTTTGAACCATGGGTGTTTTAGGAGAGTCACAAACATTCAGACCATAGCAGTGGAGAAGCTGAGAAAATTATTGAGGTGACTGTGAGAGCACCCCAAGTTATTTTGCGTTCTCGTTTTAATCCTACCAAAAGAACAATCCACTGATGTGCTAAGCAAGCAGTAATTATGTTTGTTCCCCAATAGAAGGCTTGAGGGATGGAACAGAGGGTTGCTGGCCAAGAACACAGGCCTTGGGAGCATCTAGAAGTTTATCCTGTAATCTGATTCTTGCTTCAGAGCCAGTGACCTGAAGTCGGTGTCCCTTTAGAAAGTCCTCATGTGAAATTGAAGACCACTTAGTATGCAAAGCATTTCTGTTTGTAAAAGAGAGTGTTCCCATACATTGGATTTTCTTTAACTTGAGACCCTGCCTGTATTCCATGAAGTGTGCTTAAATTCATGGAATTCTTTTTAGATCTCATAAAACTTTCTTCTTCTTTTTTAATCCTTGCAAGAGATATCCTCCTAAGTTCTTCTTTGAGAATCATAATTCATAACTCACTAAGTGATCTGCATGCTCGGTATTTGTCAAAACTGTAGGTTCATTTCCTCCTTAGCCTAGTGTTTATAACTGTGAGCCTCAGATGAAATAAAGCAACGTTTTCCTCTAGTGACTCAGAGTTTTTGAGAGTGAGTGTGTGCTCTCCAGAGTGCTGTTTTTTTTCCTTGAGGTTATTTCCGTGTTTGCACACGTACAAGAAGGTTTAGGAGTGGGAAGGGGTGGCTAATCCATTGTGTATATGTCCTCTCTAAGTCATCTCTCAGGCCAGACCTGCTGATGGGGGAGGTTGGTTAATTTACCACAAGGTATCTGTCTCTGCTGTTTACTTACCCTGTCCCTTTGTTCACTGACAGTAATCTGTTTGATTATTCATTTTAGAAACTGAACAGAAAATGCTCTTGAAATTACTGACACTATATGTCAAAAGTGATAAATCCTGTCAATATGTAAACAGAGACCAGGTCCAAGTCACCAGTGACTCAGTGGGTGAGGCAGGAATTTATGACCCTTCCCTCCGAAAGCGTAACTGGTGCTCAGCCTTTCCTGAGATGCTATTTGACTCCCGTTCATATTAACTTCAAAGTTATGTCATTGAAAGATTATAGTCTAAGGAAAACACTACACTAAAAAAATTACCACTGTCAAGGGAATGGTGAATAACCACTTTATTCTTTGAACGACTATGTCAGAATTGTGTTGTCATCAAATAATGCGTCATGTATTAGCTCTCCTAGGCATTGCTGGCAGTCACAGAAATGCAGAAATACCAGGGTTATAGAAGAAGTCAATTGGAGAAAACTAGAGGGCTTAAAGCACAGTTGCCATTTGTTATTAATCAGCTTAATTATTTTCTAGCTCCTCAATTGTTGAATGAAGGAAAGCAGTGTAGTCAGAGAAGAAGAGGGGCTTCTTAAATGGCTAGCAACGCACACTTCAGAAATTAGGACTGATAGTCCCACTGAGGAGATACCTTAAATCTGAGGGGCTGGGGCAGGGGATAGCTCCAGAGTAAAGACTTGGCTAGCACCCTTGAGACCTTGAGTTCCATTCCCAGACACCCATCCCCAAGCCAAGGGACTGGTTGTATTTGTAGCTAAGTTGTCTAAAGATCTTTGTGTGAACAGGCTATGAAAACAGAAAAGCAACTTTTGTTTGCCAGGCTAAATCTTCCGAAGTCAGTGTTCTGTAATTCTGAATCCCGTTGAACAACATTCTGAAGGCTATTAAGTTGAGACTTTTTGTCTTTTCTTTTTATTTCTCGCATATAGAAATCTTTAGAATGTGGAAGGAGTGACATTCCATAGGACCCCACCCCCCACCCTTCCACAATAAGTGTCCATTGCAAGGAGATAACAGGAAGTAGATGGTTTTATTTCCTATTTTCTCCTTTGTTTTGCTGTTGGACCTCATCATAGAGTAAAGAATTGCTTGTTTGAGGATGAATTGTTAAATAGACTTCCCCTCCTCCACTATTTCACAATACTGTTTTGTGACAGTGATTAATGATTAATTATCCAAGCTCACATTAATGGGAAAACATTGTAGTATTATATTACTACGCAGTCTGGCACTGTATTAGTGAATAAAAAGAATAGATACATCGTGAGCGAGATTTAGAAGCAGAATCATATCATCAGCGTGCTTGTCAAAGTCGAGTTTCTTTTCTAATGCTTTGGTGTACAGAGACCTAGATATCTCCGTAGAGTGTGTCATATTAACTGAAATGTGCTCAGTATTAGATTCCGGGGTAATTTGAAGGAGTTCTGGTACATTTAACTTCCACCCAGTCATTCCACTCTGGTAACAAAGCAATCAGTCATGGGCACGAATGAGTTACCAGTAAGAAATAGTCAATTATTTGGCTGAGTTCCTCGGCACCCTTGGCATGTGAAACAGTGTGGTTTGGAGGCCATCTTTCAAAACAAGGACCCAGATGAGAAAACAAAACAAAACAAAACAAAAGAATCCCATTGAGAATTATGAATAGGGAAAAAGTATTCTTAGGGCCAAGAGAAGGGAATTGGGATGAAGGTTTTTTACTGAGTGTTGAACCAAATTGTGCCTCTGTTTAATACACGGGGAACTACTTCTAAAGGTTTGGGCTTGGAAAATAGAAGTGTGATCCAAAGAACACTCCCACCCTTTTGTGCAGAGAAGTTCTTTGTTTTGTCTTAATTTTTTTGTTTTGTTTGGTTTTATTTTTCTAGTTGGTTGTTTTCTGATGGGCTTCTGCCTCAGAACGACACATTTGGGATCAGAGCTGTGCTACTCAGAATTTTTGAGACTGTTTCAAAGAGCACTAAAACCATATTGACATTTTCATAATTGTCTGTGTTGTTTATTTGCTTTCAGTTTGATTAATAAGCTCAAACCTGGCGTCGTTAAGAAGATCAATAGACTATCTACCCCAATAGCAGGTTTGGTAAGTAATACATTACCTTCAAAACTGGTTTTCTTCATTTTCAGTTTATTTTTCAATCAATAGATAACAATTGTACATATTTTTGGGTGCAATGTTGTATCACTCTCGTATTGTCAGGCAGTATAATGTGTTATGTATTTCAAAACACGTAGCAGAGAGGACTTTGAATGTTCTCAATTTAAAACTGTCTTTGAAATATAAGAAAGTGGCCATAGTAGGCTTCCCTGCCTACAATTACTGTCACTTTAAAAGGAGTGACAACTGTCTTTTTAGGTGCCCTTCAACACTTCCTCCTGTGCACCTTTTGTTTTAACTTGTTTGATTTTGTGCTGATTTTGATGCTTCAAAGTCTGGGTACCCTTTCCCAGACTCACTCTCTCTCTCTCTCTCTCTCTCTCTCTCTCTCTCTCTCTCTCGCAAGTTGCTGGTGAGTTGCTTCCATTCTTTCTGCAGCTCTGCCCTGCATGCCATGTTTCCTGCTGACCACAGCAGCTCCCCAGAGTATCAGGTGTTCCCTGGCTGTTGTGTTTCTGCTGCTTTGGGCTCATGTATTATGATCACTTAGCATGCAGATCATAAGTATATCTGCAGGATAATCAAGACCTGACAGCCCTCTTACGGTGTGTCATGTTTCCTATTGATGCTCAGTGTTTCTACCTTCTGTGTCAGGGTCATGTTGTTTAGATGTTTAAGACACTGTGGACACTAATGATAACATGAGTCAATACCACTGGAAAAACTTACAATGAAATAAAATTGATGAAGAATTTTCTAGATTTAATAAGCCTTATCAATCAATACTGGTAGGATAGAGAAATGGTCCCCAGTTGAGGGCACAGAGTTATTAAGATCCTCTGTTCAGTTCCCAGTGCCCTTATCAGGTGGTTCATAATCACCTGTAACTCCAGCTCCAAGGGATCTGACACCCTTATCTAGACTCTGAGGGCGCTTATACTCATGGACACATATCCTCCACCACATAATTAAAAGCAATAAAAGGAAATCTGCTGACAGAAGTCATTTAAAAACATCTCAGAAAGTACTACATGTAATAACTGGAATGTAAAACCAAACTAATTATCTATGGGTTATTCAGTGCTCTTATAATAATCTATATAAATTTTTTTTTTTTTGGCCTTTCCTGAATTTACAGCTGTGGCTAATGGCCTGGGTAACCACAGATAGGTATTCCACAGTTCATTGATTTATGGGAGGTATCAACAGTTCATTAAGACCTTGGCAGAGCTAAGTGTGGCCAAGTATTTATTATTGAAAAATATCTGTCAGGGAGCAAAGGAATGAAGTGTTGAGATTTCTTTGAAAATTAGAAAATGCATACAAAGTTCTCAGGACCACTAGTTCCAGTACTGATGCTTTCTCTCTAATCCAGTTGCCTCTATTCTAGATCTGTCATTTCTGTCTTAAATTGGATTAGGTAAAAATCCTCTCTCTCTCTCTCTGTCTCTCTCTGTCTCTCTCTCTCCCTCCTCGCACACACATGTAAGTTTTTATATTCTTCCAGTTATTCAAAGAATAACATTACAAGAATGTGTCCCTGAAGCCTTTCCAGAAGGAAATAATCAGTTTAGTAAAATAAATATGCTTTATACGAAAAGAACTTATAAAACAACCTCTACAATAATAAGTGTATGAATTGTATTGAGTTACACTATCTTTTCCAGTGGCCTGAGTTAGTTTTAGATAGTTTAATTTTTTTGATTTTGAACTTTCATTTCGTGGATCAATTACTGGCATTTTAAATGATATTAACCTTTGATCTCAAACACAGCCCAAGAATCTGGAATGCTTGAATTGTGGTGTTTGTTGCTGTTGGCTACTGTTGTATTTCTTCGGTTTTAAGATTGTATGATTAGATGCAAGCACAAATGTATTTTATTTTTAAGCCCCAAACCCTGTCCAAGTATTTCTATTTCAAGCATCAAAAATTCTCCCCTGTTTGGATTTTATCTTTAGAAGCAAAAACAAATGTATTTCCTCTGCATTAAATAGAATGCTTTCCTAAGCACAATGCAGTAAGCACTTTTTTGGCTCATGGGTGTGCAAGAGTGATGTCAGCAACAGAATGGTCTGAGCCCAATTCCTTTGAAGTGAGCATCGTGCCTCATCTGACGGCTGAGAGTTGTCACATTGGATATCACAAAACATGTGAGGCAGAGCCCCAGCGTCCATCTGGAAGATGGCAAGAGGGCTGAAAGGCATGGCTAAGAGTTTGATAAGCAAATCTTCAATGTGTGGGTGTTCTTTATTTTAACAGATAATCTCAGGCCTGTTGGGCTGAGTATTTTTCTAGCATGGAGTCTTGTAAGGGAAGACAAAAGGGTATGGATTCTGACTTTCATGTCCGGGAGGGAGAACCACACAAATCAATTAGCAGATGAGCAAGAAGGTACCCTAAGGCGAGCGTGCTACAGAGCACTGTACTAGATTAACACCCAGCAGAGTGACCCAGGCAGTGCAGACCCACTGTTCTATAAAGGGTAGGGAAGAGGCCGAGGTGTCTGACATTTGGACAAGAATATTGAATAATCCAGGCCAGACTTTTCATAGTACTGAGATTTATGATCACAGTACCCAACACAGGAGATAAAAGAGTTTATTAAACAAGTAATGAACCATGTTTTCATTGTAGAATTCAATAGGTTCTAGAATTTAGTCTTTGGTAGAGTAAGCCTATATGTTGAAAGGGCATTGCCTCTGCCCCAAAGACATTCGGAAGTTCTAAGCCCCAGTACTCCAGAATGTATCTGTATTTTAGGTATGTGATTTTTACAGATGCGATTGCTCCAGATGAGATCATCCCAGGCTAGAGTGGGCCCCTAATCTGAGAGAGGTGTCCCTAAAGAATGATTGTGAGAAGAGATTCATAGAGGTAGAATATCATATGAATGAGGTATGAAGATGAGGTTGAGGAGGAGTACCACCATCCAAAGAACATCGAAGATTGCTACTGAGCTTCCAATATCCAGCAAGAGTATGGGAAGATTTGCACAGACTTCACAGGAAGTGTGAGTCTCCTAACAGACTGATCCTGGACTCCTGCCTCAGAACTACAAGACAATAAATAAGTACATTTCTATTGTTTTAAGTCATGAGGTATTCGTATTTTGTTGTGGTAGCCCAAGGAAATTTACACACATAGGTAAATGTTTTTAGTTGATAATTGTATACCTTGAAATTAATGTAGATTGCAGAATGTATAAAATAGGGCCTCTCTTATCTTAATTTTCCTCAGTAAGACACCTTAGATATAAGGTCTACATCAGGCAACTGATGTTGATAGTCAAAAAGCCTTCTTAGTCAGATTTTGCCTGTGTGTGTGTGTGTGTGTGTGTGTGTGTGTGTGTGTGTTGGGGGGGGAACACAGAGACAGAGACACACCCAGAGATAAAGAGACAGACAGACACACAGACACACAAAGAGAAAGAGACAGAGAGACAAAGACAGACACACAGAGAGATCACTGTCAGGTGTCTGCCTCCAAAGCTCTTCATTCGGATTTCACTAGCTTTCAACACAATGCTTTTCTGAGTAGAGAAGCCTAGAGATGTTTTCAGGCCATGTCAGGTGAAGATAGTTTAATTTGAAGACATATCAGATGCCCCTTGTGGTAAGCCAGCGTTCAACCATAAACATGCCAGCTAAGCTTACGTCACTCCTATGCTGTTCCCAACAGGAATCTTTGTTTGGTATCTCTTACTTGAGGTTCAGAGAATTCTGAATGAACCAGGCCTTTCCCACTCAGGCTATCAGGAAGCCTGAGGGTGAGTGCCTTGAAGAAGGTAGTTGTTTAGGTTTGTGGGATTGCCCCAGAGCATTGGTTTCTTTTCGCTCATTCAGTAGAGGTTTTTAGGTTGAAGTGGGTGCTGTGAAGCGAGTGTGTGTGTGTGTGTGTGTGGGTAGATGCACCAAATATGTCAAATACTGACAGGATTAATGTGTGAACATGTAAGTGGAGTAGTTACAGTGTTTCCTGTCTTTTCTTCCTCTTGCTTCCTTTAGCTATACTTTCTCAGCTTGTGGGAGCTCTGTACTACATCTGTTTAGTTTTTAAACCCAAAGCAATGGACTTTCCCTTGCAGATGGGCCTGTGAGCAAATCATGGAGTATGTTCTGAGCTATGAAAAGTGGCAAGAGAAGCAACTGAAACATTCATGCAATTGTTTTCTCTAGAAGGTCAGAGAATAGGTTCTCTTGTGTGCTCTAGTGATAAGGTTGGTCTTACCTAAGCTTTAAATGTGTTTACCTTTAATTAATTAATTAGTGCATTTGTGTGTGTGTGTGTGTGTGTGTGTACTTCAAAGCACAACTTGTACTAGTTGTTTCTTTCCTACCATGTAGGTCTCTGGGATCAAACTCTGGTCACGAGGCTTGAGGGCAATGACCCTTAGTTGATCAAGTCTTATTTCAAAAACAATCACATTCTTCCTATTCTCTGCTTTCTATTAATCACAAAACTGTTTAAAATAGAAAAAACAAAACAAAACAAAACGCCCCAAAACAAAAAACTAACTAACTAACCCAGGAGTTAGTCCATATTTTCAAAAAAGAAACCTCTGTGGTGCTTAGTGTGGGTGTGCTCAACATCTCGAAACTCAACACCAACAATGTGGGAATAAAAAAATGTTCGACAACAAAGTAAAACCCAAGGAACAGGCAAGATATCCTGCTGGTGAAAAGAGCCGTTGAAGCAGAATAATGTTTATCACAGGATATGTTAGCATGCGCGAAACACAATATGTGTAGAAACAGCCAGGAAGTTGTTAACCCTGAATCCTGCAGCCATCTTGGACACCTGACAATGTATTTGTGTAAAAATCAAGTTAACTGTAAGTAAATCAAGGCTTCTCACCCTCAGCACCGCTGACATAGGGTTAGATAATTCTTTATTGAGAGCTCTGCCTTGGGCACTGAACCTTCTTAGGTGGCATTTCAGCCTCCGAGACTCACTAGTGGATAAAGCATGTTTCTATCCTTTGTGATCATGAAACAAGTCTTCTGACCTTGCCAGTGACCCCTCTGGGATAAAACCATCCCTAGGTGAGAGCTACTTAGCTGAAGAAGCAAGTCAGTGAGCACCAGGCTTTTCTATAAGGATTGAGTCTGCCTGTGGACTTCATCCCCCCCCCCCTTCCATTTCAATTGTGATTTCCCTTTGGAAAGTAGTGTTGCTTCAGAATATGCAGCTGGACTTATTTGCTTGGCTCCATGGGAAAATTCTTGGTGTGTCCAAATTTGTATGAAAATAGGGGCTGAACCGAACACGTCTGATGTAAAGAATTACTTGTGTGCTCTTGGCTGGCTCGGGGTTCATTCTTATAATCCCTACACTCAGGAAGGTGAGGCAGGGGGATCTTGAGTTCAGCCAGGGCCTGCCTAGGCTTCATAGAGGATATGAGGCCAACCTCAGAGTATCTAGCCTAATAGTGTTATCTCTTAAGGGTAGAATTGTGCACAGGGGGGCATTGAAGTTGAGAAGGTAGACTCCTCATTGGAGGAAAATGGCAAATACTACAGCTAGTGGATCCTGTTGGGTGTGTTCATTTGTCTAGTCTGTCATGGCTGGTTCGGGGACAAAGCAGGCCCGGATCCTTTCTGACTGCTATTTTCTAGATGGGTTTAATGTGTGCTTGTGTGACACTGTCACACTTATCCATCACTCTCCTGTGCACTGGACATCATCATCAGTGGATGAAGTGACTCAGTGGAGTCTCATTGTGCCTCTGCTTGTTCTTTCCCAGCAGGTGTGGAAACTTGACCTGGGAACCTGCTGTTAAGTTGCCATGGCTACCTTGCTACTCTTACGCGTGGACTGACTCTGCGTACCACCACCTACCTCCTTTTTTATTTTTTTCTTTTCAGGAAAGAGTGAAAATTTGTAGGCAATGGTGCTTTTGTTCTGTTACCATAAGTAAATGAGTAAATTGAACTTGAGAACCTGAGAGTGAGTATTTTCTGAGGGAGAAAAAGCCTCCAATTTAATTTTTTCTCCCAGAATGGGATAATTGGAGAGGTACAGCTATCATGAGCTAAAGGAAAGGCATGCCCCTGACTATGTCTCTTCTCCAAACTACCTTCTTAAGGAACTCCTCTGGCTAACCACTGACCGGTGTGGGGCTCAGAGGCATTATCTCCTTAGTTATAGTGAACAGATGCACTCATTGGCATACTCCGTTGTTTAAGAACAGAAAACATTGAAACTGGAGGTGTCACAATGTTTCCCTAGCATATCTGAGGCTCTGGGTTCCATGTGTTCCTCAGAGGTCACAAACAAAACAAAACCAAACAAAACCAACCTACCGACCTACCTACCATCCTACCAACCATCCAACCAACCTACCTACCTACCAACCAACCAACCAACCTACATACCTACCAACCTACCAACCATCCAACCAACCTACCTACCAACCAACCAACCAACCTACCAACCTACCTACCAACCAACCAACCAACCTACCTGCCTACCTACCTACATACCTACCAACCTTCCAACCTACCTACCAACCTACCTACCAACCAACCTACCAACCTACCTACCAACCTACCTACCAACCTACCTACCTACCTACCTACC
>JADRCH010000004.1:20676312-20826930 GCA_019843965.1 Rhynchomys soricoides | reverse complement strand
ACCTACCTACCAACCAACCAACCATCCAACCAACCTACCTACCAACCATCCAACCAACCTACCAACCAACCAACCTACCAACCAACCTACCAACCTACCCAACCAACCAACCAAGAAAACAGGCCAGAGCCTAAGAAGTCTAAGTGTCTATGTAGCAAGATAAAATAGCTTTTTAGGTTAGAGGGATCTGTCCTCTCCTTGGGCATTTTTTTTATTTTTTTGGCTGATTTTGTATATGACTGTGAAGAGTTCTCAGTACTACCTCAGAACATGTGGAAAGTGTATTCTCTTCGGCTTGTTCATCCTTGTTTGTTTGATTGCAAGTCAATATGAGTAGCCATTCTGACAGCTGTGTTCCCCATCTTCAGAAGGATAGAAGTAAATCTTTAAAAGTTGGGGAAGGCATGGAGGTGGAGACAGCGAGCCACCACCACGATGGCTGCCTCTCATGATCATCTCTGCTTTCATCTTTAGGTTTTCATTTCATCACATTTGATAATTAGTGAAGGTTCTGTGTGTCCATGAGGTTTCATGTTCTTTTGGTTTTATTTCTTTCAAATCCACCACCATAGATCAATTATATATCTATTGTATTAGACCTTGATGCTCCATTGAGTTAAAAGATGAATCTCTCTGTTTCTAACTCCATTTCCAAATAGAGACAATGAATATTAGAAGATATTAATAAGCTTGATTAAAATAGTTAAATTTGTTCCTCCTCCTTCTCCTCCTCCATCATCATCATCATCATCATCATCATCATCATCATCATCTATTATGTTGACTTTCTGAAACAAAGGTGTAGCCCCGGCTGTCCTGGAACTCTGTAGACCAGGCTGGCCCTAAACTCCCGAGATCCACCTGCCTCTGCCTCCTGAGTGAAGGCATGCACACCACTGCCTGGCAAATTGCTTCATTATTAAACTGCACTAAAACAATGTTTCCTAAGGGACCATAAACCACATTTACAAGAGCTAAAATGGCTATACTGTCAGTCAGTCACATTCAAAACTAGATATCTATTATCTTTTGAGATAGTGTCATAATGTAGCCCAGGCTGGTCTCAAAAAAGTGCCTGATAGCCTCTCATATACTGAGATACATTGTTTCTCTATAAATGAAGCACCACTAAGTAAAGCTCTGAGTGCTACAACTTCTATGTAAAGAATAAGCAATATTGTAGTATTAATATTACCATATTGCTTACATATATAAGAAATCACAGCATGAAAGCTAAACATATACTGAAAAAAAAAAAGACTTTATGAGTGAAAAATGTTTTCCATGGTTTTATGCTAGTTTATTTATTTTGGTAATGTAGGTGGGCTCTGGGCATTGAACTCAAGTGGCCAAGCTTGCAGGGCCAGCTCCTTTACCCTCTGAGTCATCCCCATAGGTCCTCGGAGTTGTTGCTGATACCCAGTGATGACGTAGTGTAGCAAAGCAGGAAACTCCTGTTTGATTTCTAACCACACTTTCTTAATCACCTGCTGGCACAAGTTCAGGAGCAGTTCCCCAGAGCTCCCGAACCTGCTTGTTTTTAAGTCTGAGATCCACGTTTATATGTCAAGTTTCTGCCTCGGGGGCAGCTACTTTTTTTTTCTTAACATTAATGAATTAGATTGCTAAAGCAATACTCTTAACTTGTGGAGTTGAAAAAAATAATTAATCCAAAAAACAATTGATTCAGCATTTGAGTAGGATTATCTCATAGTTTCATTCAAATAAAATTGAAACAGCCCCTTTTAAGGTAATTTTTGTTATGTAGAAATTGCCAACGGGGGAGCAAATGAGGTTGCTGAGAAACTGAATGGAAGGTTTGAAACCAATGTGAGGCACTGGTCCCTTGATAAGTCTCAGGAAGGCCCTCCCTTCCTGGAAACATTTATTGAATGCCTACCGTGAGGTCAGGCCATTTTCTCACACTTGGGAGGAGAATACAAAGAAGGCTGAGAAAGTTACTCTCTGGAAGCCAACATTCCCTGCAGTCAGGTGAGAGCAGCATCAGAGTGCTGTAAATGACTAATGTTTTGATGCATCAATAACTCCAGGGAAGAAAATAACAAGACTGCCTTAGTGGCCAACAATTATCTGAGGAAAGGAATATAAGCGGATAATGATTCTGAAGAGGGGCCTGGATGAAGTGGCTCTGAGTACTGATCTTAGGCAGGCGGGAGTTTTCCAGCCCTAATGAAGAGAGTAAGGCCTTATAAAAGACTCAGGTCTGATTGGGGTGAGGAGAGGTGGGCAAGCCAGACTGCAGGAAGCCTCATTGGCGAAGTTGGAGTCTAAGGGGATATTCTGAGAACAATGTAATTCGTCGTTCTAAGGTTAGTGGTTCCTGAGGTGGTGGGTATCGGTGAGTATACATAAGAAGCAGTGCACTGTGTGTTTTAAACGGGTGGGTGATATGGCGTTAGATCTGGATAAAGCCGCTAGCTAAAGCATGTTACTGTTGCTACTCGAAGAGCAGGCTACAAGAAACTAGAAAGAGTATTTCAGTTACAGATATTAGCCTGGCTGTGATATGGGATGCCCAGATATTTGGTCAAGTGTGATTCCTGGCATTGCTTAGGAGTGTGTGTTTAGCTGGCATTGACATTTGAATCGGTAGATTAAGGGAAGCAGATAGGGGTGGGCCTTATCCATCAGTTAAAGGCTGCCCTGTAGAAGGCTGACCTTTCCATAGAGAGGGAGCTTTTCTGTCTGCCTGAGCAGCCACACAGAGGCTTCTCCTCCTTTTGATTGAACTGAAGGACCAGTCAGCATTTCTGTTCTCCAGGTTGTCATATGTTGGAATAGCACCATGCCATCAACTCTGCTGGGTCTCCAGCTTGGGACATTTCAGCCTGTGCTTTAACATTGTTTTATTACTGTATTTATTTATGTATTTTGTGTGTGTGTGTGTGTGTTCACACATCTGTGTTCACACTTGTGAAGGTTAGATGACAAGTTTCAGGAGATGGTTCTTTCCTTCCAGGTGAGATCATGGGATTGAACTCAGGTTGTCAGTTTAGCAGCAAGCTCCTTTACTGGTTGAGCCATTTGACTGGTCCAAGAAGCCCTTCTCTATATCCACCCTGTTGATTCTTTCTCTGAAGAAGCTGGCTGGACCATTTTATTTATGAATATTTTATGTATTTATACCACTAATCTTTCCCTTTGGTGCATCTGCTTTGATTTAATTCTGGCAAGATGCATGCTGTTAGGGACTTGGAATAGTTGAAATGGATGAAAACAGGCTCGGTGATTGTGTCTGTAGGTGAATCTTAAATAGCTGGTAAAGAAGTCAGAATGTTTGGATTTATGAAAACATTAAGCAGACTTACTGGCAATTTACCTTAAAGCTTTATACCTGTCCTATTTATACTTTAAGAAGAAGGATGAGATGAGAAGACACAGGAAACAGTTTAATTTACAGATGTCCGAACCCTAAGGCGGAGCAAGTGTGCAGGACCTTAGGGTCTGGAACTAATGGTCTGGGGTTGGGTTGACAAGATGGTTCAGTGGGTAAGGATACTTGCCACCAAGCCTGATGACCTGAGTTCTACCCTGGGGCCCACATGGTAAAAAGTTAACCTCTGATTTCACATACTGTGGTGTACATGTGTACACATGCTGGCATGTATTCACATACACATACATACAAAACAGATAGATAGGTAGATAGATAGATAGATAGATAGAATTTTATAAATGGTGTACACTGGATTTTCCTGATTGCTTATTGTGGCTAGGAGAGAATATACTATATTCCAGCTTTTTGACATTTTTGTACCCTGATGTCTTTATACTTTTTTCTAATACAGACTTTGGCTTCTTTCCTCTTACTCCTGAATAAGAAGTACAGAATTAGCTTGTTAAAGAAGCTTGCCTTGTTAGGCAGCCATTGCTAGGCACTCCTTATGATACCTGTAATTTATGGATCTGAAGAAATCTATCTGTCCTGCAAATGCCATCTGCTGAAGTGCCTCACCCGCAGACTGCCTTTTTCCTCCGTGGATCTGCTTGCTGATCCTTATCTTCTTACCAATGCACTTCCATGGCAGAGAGCAACACTGAGAAGGAAGTTAATAAGCTCCAGGGCAAGAAACGGGAGACCCTAGCCTTGTTCTTCCAGACCCTGCTGTGATAGGTTTCACAGACTATCTTAGCCACTGTTCTATACCTTCGAAGAGACACCATGACCAAGACATGATTCTTATAGAAGAAATCGTTTAATTGGGGGGTTGTTTACAGTATTAGTAGCTTATTTCAAAGCCATCCTGGCAGGAAGCTGACGTATGTCCACTATAGACAGAGCTCAGACTCTAGCATATGCAAGCACATGCTATTCTCATCAAGAACATGTTCAGATCTGGTTCCAAAACCAGAGAATGAAACGTAGGAGATGGTAAAATAGTGGAAGAACTAAAACTCTGATTTAGGACTCAGCTCCTGAATACTCAGGCCTCTGTTCTAAATGGTAAACTGAATTGCCTGGTGAACATATCTGGAAAGTGTCTCACAGAGAGAGGGCAACTAGACCTGACCCAAACCAATTTAAAGCAACCAGTTGCACAGCAAACATTCCCTGGACACCAAAGGTCTGGATCACACAATCTTGGATCAACATGGCTTAAAACAGTCAATTCTACAGCTGTGGCAAGGCATCTCTGCAGCTCATATGCAGCTCTGCCTCTGATTTAGGGGCAGTCCTGTCTAGTGCTCTGTTAACTCAACACAAGTTTGATTCATCTGAAAGAAGGAAACTTCAATGGAGAAAATACCTCCAGGATATCTAGCTGTAATGTATTTTCTCAATTAGTGATCAATCAGGGAAGGCCCAGCCTATGGTGGATGGTGCTATCTCTGGGCTGGTGGTCCTGGATTCTTTAAGAAAGAAGTCTGAGCAAAGCCATGGAAGCAAGCTAGTAAGTAGTACCTCTCCCCGGCCTCTGCATCAGCTCCTGTCTCCAGAGTCCTTCCCTGTCTTGAGTTCCTGCCCTGACTTCCTTCAGTGATGCTGTCTTAGATAATACTTGAGAAGGCCTTGAGCATTTTAGTGCTCTGACTTAGTGATACTATTGCTGTGATGAAACACCATGGCCAAAGCAACTTGGGGAAGGAAGGGTTTGCCTTACACTTCCATACTGTTGTTCATCATCAAAGGAAGTCAGGGAACTCAAACAGGTCAGGAACCTGTAGGCATGAGCTGAGGCCACAGAAGTGTGCTCCCCATGGCTTGCTTAGCCTGCTTTCTCATAGAGAGCAGGACCACTAGCTCTGGAGTGACCCCACTCACAATCAGCTGGGCCCTCCCTCATGCATCACTAGGAAAATGCCCTACAGACTTGTCTATAGCTTGATCTTGTGGAGATAATTTCTCCAATCAAGGTTTCCTCTTAGATGCCTATAGCTTGTGTCAAGTTGACATAAAAGTAGCCAGCACATGCCTCTCAGTGTACAACCAGGAAGCGTGAAGATGGGGTCCTGCTATGAATTTCTGTGGGAGTTTTAGCTGACTTCTTCCCATTTTTTCCTTTCTTCCATCCTGTTTTGCATAGTGATGTATCTTTGCCTGATTTCCTGGTTCTCACTGGGTATCAGCAACCTCATTTTTCTATAGATAGGATGTCTCTGGCTATAGATTAGTGGGTGTGATCGTAGTTTGGATAGCTTGAGGCTATAGATTCTATATAGTAATAAGAGGTGGAAGTAAAAACACAAAGATACATGGTGAAGTTTTTTCCTGTTTTCTTCGATTGGAGACCCTACCTGTTAAAGGGACACTATTTAGGTGAAAGGTTAAGTTATAAGTGCTTTGCCAGTGATGATTCCTACACCTTTGCCCTGCTAGTTACTATGACTCATAATTTTTCACCAATATTTATAAGAAAATGTCTTATATTTAGCTGAATCATGATAAGTCAGTTTGTTCAATTTAAGTACAGCTTAAAAACAATTAATAAAATAAAGATTTGCAAAAATGATCTAGATGGGCCCAATTCCAAAAGGGCATTTATCAGAAATAGATGCTAATTATATTTTAGTTGGAAAAAAAGGTCATGGGAACCCAGAATGATTTTATGTAGTCTATGAGCTCAATTTACATTTTAAACCTTTATCTACGACACCGTCAGATTTATAACTTAGATTTTTTATAGCCATTTTATTTTTGTTCTAAATTTGACCAGCTGTATTTTACATTTATCTTCCTGTGAAATGTGAACGAGGGACACCTGTGTATTGCTAGAGCCTATGATGCCAAGTGCGATTTCAATGCCAACCAAAAAAACCAAAAAAAACAAAAAAAACCCAAACCCAAGTCTGTCACAGGTGATGTTCTGTGAAATCCCTCCACTCACCCCCCACTTATATGCCAGAGGCACAGCACATTGTCTTAATCACATTATGACCTTTCTTGTGAAGCTCCACTAAGAGCCCACCCCTACTTTTATGAGGTAAGCATTATTAACGAGGCACAAATTAGCATATTGAATTCCAGCCTCGAGTTGAGGATCTGGCACATAGAACCTGCCTTAAAGGAGGCTTAAACATTGCTCTAGTAGAAGTGGCTCTCAGGTGGCTTGCATTATAAACCATGAAAACTGGGAACTTTTCACAAGGCCAAGTTAGGATGGGACCAAGGTTGCTAATCTGATTTTAAGTGGACCAGGCGGGCCCAATGCAGTCCCAAGCCTGGGTGTAGAGGAAGAGGGCTGGAGGAGATGCTGAATGACTCAGTCTAAGGCAACTCTCTTTGAAGATGGGAGACTGAGTGAAGGTGATGGCGGCCATTAGTAGGTGGGAAGGTAAGACAAGTTTCTCTTAGGGTGCAGGAACGTAACTGGTGGACACACGGATTTCAGCCCAGTAAGACAACTTGGATCAGTGCTTTTCAGCCTGTAGGTTGTGACCCCTTTAGGGGCTGTCAACCCACTCACAGGGGTCACCTAAGACCTCTGGAAAACACAGATATTTACATTATGATTCATAATAGCAGCACGATTACAGTTAGGAAGTATCCCTGGAAATGACTTTATGGTTGGGTTCACCATAACTTGAGGAACAGTATTAAGGGGTCGCAAACAGCCCTAGGAAGGTTCTGAACTACAAAACTACAGAACTCAGTGTCCATCTGAGTTACAATGCAGTACTTGATTACCAGTCCCACAGGATGATGTATGAATTTGGTTGGGACTCGTGACCTCGGATGCCTAGGGTTCCTCTTGTCTCAAGTACAGGCAAGAAGATGTCCCCCCCCTTTTTTTTTAAAAAAAAATGAGAATTTGAGTAAGATAATATTTGTAAAGTGATTTGGTATGCTACCAGACGAAAAGTAAAAGCTCAACAGTTAGTTGAAGGACCAATTAGATAATACAAGGACTGAACATTGCCTGCAGGCAGAAGACAAAGGGTATTAGAGAGTTTGACCTTAGGAGAAGCTATGGTGTCTTGGAAGATGGACTGTACTTCAGTTGGCTGAGGCTTATGTTAGGAAGGGAGCGGATTCGTTGTGCACCGTGTATGTGGAGTTTGGAGCAGTATTTTTACCAGGACTGAGACTTTAGTAAAGTGAGTCAGCTTGGAGAAGCAGCAAGTCCTGGGGCTGGAAACCTTTGAATTAGGGCTGATGCTCTCAGGTGAGTGTGGGGTGGAGGTGGCATAGTGCCTTACAGAAGGAAGTGCTCACTCCCAGCTGGTTCTCATGTTGCCAGGCAATTTCCCCTCCTTAAATTTGCTTCGTAAAAGCTCTTTTTTTGCATTGTTATGCTGTGCTTTTTAAAGCAGCTATGTGCTGTAATTTGGAGCACAGGATCCTTTTAGCAAGCATTACAGCATTTAGTAAAGAAAAGCAGGTGAGTTTTACTGTGACTTGACTTTTGATATAAAGTGTGATTTGAATAATGTGTAAAACTGTCCCCTCATTCATGTGTGCATTGGACAAAGCCTGTTACTGCTGCTGTGTAGGGTGCTATATCCCAGGTTAATTAAACATGTGGACAAACAGCAGAGCACCCGACCCTTTCCCATTGGCTTCCTGTTACCCTGCCCTGTCAGCTCTCTGCTCTGCCGTCACTTGCTGTGGTAGGTTTTGCTTTTACTCTGCCAACCATTGCTAGCAAAACATTAGCTGCTGAGCTGCTGGCATTGCAGCCGTGAATAATCTCCTGGTCCCTCTGTGTCTCTTGGCGCTTCCTCTACCCTCTCATCGGTCCCTAGGCCTGTACTCTTGTGTTACAAAACGTAACCACTGCTCTTGGCCTTAGCTCTGAGCAAAGACAGAGCTCTTTTCTTTGATAACCAAGAAAACTTAAAAATGAAAACACGAAGCAGTACATGGTGAGGTACACCTGTAATCTCAGGACTCAGGAAGGAAGCAGGAGGATCTTCAATTTGAGCCCTGCTTGGGCTATATAATGAGATCTTGTCTCAGACAAATCAACAGAAAAGGGACAAGACTAACTGCTTTCTTTCCTTATAAGTAAGATGTAAAGTTGGATTTCTCATGACTATCTACATACATAATACTCATGAATATGTATATTTGTTGATAACTGTTTACTGTATTTGTTATTAACTGAGCAATCTAAGCTATAAGATTTCAGATGATTCTACCTCACAATAAATGAAAAAGCAAGGATTAGCTGAACAAGATGCACTTAGAAGGCTGAGGCAGGAGAATTGTCATGAGTTCAAGGCCAGTCTAGTGAATTTGAGGCAAGTGAGATCCTCTCTCAAAACATCCAAAAAGCAGCAGGACCGACTAGCTCATCAAATTGTGACTCAACTGCTTTTTGGGGGGATCTGCATACTTGAAATGCAAATTTAGATATAGTTTCGTCACCCTCATATTTAGGGAATTTTGATCACTTTCTATATCATGAAAGGAGTCTTCAAGTGCTTTTAAGGTCGGAATAATATGGACTCCAGCATCTTTAGGGATTTCAGTGCACAGTGAAGAACACTGAGTGTTATGTGAAAATGCTTTTGTCTAATTACCTCTCTAGACTGAAGGCTCGTGGGGAGCAATTCTGTAACATGAGCTGTGCCTGAGAAGGCCCGGGAAGAAACCCAGGTTTCCATGTGTCTATCAGGCTCTTGGGCATAGCCAGTGACAGTTTTGTGACCTTCAGTTATGAGAAGCAGTTAGGCTGTTTCCCTGTGTATCAGCGTCATCTGCATGGCTCCTCTGTGTTTGCAAGGAACTGACTGGCCGCTGGTGTCTGCAGAACACCAGTGGATTCAGCTGGATGTCTCTGCTTCAAAGGGTGCCCATCTCTGCATCACTTATACTTGTGAGCATCTTGAGACTTTAGTGCTGCATCAAAATAGGAAAGGAACTAGGGTTTCTAAGTCTCTGCACCTAACATGATGCATATCTTGTACTCCTCTGTATGTTAAAAGGCTTGTTTACAATAGACTTGTGCCTCCCTCTGCTACTTTAAAGCCACAAGAAGAGTCCTGTGTTGACTAGAGAGTAGGACTTTCAGGTGCTATCTTGTGGGAGCTTTGGATTAAGCTTCGTAGGCTCTCCGAGCAGGTCCTTAAGCCCAGCTTCACTTTCATAATTGCTTAAGATGTTGAGCTTAGTCATCTGTGATGCCTCCCTTTATTAGCCTATAAAAACTCCTGTTTCAGACATTTCTTGACCTTATCTACTCAGGAAGTATTCACAGAAAGAGCTGAATGTAATGACTAGTCATTTCCATGTCTAGTTTTACACCGAGGATCGTGGATGATGTGATGTATTATTCTCTCTGCCCTCCTGAAGTTAGCACACTTATTAGTTTTTACTGAGGATATTTTTGTATTGTTGATTCTTCAAGTAATAATAAGAATGACATAGGATAAGAGCCTCGGTGATATAGTATAATTTCATTAGGCTATAGACATTTGATAATGAACTGTTTGGTGTAGAATAGAAAATAAATCTAGAACATAGTATCATTCATGTAAATTAGGCTATGCACATTTTAAAAAAGTGTGAACATCTCTCTCTGTCTCTCTGTCTCTGTCTCTCTCTCTCTGTGTGTGTGTGTGTGTGTGTGTACATATGTACATGATTATACAGGTCAAAGATGAGCCTTGAATGTTCCCCAGGATTCACTCACCTTTAAAAGATTATTAGCTGTATTTATGCCTCTGTGATGTATGCATGTGTGTGTGCGCACATGCCGTGGCATGCATGAGGGGGTCAGGGGGCAACTTTGTGAAGCCAGTTCTCTCTTCCTCCCTCACATGGGTTCCAGGCAGCAAACTCAGGCCAGCAGGCTTGTATAGCAAGCTGTTGTGTTCACGGAAGTGTCTCACAGGCTGCATTGACCTTGTTTTTAGAGATGGGCCTTCTCGTTGGCTTCTCCTCACTGAGCCTTAAGCTGGTCAGCCATAATGGCCCAGGCTCTCCTGTGGAGGGGTTGCATGTGTGCACCACCAACTGCAGCCTTTTACAGTGAGTTCCTGGCATCAGACTGTGGTCCTCCTATTTGAATGTCGAGCACTTTGTCAATGGAGCCCTTCCCCCCAGACACACAGCATTTAAAAGAATATTACAATTTTAAACACATTGGCCTGGGTACCTCTTAGAAACAATTTCTCAAGAAATTCACATAACATTAGTTTCAAAGTTAATCATTTAGTGCTATTTATAGTAAAATGTAATCACTGACCATTTCAGGACTTCAAAGTTAAACCTCTTGATCATTAAGTAGTTTCTCCCTGTTTCTTTGTTTCCTCCAGCCCCTGACAACCATTAGCTTGCATTTTGTCTCTAGGGGCATAGCCAATTTGGATGTTTCATTTAAATGGCATATGTGACCTTTGAGATCTGGCCTCTTTCACTTAGCATAATGCTTTGGGAGTTCACCTAACCTGAAGAACGTGTTCATATTTTGTGGGTTTTTTTTTAATGGATGAACATCAATCTTGAATGCTGATGTTGCAGCTTGTGCATTCATTGGTCTGTTCGTGGACATGGGAACTGTTTTTGCATCTGTGTATTGTGACTAGCGTGGCTATTGATGTGTGTGTGTGAGTGTGTGTGTGAGAACTTGGCTGAGCATCTCTAATTTGGGGGGATATCTGTGAAGGTGAGGGCATGAAAGTGAGTATGAGGTTGGGCTGAGGAAGAAAATAGTAAGATCACAAAAGGAGAGAGTCCTTGTGTAGACTGGGCGCTTACTAAAACAGGTGTGGCTGTTTAACTTAGGCTCCAGACAGTCATCCCAGCATTTTCTATCTCTGGTAAAAGAATAAGAAAACGTTCTAATGTAACAAGAGAATATGTTACTGGTTAAGGGCTTCTAGAAGGAGAGACCTTAGTGAAGACTTGCCTCATCTCTGGCCTAGGATTTGAATGTTTGTCAGCTTCATGTTGTGCTCACACTGTTTTCAGGGTTTAGAATGAAGATACAATCCACATGATTGAGGTATACATACTTGGGGTTTCTACAGACTGGACAATAAAGGGATGAGTTGTGGCACACGTTCTATTTTGGCCTAGCTGGATATGAGAGCTTTTATTGGCCATGCCCCCACCCCGCCCCTATAGTGAGCATCCTAAGGGGTGGGGTGCAGTAAAGGAGGGCATTGATCTTCTGGATTTGGGGAATCTTTGCCAGGAGCCAGTTTCTTGGTCATTTATTTACTTCTTAGTCCTTTGGACTTTGTGGTCACTAAAGGTACTTCATATCATCCTCAAATTCTTTGAGTGGTTTTCATTTCTCAGGACCACTGCCCGATGTAGCATCCCATACTCCCTTCTGGAAACTTCCTCTCTTCCTCGTGTTCCATAATCCATTTCATGTTTTCATAACCATTCTTTTTCTCCGGGTGCTAGATTTTCTTTCTTCCCCTCTTTGCTCCCCCCCCCCCCCATAGGTCTGTCTGCCTGGTCTGCCTGTCTGTTCTGGAAAGCCAATCCAAGGCCTTTATGATGTTATTCAGGTGTTCTCCTACTGAGATACACCCTGAGTGTGTTTTCTTTCCTTCCTCTCCACTTTACTATCCATTTTTTGGAGATGGGGTATTCCTGTGTAGCTGAGCTGCGCTCCAGCTCATGATCTTGCTTTTCCAAGAAGGTTCATCTGCAACATTTAGTTTAACTACTGCCAATGCATTCCTGACTCCTTAAACCAACTCCCTAAAAGCAAACAAACAAAACCTCCCTTTGGAAAGTTCTTATATTTCAGATTTACCTTTATTTTTACATGTAAAGGTGTGTATGTTTGTGTGCCATGTATGTGCAATGCCCTCAGAAATCTGGAAGTAGGCACCAGCTCCCTGGAACTAGAGTTTCAGATGGTTGTGAGCTTTGTGTTGGTCGTGGGAACCAGATTCTGGTCCTTTGAATAAGCAGCCAGGCCTTCTAACCACTGAGCCATCTCACCAGCTCTCTTTAAATTCTATTGTAAGATCAAATCTTTCTCATGGGCTCTGAAATTGATTTATTGCTATCTGGATATCCTGCTCAGGCCATCTGAAGCTCAGTATCTCTATATACTTTTATGTTCCACCTTTGTGATGCCCATGTTCTTTATTACAAGAGTGTCATGATAACCTGTTTCCAAGGCGATTTTCCTGTTCTGACAATCACTCCTGTGTACCTAGGAATTATACCCAGTCAGCTAGGTGGTCTAGGACAGACTTTTCACCTCTGTAATGAGAATTCCAGAATGCTGAAATCCAGTCTGGATTCTGCTCTTTGACTATAGCAAATCCCCAGAGGGGAGAGAAAGGGAAGAACAGAATTAAAAGCACGAGGCACATGGTCATCAGGGATTGACAACTATCCAGAATCTTGAGTCAGTATATGTTGTTGGAATTGAGAAATAGTTTTCAGGCCTAGGTTAAATTCAGAGCATTGGCAGGAAAACAAGGTTAACGATGAAGTTGAGGGCGTGGTTATAAAACCCTTTGAGTTCCTAGAAAGATGGAAGGAAGTGCCTAGAACTGTCCAACCCAGCAATAGTGTTTCTAAGATGCTGCGCAGTGTTATCTCTCAGTCTTCCTGGAAGCCTGCCGGAGTTGGGGAGGTTTCTGCCGAGGTCCGTGGCCTGGCTTTCTGAAAGGGCAGTTAAGCTCAGTCAGATTCACAGTGGAGTTGTCCTTCCCTAGAACAGTTTGAACAGGCACTGCCAGCCTCTGCAGCGTGATCCAAAATCTTGAGTCTCCACCAGTGTCTACAGGCAAGATGGTAAGCAGACTGAGAGAGCTACACAGCTGCTCATGTAGGCTACTTTGCAAGGAAAAGGGAAGAGAATGTTTAAGGTGAAATGCAGAGTCTGGAGGGAGGGGCCAGATAACTGTGAAGACCGTGGTTCCTATGTGCCTGTGGTTTCTCCATTCTGTGACCTGGAGTGTGGAGGATGCTTATGGTTCAGGTGTTCCCCCACCGACGAAACCTCCTACTCCTCCTGTTGTGTTTGCCTTCATTTATCCCCATAGCAACACTGTAAACAAAAGGGAGCTAGTTTGATACCATTAAAGTTTATCCTTTTGCTTGCTTGCTTTTGAGATGTCACCTTTGGCCCTGAAACTGTCTGCATTACACATATTTAAAGCAGGCTTTCATGACAAGACGACTCCTTCTCCTTCCCAGGCAGTTGTATTGAGGATACTCAAGGCTCTACTCCAGGAAGCACATTTACACAAGGTCATACACGTCTGGAGCCGACTTTGATGATAGTCTAGATTTTGATCTTACCTTGACAAGAGAGAAGGATTTGGGGGTTGTGGTCCAGTGAGATGGCCCAGGGGGTGCACTGGATAGTTGTATGTTACTAGACCCAAGCTGAAGTTATCTGAAAGGAGGGACCCTGAATTAAGAAACGGTGTCCGTAAGATCTGTTTGTAGGCAAGCCTGTATGGCGTTTTCTTAATTAGTGATTGATGCTGTTACTGGTAGAGCAGCCCACTGTGGGTGGAGCCATCTCTGCCTGGTGGTCATGGGTTCAATAAGAAAGCAAGCTGAGCAAGCTGTCAGGAGCAAGCTAGGGAGCAGTACACTCCGTGGCCTTGACTTAAATTGTTGCTTCCAGGTTCCTGTCCTGTTTGAGTTCCTGTCCTGACTTCCTTCAGTGATGGCCCATGTGTTTGGATGCATACGCCAAATAAATTTTTAGTTCCCCCAAATTGCTTTTGTTCTTGGTATTTCATGATAGCAATAGGAAAACTAAGACAGTGGCTGGGTAAAGGCACTTGCAAGACTGGTGACTAGATCCTAGAACCCATGGTGGAGAGAGACCTGACTCCTGGTTTCCTCTACCTGTGTACCTGTGTGCTGTGGCATGTATCCACCACCCCCCCCCATATACACACTAAACAAATAAGTTTAGTTATTAGAGAGAGAGAGAGAGAGAGAGAGAGAGTTAGTTTTTTATATGAGTGAGGTTGGTTGGAATCACTGGTGTCCAGACAATGAAATATTGGAACCAGTATGTTGGCCTGATGATTGTCATGTTTTATTTATGTCCTTGTGCAGTCTTCACTGAACAAGGCTGGTCTCTGTAGAAATGATGGAATGAGGCTTTCCAAGACAAGATGTGTGGCTTTCACTTTGCTCTCTCACAGATCCCCAGCTCTATCTGCTAGTCCTATAGACACATCTGTCCTATGGACACATCTGTTTGCCCTGATTTGTCAACCACATGAGTGAGTTACCTTGGGAACAGCCACAACAGCAGGACAGGCTTTGCATGACTGCAGCCTGAGCTGACATCTCAGTTACAGCTCCATGAGGGGTTCTCCAAGTCAGAGCCACCTACTCAAGGCTGTCCTCACATTCCAGACACTCCAAAGTTATTGGAAATCAATGTCTTCTGTCTGAGGCAGCTGTTTCAGGATCTTCTGTTTTATAGTGCAGCATGAGGAACAGAGGTCCTGCAGTGAGCCAGGACCAACTGGAGAGTCCTGTAGAACTTTTTGGCATTTTCATCCTAGTTTCGTAGTGAGCAACACTATTACTAATGTTTAGTCGGGGGTGGTGGTGGGGTGGGGTGGGGGTATGAAAATCTCAACCCTTCTTCTTTTTCTGTAGTGTTTGCCTTTCTTTCATTCCCATAGAAACATTGTAAGTGAGAAGGAGCTACTTGGGTAGCATTAATGTTTATTGTTATTGTTGTTGTTGTTATTTTGGTTTATTTTTTGGAAGTTACCTTTGGCCCCGAATGTGTAGGGATCACATGTGTTTAAAAAGCATGCTCTTTTTGATAGGATGTCTTTTGTTGAGCTATAGAATATTTGTATGAGGAACCAGGGGTCTTGGACACCCCTCTCCTTGCAGACAGAATTGTCGGTCCTTTGTAATGGCTTGCAGATCTGTATGCCACTCACTGCATGGATAAAGAAAATGGGGCCAGAAAGCATAACTAATCTTTCTAAAGCTAGTCCTGGCGCCCAGGCCAATTAGATGAGGTTGATTTCCATTTATGCTTTGTTGTTGTTGTTATTGTCTTACTTTTTTTCCTTCCTTGGTAGTTTCTAGTGAAAATGATTCTACCCAGTAAAGGCTAAATGCTTTTTTTTAATGCTGAGCTGGGCGTGGCTGCTTGATGCTGGAACAGACATGAAATTTTTATTTTATAATTTTGTATATCCCCTGAGGCAATGCTCTGCTTGGATCCTTTGAAATTGCAGGAAATAAATTACCAGTGGGCTCCAGGCCAGGGCGCATGGTAGAAGTTACAATTCTGATTGGAGTAGACCTCGTTTCCAGTGCGTAGGCCATGTGTGAGCTTATATAGAACATTTGTCTGCTCTAAAACTGAGAACCACTGAGCCTTTAAAACAGCTTTCTGCTTTGTGGCTGGTAAAAGGCTTTTACTCAAGACTAAGAAGTAATCGCATCACTGGTATTTTTCCTTGAACTTTGTTCCCGATGGCGTAGAGTCACTTTCGATTTGAAGTGGTTTCTCTCTAAATTGTTAGATGGGCTTTGAGGAATGTGTGGCTTCTCTCTTATCAGCTTGAACATTTCGTTCACCAGGTAAGTGCTGTTATGTTTTTGTAAAATATGTGGGGCGTTTTAACTCTTTGTTTCTTAAGATTATTCTTTGTTTGAGTTTGTTTTAGTATCTATCCATCCATCTTATCTGTCTATCTTATCTATCTATCTATCTATCTATCTACCCATCTCTCCATCCATCATCTATCTATATCTATTTATCTGTCTATCTGTCTTTCCATCCATCATCTGTCTGTCTGTCTGTCTATCTATCTATCTATCTATCCATCCATTCCAGGCACCCTGCTGTAGGCCTTGTGTGTCTTCTAGGCAAACATTCTCCTACTGTGCTACATTCTCAGCTGAATATAATTTATATGAATTCATATAATTTTATATGAATTTAAGCATTCAGAGCCAAATTAGGCAGATATGAAGATGCTTAATAATTTATTTTTCCTTTTCCTTCCCTCAAATGTGAGATTTGCTTCTTATTGGATATGGGATATTGGCCTAATGAGACATTTTTTGTTGTCTGCTCTTCTGAGAGGGGGCATTAAGGTTGTTACTTTGTGTTTTTAAATAATTATAGATAGTTTAGTGTTCAGAAATTGTAAACTTATAGTGAAGATACCATTATGTTCCTACTGGAATTTTGTCAATAGGTCATCACCGTGTGTGTGTGTGTGTGTGTGTGTGTGTGTGTGTGTACATGTTTGTACATGTTCATGTGTACACGGCTGTGTGTAAGTATGTGAATGCATGTGTATGGAGGTCAGAGGTCTATTTTGGGTGTCTTTCTCAGTCTCTCTCTGTATTATTGACCACCCTAGTACATTATGTCAATTTAAAATGAAATGATCCTGCTTAGGCTGCTCAACTTTTTACTTAGAAATTTCTGTAATCTTTGGGGGCCAACTTGTTTCAAATGAAGCAAACCTTTCCGTTCCTGGCTAGTTAGTTCACATTGTCTTTGTCTGAGAGCATTCTGGAGCAGCCGCCTTCTTCCACAAACAGTTAGTGTTGACTTCTGGTGTCCTCGCTTCCTTGGCAGTCAGTGTTGCTTCTCTCTGGGCACATTTTCCTCAAGTCCCCTTATACTCTGAGGACCTAAGCTGTTGAATCGCCCTCTTTAGCTCTCATTCTTTCTGATATCTCTCTTACCTTGTGTAACACCCCGACTTAGCTGCCTGTGCATAGAAAGTACTGCCTTCTCCGAGTGGCAGGCAGGTAATCATTTATTCTGTGGACCTCAGCTTGGGAAGGGGGTGGGGTGTGGCTCCAGGGAGGCCCATACCACAGAGCCGGTGTTGCCAGCCAACCTAAGTGGACAAGCATGTGCCAGCATGCAAGCAAAGACATTCCCCTACCCACAACTCTCAGCAAAGCAAAGGCAGGGAGTCCACATGGAGTCACCAGGAACTCAGCCACATAAAATACTTTTTCTTTTTCAAGAGCTGTAAGGGGCGATGCCAAAGCTAATCCTGGTAACCAAATGTGTGTGGTTGCAACGCAGAACCCTGAAAATAGAATAGTCCTGGTCTCATGCAGCAGGCACAGCCCAGTGGCAAGCTTTGGTTTGTAAATGGAGGATCGGGGCTTTGAAACTAGATAGGAGGTCAAGCTTGGAGGTGGGATCTAGGTTTTCAGTCTTTTGGAGGCAGCTCTTCAGACAGGTGCTGGGAATGAGTAATATGCCACGCCCCAATGGTACAGCTGAGCCAATCAGCATCAAGCTTCTCCTTGGTCGTATAGCCTGGTCTCTGTGTCTGTCACGAGCTGGATCAGCAACCAAACCCAGATTCCAGGTGTGGTATTCCACAGCCGTTCTGTGATTTGTAATCAAAGAAACAGAACGTTCCTCCTCTTATTTCTTCCTTGCCAACAGTTTCTGGGTGGGTGAATGTCAGGAGCTGGAGTTATTTTTAAAGAGGCGAAGCTTGTCGTGCGAAGCCTGGAAGAGGGCGTTTGTTTGCAGAGCAGAGCTGACATCAAAGTGTAGATTACTGCTCACTGGCCAGGCGCTTGTCCTATAACAGGTAATGTTTAACGTGCCAGTCACAAAGATCACAGAAACAGTGTATGCTCGGGCATAAGATAGCACCACCTTTTTATGCTCTGGAAGACTGAAAGGCTATACGTGCTCGTGGACTTTTTTTTTTCTCTCTCTTTCAAATATACTTATGCGGCTGTTCTTGCCACCGCCTCTTTTGCTGACTATAATTGGACTTTGAAGTTGCGAACTTGTATCATAAAAATTAGTAACCTTTGTCTGAGAGCGAGCTTGGCTAAGCAATCACTTTCAATTCTTTTCACAGGATAACATAAACGTTTTTTTGAAAGCTTGTGAACAGATTGGATTGAAAGAAGCTCAGCTTTTTCATCCCGGGGATCTACAGGATTTATCAAACCGAGTCACTGTCAAGTAAGTTTTACCTGTGTGTTTTACATATATAATAAACATACAGTATCTAAATATTATAAATAGGTTGACGGCTTGCAGCTTAAGTGAAAATAATTGCTGAGAATTTCTGTGCTTATGGAGCCATTCTCTCTGTCTTTTTTGTGTTTCATTCCAAAATAGACTCTTTAAAAAATCAGCCTGAGGACTGAGAGTGTGAAGCCAACTGTGTCAGGATCTTGTTGCAAATCTCTATACTGACCAGAGTGGCGGTTTATATTTTAATGTTTTCCAGTATCGTCATGCTTGGTTGCTAATGGTGATGCTGTTCATTTTAATTATGAAGTGAATTTAGAGGCTATTACTGGAGTTTAAAGGTAAAAAGGATCAGTTTAAAGTAGTCGTTAGGTGGTCGTTAGGTGGTAGAGACAACTGGTGAAAGCCACCTTGGTCATATCTGGCAGGACCGTCTTGCCTAGGACCAATAACCTTGTCAGTGGTCAGTGGTTGCCTTTAGAATAATGAGTCTTTCCCACTGTTGTAGTACTCTGGGCAAGAAGGTAAAAGTGGAGACAACCCACACCCGTGGGCATCTGCAGGAGTTTAGGTGGGCAGGAGTCCATGCGTGAGTGTATGGCTTCAGGACAATTCTTTTCAGCTGTTACGAGTTTTTTTTACTCTCCTACAATAATAATAAAATTATGTTGCTAGGTAAATGTGACAAGGACGCTATATAATTTTGAAATAATGCTTACGTCTTATCTGGCCTCTTGAACCTAATTAACATGTTTCCGAGAGAGGAAACGCGCTTTGTTCTACTTGCAGAAATAGCGAGGATGGAAAACTTTGTCCGTGCTTTAGATAAAGATTTGTGTACTTTCTGCCCCCATAGCGTGGCTTCAGTCATTATTGTAATCAACCAGGAAATCTTAAACAGGGCCACTGTTTCATGGAGAAAAATAATGCTACAGATATTTTTGGTAGTCTTCACTGTCTCCTAACAGTCTAATCTAAATGTCGCAGGCAGCATTAGTTGCTTTAAAATCTAACAGTAAATATTTCAAATGAACAACATGTCCCACACCGGCCCACCTCTTTCTGTGAGCCATGATATCTGCCTGGAAGGGTAGTCTGTCCACATTTCTAATGAATTTGAAAGTTCCAATCCGAAGTTTTGTTGCTGAAAATACTTACTTTCGCTATATTAAAGGTCTTTATAACGTCCAATGAAAATGAAAACTATTTGTTTAATTTTTTTCCCCCACTCAGTACATCCTTCCTTAGGACTTATCTGGGCAAAGAAACTTCAGCTTTTGAAATATTCTTTCCCTTAAGCTGGTGATGTGTGTTAAGGCTGAGCGTGTTCTCCTTTACAGTCGTATGGCTTTGAACCTTGGCAGCCTATACTTGTGGAGGCTTACGGACTGGGTAAAACATGCTTGCTGACCCCTAATTTCAGGTGTTGCATACAGGGCTTGCCTGGAATTGCTTTCAGGAGTGGTTGGGTCTAAAAGTGTTGACAAGAAATCAGTATCTGGGCTCAGCCTTCAGTGAAATTAAATGACTGACAAAGTGAAACCGGGATTGTGTGAAGCCGGCAGAACAACTTGTTTGAGTGGAAACCACAAGCCTGTCACAGCAAGGTGTGCCTCGCTTGGTCAGGGTGACAGAGCTGCTCTCCACCTGCTTGAGAGCTCTCCACGCTTAAATCTTGCTATGCCTTAAAGGGTGAACTCTGGGTCTACCACAGTGGAAGGCTCTGTGCCTCTCAGACAAGGTTGAAGATCACTGGCAAATGACTTCCCTGGTGCTTTGAGAAAGTGCCTTTCATTACAAGAAACTGGCTTAATGGAAGACAAATGATTGCTTAGTGAAGGGAAGTGTGGTCGTTGGTTTTAGTTTGGATTGTTACGTAATACACAGACTCCTGTAGGTCACCTCTTGACCTATCATTATTGTAGATTAAAGGTCTTGGCATCGATTAGATTGGTGGTTCTCTTGGGGAGGTAGTGTTTCCTCCCTGGGGAAATTTGGCAATGTGTGGAGACATTTTTGGTTGTCATAGTTGGTGTGGGGTGCATATCCAGTGGGTTAGGGTGACACTAAGTGCCCTGTAGCCCATAGGACAGACTCAACAGGGGAGGATTTTTTTCTATTCCAGGTGGTAATAATGCCAGGGTTCAGAAATTCCAGTGTAGACATAGAAGACCCTCTTTGCCAGCGAAATAGCCATGGGGGCAATTATGGACTGACTGGACAGACTTGTGACACTGCTATGATGTCACAGCATGTTTGCTGCCCTCTAATAATGCCATTTCTGTGTTAGTTCAGTGTGCTTATTTCAGTGGCTCCTTGTGAGTTGTCTGAGAGTGTCAGGTATTCCCAGATTGTTTTACTGAACTACAAACACTTCATTTGGCAAAAAGCGACGTGATTATTTGAAGTGTGGTGCTGTTACTGAACCACTCAGGCCATCTCAAGGTACGCAGACGAAGGCTGGCCTTGCTGCACGTGCAAAGCAGCCATGGTATACCAAGAGAAAACAGTAGCAGTTAGTATGCTGTATGTGGGGGCCAGGGGGTGCTTAGTCTGTGGGTGGAGGATACATGTACGGTGTCTACACGGAGTGAGGGAGAATTGATGTGGGCTTGACACTGAGCAGCGAGGACAGGGGCATTTCAGGAGCTGCTGGTGTGGAGTGGTTGGAGGAACCCAGAGCCTAGGACATGGCTTTTCAGCACTGTGCGCCTTACAGTTGAGTTTGCAGTGCGTTCCCGCCAACAAAACAGAATGAGAGCACTGCCTGTGCTTCTGTAACCACACACACTCTCATACGATAGGGTTTCCTCATGTGCTTCGCTTTGCTGGAAGTAGGAGTCTGAACGTCTTCACAATGTATTTGAATGATTCTACTCATTTGGTATTGCATCTTATTCACACGTTCATCAGATCCATTTATGTTTATTTATTTTTCTTCCCAAAGGGTTAATAAATAAACTTAGGATTCGATCTCCATGAACGGCAGATGAGGGTTAGCCCAGTATGTGGCCATGACACTTAACTTCTATATTTATAACTGTTTTTGTGGAGTCATTTTCCACGCGGAACAGAACATACATAATCCATGGGGGAAGAGAAATGGGGCACCCCTGACCCAGTG
The DNA here is from genome assembly GCA_019843965.1 of Rhynchomys soricoides. Classification (NCBI taxonomy): domain Eukaryota; kingdom Metazoa; phylum Chordata; class Mammalia; order Rodentia; family Muridae; genus Rhynchomys; species Rhynchomys soricoides. The sequence goes on along the minus strand of JADRCH010000004.1, from coordinate 20,805,444 downwards.
ACCAAAGAGGCATGCCACAGAACACTGGGAGCACCCCCAAACAGCAGTGAAGGTCTTTGTGATGGTGTCAGGTCAGAAAGAGAGGTACAGAGTGACTGACTATGTTAGAAATTAACTCATCCGAGAAGTCCTAGAGCCTGTCTTACAGGGCTCTGAGTTGGCGGCAGGGTCAGGCTCAGCATGCAAACTCTTTATGTTTAATAACTTTTGGTTTAAAAAGTAAAGCTCATATTTAAAGCATTGCTTAAAACAATTTCTTTTTCTTTTTTAGAGTGTATGTGCATGCGTGCCTGCATGCGTGTGTATGTGTGTGTTGTTTGCCTGTGTATGTGCAGTTGCATTTACCTATACATGCACATGTAGAGTCCAGAGGTTGATGCTGGTATCTTCTATCAGATTCTCCTTGAGTTTTTGAGACAGGGCCTCTTACTGTCCTGAAACTTGCCAAGTGGGCTACTTGAGAGGGCCAGTGAGACCCCAGCATCTGCCTGCTTTCCATCGCCCAGGGCACGCTGGCGATTCTAACTCAGTTCCTCAGGCTTTGCCCAGCAAATACTTCACTGACTAGTGAGCCACCTCCCTGAGCTATTGAAAACAATCTCTATCAAACATTTCAAGTGGAAGATTTGAACAGGCTGTAAACATGTTTGTTCCCTCCACCCCCTCAGCACTGCAGTCTAGATTTTAACACTTCTTCAGATGCATTCTGTTCATAACACAATTACAGAATGGCAGTGCTTTGGAAACACTATTTATTTCAGTAATGATTTATCTTTCAGTATGGTTTGAGTGCTGCTTTTATTTAGGTCAGTAACACTTTAGTATAAAATGTAACTTTGAACAGTGCTGTTTTCTGGTTTTTCTTATGTACCTTCAGGGTACAGATAATCAAGATTTTGTTGTTGTTGTTCTGGCCTTAAACACTTGCTGGTTGCAAAAGGAACAGTGATTGGAAATAAAACTAGTATTAGTGTCTGTCCATCATGACACTTAGGGGAAGCTCAAAATGACATTCCAGGTGTTTGTTGAAATCTATGGCTTCAGAGGCCAGCTCGATTTTTGTCACAGCACTGTGAAGTCGTTAAGGCTCCCAGATGGCCCTCTGGGCAATCAGTCTGTCAAATGGAACCTGACTGTGTTTGAGTGTATATGTATTTGTTTGCTTTTTTCTCAGGTAGGTAAAAATAATATGAATACTTTGTATACTATGATGGTGTCTTACGTCTTTATAAATGTCTGTGTGTGTGTCTATATGAATATACGTCATGTGTGTGGGTGCTCTCATAGGCCAGAAGAGGGTATTGGATCCTCTGGAGCTGGAGTTACAGACAGTTGGTTGTGCGCATCTTGACATGAGTGCTGGGTGCTCAACCATGGAGCCATCTCTTCAGTCACCATTGATTTTTTTTTTTTCTTAAATTTAAGCCTGATTTTAGATTATTATTTTTTTTTTGCAAATTTATCTTTTAAATGAGCGTTTTGCCATCTCCATTTTTATTTATTTATTTAAAGCAAGCTTAGCACTATCCAAACTTGGATCTGTCCCTTGAGCATGGTGGCTTCCACCTGTCACTGTGTGTTACTATTTTAAGTGCTCCCCTTCCCGTCAACTCTAGAAGGCAGGCAGCAAGGAAGTTCACTGTGCATCTGTGTCTCCTTGCTCCCTTCTTCAGGGGACAGCAAATTCCTGAGAGGGGGACATGAAGTCCACTGAGAGGTTTGTGGCCCTGGTGGAGGCCAGCAGGTGAAGTTGGTGAATGTTTGTCACTTACACATCTGAGAGTCCACACCTCTGGCTGGGGAATATGAAGCAGGTGCTGTTAACTCCTAGCAGAATGCAGCTTCTATTTGTCCTTGATTTTCCCTCTTTTGAGTTCTTACTCCATTTCTCAGGATCAGAAGCTTCTGGGAGTCGGCTCTTCCTTCCCTTTCTCTACTTCAAATCTCAAACCTTGCTTCTGGGCCTGACTCTGCTTGGTCAGCTGGCTGCAATTTCACACTCTGGTCTGATCAGGGTCTTTATCTTCACAGACAACTCACCTATATTCATGCTTCAAAGAGTCTCACTCCATGGCTGATTGGATTAGCAGTTGACAGCAGTCAGGCCGTGGGAGTTTGACAGGTCATTGATTCCCCCTTCAGATAGCAACTGTTTCATAACAAGTCCTGAGGAGACAGGTACTTTGCTGAAAGACATTCATCTGTCTTTCAAATCGTTGTCTGTAGGGCTCCTGTGTTCAATGAATCTTCCTTTAAAAATTACATGCCCAGGCACATCTGTAGTCTCTCCAGCTGTTTGTTTATCATTTCTTATAGATTTACTTTATTCAAATGAGCATCTTGCTCACATGTGTGCCTATGAACCACATGTGCCTAGTGCCTGTGAAGTTCAGAGGGGGATGCTGGGTCCCCTGAAACTAGAATTATAGATGGCTGCGAACTTATCATGTGAGTGCTGGCAGCAGAACCCAGGTTATCTGCAAAGGCAACAAGTGTGGAGCCATCTCTTGGGTTCCTCCTGGCTGGCGTGAGCTACCAGCATTAAGTGTTGTTTTTCTCTGAGTTTCTTGCTATGTTCTGTTTCTTGCTATGTCCTGGCCAGTTTTAACTGATCATCTGTGTGAGGGCAAAAATATGTATGCCTGAGTTTATCTCTGAGTAAAAACAACACTTCATTGAGGAAGAAGAAATTTTGTTTTAGAGACATTAATTTACTTGTTTAGCATATTAAAACATTGATATAGAATTTTCTGACAGATAGCTACAATCTACAAATAAATTGGGGTTTGCTTGACCATTTGACAGACAGTCCTATGAATTCATGGTTGCAATGTACTATGTAGATAAATCGACTGGAGGTTGGGGATGTAAGTCAGTGTGTTGAGTTCTCATTGAGCATACACAAAATTCTAGGTTCAAATCCCTGTCAGCTGGTGATGTATGCTTACCATCCCCGGGAGGTGAAGACAGGAGATGTGCCAGTGTTTGGCTATAATCCCAATATATGTGGAGACAGAGGATCAGAAATCCAAGATCATCTTCTGCTACACAATGAGAAGAAGACTAGCCTGAGCTACCCAATATCCTGGCATCCTGACACCCAGCAAAGAGAGAATAGATGAACTCACCAGGTTCTTTGATTAAAAAAAAAAAATACAATCATTTGAATTTTTTTAATCAAGGGACTCTTCTTACTGGAGGGGACATAGATATTCCATTTGGGTCTCTATGTTCTTATTCATTTACATGAAAACTTTCTCCAAATCACAAAACTATTTAAAAACAATGAACATATATTATTCCTTTTATCTTCTGATAGCCAATAGGAATGTTGATATGAAAATTGGATTTTAATTATAGTCACATCCTGGTTACTTCAGGATCACCCTCCAAAGGTGGGGAGAAGCTGATTTGTCCATTGTCTCACCAGATGCAAAGCTGCTCCAGCAAACAGTTACTGAACTTCTGGTTTCAATCACCTTTGACTTATTGTAGGGTAATGATATAGTATATTACAACACATTCTGAAACTGCACAGCACCCAAAACAGGCGAGCTTATCACTCACTCACTAAGAGGAAGCAAAGCAAAGTGGGAACTTTGAACCATGAGTCTTTCAAAGCAGTTGGTGGAGGTTTTAGTAAATCCTTCGGTCGCTGTATAAAGACTACATATTTACATCTGGTGTGTATGTAATTACATGCTTACATTTGTGTATTCCCGTGAATATTGTTAACACTGCACAGCCATTTCACTATTATTATAGTATATTATTATTATTATTATTATTATTATTATATTAACACTATTAAAAACACTGCACAGCCATTTCCTTTCTATGTGCTTATAGTATGGTTATGTACCGTTCTCCGCCTGGTGAAATCCGAAATACACATTTAAGATGTTCAGGGTAGAAAATATGGTGGTTATGTAGGGTGTGGAATTTTCTGTAACGCTTAAGGGCAAGGAATAGTTTGGAAAGCAGGCACTCCTGGTGGAGGCAGTTTCTTATGATAAGCCACAAATGTTACTTTAATAAGACATTTCACCAACAATTCCAGTAAGCCTTCCTCTCAAAGCTGGTAGTATACTGGTAAGCTACCTGTCTGGGTTGGCCTATCAGTGTGTAGCATTAAAGGTAAGGGGGCCTCCCTCTCTAGCCATGGTGACTGTGACACAATTAAAAGCCATCTGGAGACTGAACACTAGAAAATCGACCTTTCCCTAGTGGTTTCTTTGAACTGTTTCCACGAACTCTCTGGATGAGTTTTGAACACTTTTCTCTGGGATCCAGTAATAAAATTCAAGTGAGGAGTGTCACTTGCTGTGACCAAAAGCATCTCCAATGTTTGTTGGTGTCTAGTGAGTTGGGCTAACCTTTGTTTGTGGTGGTAAATATTTAATCTCAGTCAGGGTTTTGACCCTGCCTTAAATCATTCAGTTCCCAGATAAAAGACATACAATTTTTATATTTATATTAAGCCTTAAACAGCACTAAGCTGGGCAGATGTCTACCCTCTAAGCTATTATTAGTGTCTACTTCCCTGTCAATAACTCTGAGCTATGACTTGCCATATTGTGCCTGGGCAACTCTTGTCTCCAATTGGCCAGTCCTCACGTCCATGTCCTCACGACTCACCTACCCCTTGGCATCTTCTCCTCTCTCGCTTGTAGTCCTCCTCAGACCCCAAGCCTGGGAACCGAAACTCTGCCTACTCTCTTCTGCTCAGCTATAGGCTGTCGGCATCTTTATTCAACCAATGGTTTTAAATTAAGGAGCAAAGTTACATAGCACCACTTGGTGTATGTGAGGATTACCTCATCCCTGGTGACAACCAGGGACAGTATTTAGTATTACAATACTTAGCAGGGACCGAACCTCAATACTTGTTTTCTGTATTTTTGGTGGCCTCAGCCAGGTCACTTTTTCCCTTTGTGTTGGATCACTTTACCCTCTCTGTAAGCTTACCATTGTGACAAATGGTAATTTCTTGCTTGTTCTATATCATGCTATATGCTAAATTCTGGAACTAGATCCCTAAAAAATGACAGGTAATTACTGTTTGCCTGAAATCTAGAAGGTACTATGGCTTGGATTCTACCCAGTTTCTTGAGAGTGTTGAGCTGCTTAAATGAAATCAGCATGTACATGTACATCACTCAGCTTTTAGCAAGTGCCCAATAAATACTAAAGTGTTATCGTGAACATTTGCATAATGTAGTTAGCTTTTTTGATCCTGTGAAAATACATGCGCCTTCTAGAGGGAAAGTTAGCTCTGGCTATTTAAATTGTCAGTTATGGGTCTTTATTTTTCTGAATTTAGGCAATCTTGAGACTCACTCTTTCTACTGGGGGTAGATGCTTGACTAGATGTGGTTTAAAAAATATTTTCTTTTTGTTTTGAACTCTGTGTATAAATATAGATACATGCACGTGAATGTGGGTGCCTGCAGAAGCCAGAGGTGTTGGCTCCTCCCGGAGCTGCATTCCCAGGTGTCTGTGAGCCGTCCTATGTGGGTGCTGGGTACTGATGCATTCCAAGAGCTGGGCATACTCTATCCAGCCTCTTTAAATAACTACATGAGCCAAGAATTTATGGTCAGTCAGCTTGATGTAATGACTAGAGTGAAGGAGCTGCTGTCATTCCCATCACATGGCGCGTGGGACCAAGTGGTTGTATTAGTCAACTTTTTAAAAATTCAGGATTCCACTTATTTCCTGAAAGTGGCAAAATTTTAATTGGAGTTGATTTCCCCATTTTAAGAAGGAGCAAACCAGAAATGCTTGCACAAATTCAGATGATGCCATTGCAGCTCACTCAAACCCAAGCCTTTGCATTATTCATTGGCTCTTTTTTAGTTATACCTTCTCTCGTTGCCATTTTCATGAAGTGTCATTCGGATGCAGAGAGGTGATTTACACGAATGTGATCAGAAGATGTTATCAGAAAGGATGCTGGAGGGCTTATGTTCTTTCTCTTCTTGGAACAGTTGTTCATGATCTTGACTAAGCTCAAGAGTGCACTGCAAGGCAGTTGTCCACTGAGAACAGACTTAACTGCTCCTCTGGGCTGGGCCAATTTGTCCCTTTAAAGTGTAAGAAACCTTGATTATGCAATCAGAAGTGTTTGTACTCATCAATAATTTGAAGTGTAGGAGGGTTAAGGGTGAACAAGTGTGGAGGCTCAGTTTTACTTGCACACAATCAGAAAGTAAAACAAAACAAAACAAAAAACCCATAGGAACTGTGGTTTTCTATTGATGTGTTTTAAAATGTATTACAATTGGAGAGTTGTTGTTTTTTTTTTTTTTTTTCCTTTTTAAAAAAGTACCTGGATACCAAGTAATAAACAGAATAGACAAAGAAGTTGTTTATTGGTTATCATTTATTTGCTTCTGGAGAGTTTAGGCTAATGAAACAGTAAGAGTTCAGGGGAAATTTCCTGGTATAATTTCTGGCAACCTGGGTGAGATTTGGTGGCTGAAGGCTTCATCCTTCATCTCTCGGACACATACACCTTTTTCATGTCTCTCCTAAAATAGGTGGAAGCATTGAGCAAACATGCACAGTACCCCGTGCAAACAGTGCCAGCATCACTGGAGAAACTTTCAACACAAAAGGAAAAGGCCACCTGTCATGTAAATCTGAGTGGCACGCACTGCACTAATATTCTCAAAATGTTATTGGTATGACTTTTGTAATGTTCTCACCTGAAAAGCACATGAAAGGCTCACTTTGAAGAACACAGCTAAGGTGAGCCAGCTTTTCCTAAGCTTGAAAGGAAAGTGGGATTTAGTGAGTTTGAGAGAAGCACCTGCTTTGAATGAAGCACTGTTTGCATTAACCCAGCTTCAATTGCTAGTTTACCTAGAGTTTGCTCTGTAGGCTCAGAACAGTTTGGGGGAGACATCCCTGAACAAAATACCACGTACCAGGGTTTCTGCTGTTTGTTCTCACTGCAACAATATCGACAGCTGTCAGCCCCAAAATGCTTCAGCTTTGTGGGTTTTTTTTCTCCTCAGTTTACCGAGATGTGGAAATTCTCCTCTAAGGACTGGTGTTCAGTGTGCCTGTTACTAGGCTTCTTTTGGTTCATCTTGGAAAGAAAATTCTAAAAAAGAAAAAAAAGTGTATTTACTTATAAAATGCCACCACTAGCTCAAACCACAGATTTCTGTGACTTTGAAGAGCCCAGATTAATGAATTTACTTTTTTATCAAAGGGGTGTAGTCTGTGTCTGGGAGGAGACAGTGTCTTAGTCTGTGGTTTCTTGCTGTTAGGAGGCACCATGACCATGACAACTCCTATCAAAGGAAGCATTTATTGGGGCTGGCTTACAGGGTCAGAAGTTTAGTCTGTTATCAGCATGGAGGGCAGCATGACAGACATGTTGCTGGAGAAGTAACTGAGAATTCTATATCCAGATCTGCAGGCAGCAGGAAGAGAGTCCCTGGGCTTGGTTTAGGCTTTTGAAGACCTTAAAGCCTGCCACCAATGGATTACTTTCCTCCAGCCTCCACCCCGTCTAATCCTTTCAAACAGTGTCATTCTCTGGTGACCAAGCATTCAAATCTATGAGCTTATTTATAGGGGACATTCAAACCACCACAGACAGTATGAGTGACATTATCATTAGTTGTAGGTAGTCATAGTATGCTGTATCCCAGACTTCTGAGAAATACATATAATGTCCCCTTGTGTTTGTTTAACTACTAAGAAATGGTGGGGAGTCTTAACTACTTTATTGAAGACTCTGACACCGTGGCTTAAGCTGTAGATAGGCTATTGGGTTTGGATGTGACTCTTTCCAGGGTGGACAGAAGTAGCAGTTTTGTTGGGCTGCAGGATTGGGCTGGATTTGTGGTGAGGTATGGGTGGGGGATACTCGCTGAGTCTTCACTTGTGGACCTTTCCTCTGGTATTGATTAAACAGCATCCAATGAATCCGTAACATTCACCATCGATAGATTCCAAACACATGGATAGAGAAGGAAAACAACCTATCTTGTACCTTGAGCAAAGAAGAGAAAAGGCACCATTAATTTTGGTTTGGGGTGTTAAGGAGCCTTGTCATGATCCATAGCTATTGATACCAAGGCAAGGCTGGATTGGAGTGAGGTGTAGCAACAAGATTAGGAAATCCCTGTGTTCAAGGGTCCCAAGCACCTCAGAAATTTCCTGTCACTCATTCAGGTTTAGATACTTTGGGTGAAGGTTATCAGACTCTGTCAGGAGGCTCACTGCTTGCTTTTAAATGAGACATAGCTCAGCCAGTCATTCTCCACTTTGCTTCAGATGCCTGAAGTGAACTGAAGCCGAGAGAAGGCAAACTTCCTCCGCACTGTGACCTTGGGCAAATAATCAAAGTTTGGGCTTTCAGTCATGGGATGTCTCCTTCTGCCATGTTGCCTAAACAGACTTAAACAGCGTTGGACATCGGACTTCTATTTTGTTTTCTTGTGCCCAACATTGTCAAAAGTCTATTTTTAACCATGCCAGTTTTACCCTAACATGGATTTGTAAGCTTGATTTCCACTCCCACACTCTGTGCCTGCCAAATACCCGTGTGTTCTGATCTTCAGATTCTCTTCCTGCTTTGTTTTAAACTTACTTCAAGTAGAAATATTAAAATGTGTCATCAAATTCAAGGTCATTGATCTTTATGATTTTCTAGTTGTAGGAATGTTAAGTGACAACCCATGTGTTTTAGACTGGGTGAACTATAGTTGAGAAATAATCGAGTATTTAAATTTTATTGATAGATTTACATCAATGCCTTTGTATATTTATGGATTTTGAGCAGATATTTATGGATGTTCAATCATATTTGTCATGATAATGGAGCTGACGTGGTATACGGGTAATAAAACTTTACTAATCTAAATTGCTAGCGACCACACTGCCACACTTTGACCTTTGTAGACTTGAATGGAACTTGTTTAAAAATAGATCTAATAAATACCTTTTATTTAGATAGTCCCTTGTTTATCAATTTTTCAGTCTATTTTGTTTAGTTTTTGAAAAACAACAAAAAATTGCAGTTACTTTTATCTGTAACTTCAAGTTAACTGGCCTCTGAGTAAGAAAATCCAAAACAGGATATTACATTTGCCATCACTTAGGTCTGTGAAAATTTATACAAAGCTTTGATGATTGCTAAATAGAAACTACCCTAAAGCCCAAATTCTATGGAAAAGATAAGTTGGTTAAATTACCTATTTTACTGGATTAAAGAAGGAAAAAACTACTACAATATGCAGCCTCTAAGTCCCGCTATCCCTGTAGCCACTGGAGTTTGAAACAGGTGGTCACCATAGAGCATCAAGTGTAACAATAAATAGCACAGTCTAATTCCAGTAAGATGAAACTCTGCTGGGGTTGCAAGGGGTGGCATGGGGGAGGGCAATGGGGAGATGGGAGGGGTGCAGGGGTGGGGTGGGGCGGTGGGTGGGATCAGACAGTGACTCAGAAGAGCAAGGTCCAAGGCATGAGTCAAGCTCTCAACTCCTTGCAGGGAGCTCCTGTCTGCTCACCAAGCCCTTAGAAACTATTTCTAAGTTCGACGTGAGTGACCCCTGCTCACAGGAAGAAGTCTTTATGGAGCTTTCCTTTGTCAATGTAGTATTTTAGATTACCAAAGTCACACAAAGCTAATAGCCGCCCAAGCTGAAAATATTGCAGGAAAATAAGAATAAGACTAGTTCTCTAAATGACTACTGCACGAGTGCAATTTGATAACAAATCTATCTGAGCTTATAATACATATAATACATTATCTACATATAATATAATCTTATCTACATATAGTACAGAGAGTATATTAATGTATATAAAAAGGAAGAAACGGTACTGTGCACAGGTGTGGAGACTGGAAATGGTGACATTTTGCTTTATATGATGTGTGTAATCTTCGAGTTGATAGGGTGCTTGCCTGACAGATATGAAACTGTGCTTTGGGAACAGTGTAAGGGGCTAAAGGCCACATGCCTAGTAATGGTGTGACTAGAAGTCCTCTTGATGACTCAGCTGCCCTTTGGATTATCAGATTCTACTTCTCTGAGTGTTCAGGTGAGAGACAGGGTGGTTGGATGAAGGAATTTTCTAGTGTGTGTGTGCGTGTGTGGGAGGGTGGGTGTGTGTTCGCGCGCACCCCTGCACGCGCACGCCATGAGCTCCCGGAAGCTGCTTGGGTAGAATGGATGTTCTGGAGATAATGGAGGTGTTTGTATGTTTTGGTAGTTACAGGAAAGATGTTATGGATGAGACTTTACCTAGAGGTCAGTGCATTGAGCAAGCCCTTCTCAGGTTTCAATCTGCATATATTACACCGGAGTGTGTTACAACGCAGGCCTTGGCAGGGAGGCGCGGGAGCTGAAACTGTTTTAGCAGGGTTCAGCAACAGGTACCACACTCTCAGTGGAAAGGGAGCATCACATACTAACATGAGGTTTAAGGAAGGTGCTGGGGAAAACAGCTCCTTCACTCCCGTTAGACAAGGATATCCTCACAGTCTTCTTTCTTCATGCCTGTACAAATGCCTGCTTGTTCAAATGGTGACTATTAACTTCAAATCCGAGCTGTGCTACTTTCTTCTCCATGAGGGTCTTCTTAATTATCATCATATGTCTGAATTTTCAGCCTTGTTATGGTATGATTTGCTTATAATCAAATTTATCTAGTTTGTGTATAGTCTTAAATTTGGTAATTGCATGCAATTGTGTTATAATTACCATGATCCAGATGTAAGACACTTAAGAAGTTACCACATGCCTCTTAGTGATCAGATTCTTCCCTTGATGGATATTTACCACGATTTTCTCCACAGTAGATGATCTAGTTCCTCATACTTGTCAATACATAGATTGTGAATAACTTCCTCCCACTTTTTTTTTTTTTTTCCGAGGGTTTCTCTGTGTAGCCCTGGCTGTCCTGGAACTCACTCTGTAGACCAGGCTGGCCTCGAACTCAGAAATCCACCTGCCTCTGCCTCCCAAGAGCTGGGATTAAAGGCATGCGCCACCACTGCCCATACTAATATCTTTTATAAAAATTTATTCTTTTCTATTTCCAGAACTCCATAATGTATGTACAATCTACATGACAGTTTTCTATGAAGAGGAACTAATGGCTTTGCGTTTGGAAATGTGGTGGCCTTGAGAGTATTGGAAAAGTGCATATCACTTAGATAATGATACAATTTTATACTTAAAGAGGAATAAGTCCTGAGGGAAATGAAGGAGCTGTCACTGGAGGATAAACATTCCTAGGGACAAAATGTAGAGGGAGGAGACAGGCGGCCGCTGGACTCAACTTGGACACTCTCTGTCAGGGAAGCTGGCAAACCCAGGTGACCAGCCGATAGTGCCCACCTGGCAGCATAAAGAAGGCTCTGGGGGACCTCAGAATACTCTTAGAAGAGAGCTTTCTTTTTCCTTATTTGATTTTGAGAGTAAGTTAAGAATTTTTTAATCAATAACTCTAAACCATAAGGCCTGGAAACAACAGGTTTAGAGAAAATTCACATTTCCCCCTTAATTTTTGGCCATTTTCACACTATAAGAAATTATATGCATTTTATTTTATGAAAACCAGTATTTAACAGTCTTCTTAGGATGAAATATGAAAGTGAAATAATTTTGTTTCTTCATATTAAATCTAAACAAGAATTAAACTAGGACTTGGGTGTCCCACAATAGTAGAACTCTGGCGTAGAAGGCTTGAGGTCCTGGGTTCAGTCTCTAACAGCATAAAATTCAGAAAAAAAAGAGATAAAATTGTAGAGTAAAACATAAAGATTCTTATTTAACTTATTCAGTATGTTGGGGCAATTGCTTTTATTATTTCCTCAAAGACTTTTTTACATGTGGGCGATGTGTCTCTAACTTTAGATAATAAACATAGAAAGGGTATCATTAAGAAGTTAGAAGTAAGTAATTATGTCTAAAAGTTAATTCCTTTTGAAATTAATTCTCTAGGGGTAAAAAACGACAGATACAGTAGGCCTTCCTCATAGAAAAGTTTTCACTGATCTTTCCTTTGGGGCTGAAGGGTGAGTTCAGGATCTTGTGAAGGCTAGGTAAGAGCTCTTCCACTGAGCTATATCTTTTGCCCAGGTAAACTTGTGTGTGTGTGTGTGTGTGTGTGTGTGTGTGTGTGTGTGTGTATGTATCCTTTTAATCCTTTCAAATGGTTCTACTCCCTGGTGATGAAGCATTCAAAATGTATGAGCCTATGGGGCCATTGGTATTCAAGCCAGCACAAGAGTATTAAGCATGATTTCCCTTCTGTTAAGTGGACTAATTAGACAGCTGTTGATTACAATCAAGTTATAGGTGCCTCTATTGCACCTGTAGAAGTATCTGTCATACTGGTATAAGCACATTATATGTAATACTTCCTACCCACTCTGAAGTGATCTCATAGTCTAACGGTAGGTGCCTTTCTTATGTTCTGTTGGAAGATTAAGCAGAAATTTGGGATTCCATTATTTAAAAGTTTACTTAAAAAATTAATTTTTATTCTATGTGTATGATAGCTTTTGTCAATATGTATGTTTGTACTGTATGAGTGCCCGATTCTTGTGAAGGCAAGAAGAGGGTATTGGGTACCCTAGAATTAGAGTTATCCATAGTTGAAAGCCACCGTTTGGGTACCAGGAACTGAATTCCGGTCCTTTGTAAGAGCATCAAGCTTACTTAAACAAGTTATATATTAGAATTACTGTTAAATAATAACTTAATAATTACTTATTAGTTTTCTGTTCTCAGTGACTATAACTGAAAATAATATAAAAATAATTGTTTTATTTTTCAATTATGTATACATATGTGTCTGGGGTAGGTTTCTGCATGGAGTGAATGTAGTGGCCATGGTCTCCAGAATGAGGTATCACATTCCTCAGAGCTGTAGTTACAGGTGGCTGTTAGCCACCTGATGTGAGTCCTCTAGGCAACTACATTTGAGTCCTCTAGGATGAACAGTGTGCTCCTAATCTCAGCCATCTCTTTAGCCCCTAAATAAATGTTAATTTATGACTTTTAAAGTTGACTTTTTCCTTCTTTGGAGGTATGCTGGGATTTGAACCCAGAGCCTTGAACTTCTTACATCTTGCTTACATTTAAGGAAAGATTCATATTTTTACTATAAAGGATGTATCTGCCCTTCCATGATGACAACTTAATTTTCTGTGCAAACACTGTACATAGTTCTTTATCCTTGGTTTGTATTTATCTTTAAAATGTTGGTTTTCCTTTCTCTCTGGTGCCTTCTGCCTCTATTTGTAAGTAATTGTATTTATGCAGACCACATGGATATTGCAATTGTGTGAATTTCCAGTGAGGTACCCTGTATCTGTGCCTACTTTCCATTACATTAGATGCTTTTTTTCCTGCCGTTTAGTTCAGGATCGCTAAATGAAGTTTAGGTAACATAAAAGCTAAGTCTAGATGCCTCTCACTGGTCTTCAGGAACGTAACATAGGAATGCAAGGGACGAGGAAGTTTGGGTTCATGGCAACACCGTTAAAGCTGGCCTGGACTGGCCTTTCAGAAATCTTTTGGGGGCGGAAATTTCCTCAGCACTGCTTGTAACATTTTGTTCTGTGTGACTGAAGACAAGCTTTTTTCTTTTTTTTCCTTCTGTTTCCTTTTTGGCTTAGGTGTTCTCCCCTGGAAACCATAGGGTGCTGCTGCCTATGGAGTGTTAACTAACCCCTTCAGTGACCTTCCCTGACCTTCAGATCCTGGCCCAGAGCGCCCTGAGAGCCAGCTCTGAGTGCTTTCTGAAGCATGCCTAAGCACAGGGAACTGTATTGAGTGTTCTTTTACTTTTAGTCAACACTTGAAACTCCCTGGCAGTAGCTCCAGGCTTTGCACTAACTTTGAGGTTCTTTGTGCTTTTTATTGTTGATTTTTAAACTCAAGTTGGCTAGATGAATTATGTTTCAGTTTAATTTCCTTTTTACAAAGATAGCCAAATTTGCCAAAGCTATCATTTGAGTTCAGGTGGAACTTTAATTTGCTATGTTTCAAGGGCAGTGGCTTTCAATATTTTACAGTTCTCATTATTATGAATGTATATGACTTAAGTGTGTGGGCCCACCATCGAACTTGTATGGAAGGCCAGAAGGGAAGCAATTTATAGAGAAGAGTCTCTTCTTCCATTTTTACATGGGTTCTAAGACTCAAACTCAGATAGCATGAGGCTTTTGTAGCAAGCGCCTTTAGCCACTAAGCCATCTCTTCAGCCCAGCTTTCAATGCTTTCTAGCTTGCATTAAAATCATCCAGATGACTCATCAGATTATGGTACTAGACTTCTAATCCCAGAGAGGATTGCCTTAGAGGTTCTTGGGGTTAGGGGAGGCAGTATAGGCAGGCACTGAATCACATCTGTGGAAGAACATGGTGGTCATGGTCATGTGGTATTGAGGAGCTAGATAGACTCCATGAGCTTCTGTGACTGGGAATTGTTTGTCTTCGGCCCTGCTTTTGGCCCCGAAGCTGTCATTGAGGCCCCTTACTAGGGCAGCACAAGTGAAAAGATGAAGATTCTTGGGGATTAGATGGACCAGCCACTTAAGTTCTAAAATATGGCCAGGGATCATGAGAGTGAGTCTGTAAAGTATAATGCAGAGAAGGTTCCTGGGAAGCAGTAGTAGAGTTTGGTTGGGATCAGATGTGGGAGCAAGAGGGCTGGAGAAATCATTTCATTCATTACCTTGGGAAGGTTTTAGAAAATTTTACTCATCAGGAAAATGAGAATTGGCGGCTCATACCTGTAATCCGTGTAGCTCCTAGAGGTGTTAATGCATAAGATTCATCTCAAAAACAAACAAAACAACAACCCCAAAAACCAAACCACAAAAATAAATAAGTAGACAAAATGGAAGTTTACTGCAGAAAGCCTAAGTCAATTTAAAAGGCATCTGATAAGGTATATTGAATTTGAAAGCTGATAGACATGCAGGGTTATAGTAAACCTGAATTTGAAAGCCAGTTAGGGTATTAAAATCAATCATATTTGCTCCTTTATAGTGGTATACATCGGACTCTTGGTTATACTCTCAGAATATTCTGAAACTCCTATCGTTAGATGAAAGCACAAGTAAGAAATAGGATCATGTTTGCACACACGCACACATGCACATATGTACACATATGCACATGCAAACATGCAGAGTTAAAGGTGGTATGCATTTGCATGATCGTGCAGAAATTTAAGGAAAATTGCCTTATAGGAATTATGAGAAACAAGGTAATAAATCTAAAGAAAATATTAAGGCATGTTTTTTTCTTGGGCAGGTAGCTACTTCATTTATTTCTATGTCTAATACAGGTTAGATTTGGGAAATTTAAAAATATCTTTATAAATGACACATTTCTCATTCTGTTTCCAAAGATATATTACATATATATGTATATATATAGTTTATTTTATCAATTATATATAGTATATGCGATGTTAACTTATTAATTTTATGTATATTTAAAATTATCTATGAAAATTTGAAAGTATACACACACAATTTGCTATGGGAAATATTGTCTCCAACTAAAAAACCTTTTCTTAATCTGTGTAAAATAGTTTTATGTGAAAAGATAGTAGCAATATGTAGTTTTGAGTTGAGTTTCACTGGAATAAATACAGACGTTGCTGCTGGCCCGGTTGGCTGTGGGTGAGGGTACAAATGGAGAATGAGGAGTAGATGTCTCAGCTTTCCACTGTTCCCATATGCTGTGATTAAGAGTTTAGGTCAGGTAAAGTAAGACATTGCTATAGAACTCCATCTGGAGCAGGACAGCTGTTATCTTTACTAGGACTGCTGAGACCACTTAGAAGAGACCCCAGGCATGTTGATGTTGATGTTCCCACAGAAGGAGGTCTTCAGGAGGGCCATTGGACACTCACTTGAGATTCTCTTCTGCCTCTCCTTCCTATAATTCCATCCTAACAATCAGTGCTGGCATGAGATGGAGTAAGTGTAGCATTTGAGGTTACCCACACTCCTAAAAGAACCCCAACTGTGCTCTGTTAAGGAAGCCTCATAAAGTCATGGTTAAGATGGATTTTGGTAGAGTCAGATTTTAGTTTGTTGTTGGACTGAGTAGAGGTTTGTTTAAGTCCCCACAGGGAAAGAGTTCTCAGGACACTTGGCCAGACATAAGAAAACCACCAGCAGGAAGAGCAGTGGCGTCGTTTCTGTTATGGGTAATGAGACAGAGAGCTGAGGCTGAGATGTCAGAGGGGCTGTGGGTTGGACAGGGGCTCCTGTCATGGCTGTCTTTCTCTCTGTGTGAAATGCTGTGACTCCTTGCTGTAGAAGCATATGCAGTGTCCCTGCTTTGTGTAATAAAACAGGAAACGAAGCTGAGATGGCTTTCCAACTGGAACTTGCTTGTGTTGAGGAGGAATTAAAAGAGGACTCCTCTGATTCGGAAAGGAAATTGTGTTTGTGGGAGGGGGGGTATTGTATGGTGGTCTATTTTTCTCCTGGCCCCATGCTTCTAGAATAATGACTCCTAGGTCATAAAGCTAGGCTCATTCCCTGACTCGCTAATAATGTAAAATAACCCATTTATACTAACCTACATTCTGCTGCCTGACTGGTTACCCCTACTCAGGTACTGTGCACCTGTCTTCCTCAAATCTTCCCTAAGGATTCCTCCCACACCTGGCTCTATCCCACAATTCTTTCTGTTGATCAGATGTCCCGCCTTCTAGTCTACCCTTTCTTATAGGCCATACGGTTTTTAATTGACAAGTGCTTCATCCATACAATACACAAGATTTTCTCTCTATAGGGGAATGGGGCAGGAGTTGGGCAAGATGGAGATGCTGGCTTACTGCTTCTTATAGTCAGAGGGCAGCAGGGCAAATGAACAAATCAGGTCTGTGTGGAAGAGCCCTACCTGGAATCTAAGAGCTTTGAACTCTTGGGAAGTGCTGCATAATTAAATGGGAGAGGCTCCATACTTACTCAAACACCTTACTCTATCAGTTCTCAAGATTTTAATTGGTAATGAGGAACAAATAGTTATGATGGAGTCTCTTCTCTAAGCAGGTACTATTTGTAGTGATATGGATTATTCTGATGTAGTGTACTTTATGTACAAGTGCATTAGACAGTACGTATACAACCATTGTGGAGCACATGCTAAATAGGATCTAGAATGGAGGCACTAGGCTTAATTGCAGGTATTCGTAGGTTGGTTAGACTTTCCAGGAATGTATCAAAATATTATTGTAACTGAGAAATAGAAAATCAGATGCATTGTTTCCTACCCTTTTAAATGTGAGATGGGTAAACTTCTTTTTTTTTTTTTGAGATAGGGTTTCTCTGTGTAGCCCTGGCTGTCCTGGAACTCACTCTGTAGACCAGGCTGGCCTCGAACTCAGAAATCTGCCTGCCTCTGCCTCCCGAGTGCTGGGATTAAAGGCGTGCGAAAATTCAATAAGGTTTCCAGTGTTGAGTGCCTATCTCTTTTGACCTGTAATTCAGCTTTAGTGGTAATATATTTAGAAGAAGCTGTTGAAATCTAGGCACTAAACTGGATCTTACATTTACCACTCAAGATTTTGTTTTCAGTTATATGTGTGTATGTGAGCCTGTGTGAGTTTATGCACACCACATGCATGCAGGTGCCAGCAGCAGCCAGAAGAAGTCATTAGAACCCCAGAATGAAGTAATAGATGGTAGTGAGCTGCCCAGTGTGGGTGTGGGAAACTGAACCATAGTTCCTCTGCAAGAAAACTAAGCATTCTTAACCACTGGGCCATCCCTCCAGCCCCAGGCTATCCTAGATCTGACAGTATGGTTTCCATGAACTCTTCTGGTGTATATTCCTGGCTGGTTTTGCCTTGCTTATGCATTTAATATCATGTTCCAGGTTTCAGTCATTAAATGACCCTTCAGGTAATTTTAGTCTCTAGGAAGCCCTACCCCTACTCCTAATATGTTGCTTTTGATTAGAGAAATTAGTTCAATTCTTCAATCCTATAAATCCAAAATCCATGGATAACTTTGGTCCCAGGGAACTTTTGATCCTACCTGGACACATTTCTGATAATCCAGACGTGAAGAACTCTTAGAGATAAGAACTCTTGCTAAGGGATAGAGGCAAGAGTGATCTTTTATTTCTACAGGATATTTATATTGCATAGGATATTTTCTGTGTCACAAAGAATTATGAGATTCATAATATTAGTATTGCTGAGGCCGAGAAACCAGCATCTCTCTAAAATTATGCTGATTAACCCTTAGCACAAATAAAATCATGAAAAGTATAGGGTTTTGCTAATTCCTGTGAGTACTAAAGAGAAGCTTGCAAAGAAGAGGCAGGGACAACAGAAGTAACTTATTACATAAAACTTGAAGACTAGCGATCTTTTATGGGAGGTTTGAGATTTTCGTTTATATGTTTGTTGGGGTCAGAGGTCAAGTTCTTGACCCCCCCAGCTGTGTCATATCTGGGCCTCTGTTCTGCAGCTCTGCTGTGCACTCTAGGCTAGCTTCTGTCCAGGCTTCCTGTTGCACAGTAGGAGATTAGAGATTATAGATGTGTGTCAAAGCATTCTGTGTTTTAGATGGAGTCTGGGACTGGACTCAAGTCGTCAGTCTTACATGGCAAGCGCATTTACCTGCTGAGGCACCTCCTTGGCCTAGATACCAAATTTTCAAACAAGTATTGCTTGTAGGCAGGGAAGAATAATTTATTGAGCAATTCAGAGAGTTCAGAACATGTTACAGGAATGGTTTGGTATGTGTTATTTTGATTATATGGGGTTGGCATCACATGGAACATATTAAAAGCCAGAATCCTCTAGAACTGGAGTTAAAAATGGTAGTAAGATGCCACATGGATTCATGGAATGAACTCAGGTTCTCTGGAGGAGCAGCCAGTGCTCTTGACCATGGAGCTACGTCTCCAGACTTTAAACTTATCTTTTAGAAGCTAAGTGGTATTTCCATTTACCCTCGTGCACTTTTATAATCTAATTTTGTTTTCTGTGGATAAATTGCTTCATACTTGCTAGCCAAGCACTCCCGCACAGAGCCACACCTGACTTCTCTTTCTGTTTTACAGATGTCTACTCTCTCTTACTCTGAGTCCACATTCAGGGCCCGGTAGAAGTAAGAGGCAGGAAATGCCTCACGATTGCATTTTCTCTTGGATAATTATTATCACACTATTTCATTTACTTATGGGTCTTTTGAGAAGACCCTTGGTAACTTTCCATCAGCAGAAAGCTCAAGTGAGCTTAACGGAGTGAGATGCTAAGGGAGCTTCTGTCTTTTGTGTTTTGAGACAGATTCCGGTAGGAAATTATTGTTAACCTCAGTAGGCTCTGAACCCAACCTTTTGAGAAACAGTGGACAGCAATATATTAGGATGTGATAAAGAATGTTCTTTCCAGTATTAGGAAGAAAGTGGTTTTTAATTATTATTTTTAAAAGCTGCATTAGAAGGAAGACATTTGTGATTACTGAGGCAAGGTCTTGAGGCTGCCTGGGAATCACATCAAAACTTAATAGTTGTTCAGACTTGGAGAGGTTTCTTTAAATTTTGGAATCTGGTTCTTAATTTCTAATTAAGTTTGAAGTGGATTAAATGAGAGAGCAAGACAGAACAATATAAAAATGCTCAATAAAGGTGTCAATCTGAGTTCATGTGGTAACTCAGGTATCTGGTAGTATGTCAAGATATCACACCTGGAAAATGATTCGTTAAAAGTAATAACCTTAACTATGCAGAAATTTAAATGGTGAAAAATTCAAAATATAAAGGAAATAGCTCTCTTGGTTTAGAGTTTCTCAAAATTTTAATTTTATGCATATTCATGAGACAACAAAGTACATAGTACTTTTCTACTTTTTTTCCTTTTTTTGCCCTGAAGTCTTGTTATGATGATGCCAGTTTCTTGTTCCATGACACACAGTTATTGAGCAAAAGTGTGTCAGTTGGCACACGATTACTGATCAACTACCAAAAGCTTCCCAATTAAAGCCTTGTCTTTATTGTCCTATGGTTGAATTCCAGCCATATCATAGGCATGACATTGAGCAGCTCTCAGGGCTAGAGAGATACATACCCTTCAGAGCGATGGTTCAGTGTTCCAGCACGCTGCATCTTGTAATGAAGAATGGCTTTATAAGGATCCCATTGGTGTAAATATTTGATCCCGGACATCTCCCTTTGCTGAGGAAGTGCTCTTAGTGGTTTAGCAACTGTGTTTGGGTGTGTTTTATGATATGAGGGATAAGAATTCACTCGTTGATTCTCAAATCTCTTGTTTAACTCTCAGAGTCCGCTCCTCCTAGTCACCTTTGCTATAGGAAGCACCACTCACTCTGGGTGGTCTTCCCTAGGTTGCTTGGCTTGTGTTTCTTGCTTCTTAACCCCTCCATGTTTAAGGCTCAACCCTTGGGCCTCTCCTCTGGGAATACTTACTTTTCAGGTGATGTCATTCAGTCATGGAATTTATATTTTTATCTGTGCATTGGCAACTCCCCCAAATGAAATCCCCAGTGCAGATTTCTGCCTTAGGCATCTTCCTTACTGGTTACCTGTGATCTACAGTGTTTTGGTTTTACCCGCTAAATGACTTGATCATCCCATCTAACCTCATATCCACTGTCTACCTTGTATTGGTAGGTACAGGAGAAAAGATGTGGGTGGGCGATTGCCCTGCTGTTCTCTCTGAGCAGTATATACAGTTGTGTTCTAACTGTTTAATAAACAGATCATACACGATTGTTCTCAGTCTGTGGTCGGCAGCTATACTGTGTTTTGGTTTTGATGGTATTTAATCTCAACTGTGGACTTTATGTCTTAACAAGCTTACAAAGGAGAAGAAAAGAGTGACATGATTTTTAGTTCATTGACTTGTACCAAGCCCACCTTTTAGTTCCTGAAATAGCATTCTTCATTTGTGTTAAGTGACATTGTGTGTTTGGGCCCTTTGAATGCTTGCTCTTTCTTCCCCCCTCCTGCCTAATTCCTCTTTAAATAAAACTGTCTTATGTTATGTGGGAGGGATGTGAAGTTTAATAAGTTATTTTTAAAAGAAGGTACTTAGTCATTCATGATTGGAATTTGCCTCATGTTGTTAGGGTAAAAACTGTTTAATTTCCAAAAGTTTTATCTTTCTCACATATGTAAGTATACAGATAATTAGGCTTATGTATTTGCTTACTAATTATCTCCAGGGGTGGTGTTATTTTCCTGGTACCGTTCTGTAGGTTCCACATTGAACGGATAGCACTGTGTTCTGTAGGTCTGACAAGTGAGTCACAGAACTCCGAAATCCTTGGGAGCTGTCAGCGGGAAGGCAGCTTCATTTATAGTTGGAAGGTGGGAGGCAGGGAAGGAGAGCTGAAGCGTCTTTCCTTTAGTGCAGTTTGCTTTTCTGAGAGGAGGGAAGACCGAGTGAAATGTTCTAAGAATCTAAGAATTCCTCTCTATCTTCCTTTGTTCTCACTTCCGTTTGACGCAGTGGAAGGTGCTAGTGTTTGTTCTATTTTAAATGATGGGATGGATGGATGGATGGATGGATGGATGGGCAGGCTTCCATTAATAGAGCTTCCATGAATAGAAAAGGAGCTGCAACCTAATAGAGTCCTAGGTCCCTACTGGGATTATGGCATTTGGAATGAAAATGGCCCTTTCTTTTGAGTGTTGGGAATTTTCTTACTTGTGTTTCTTGAATGTTGGGTGGGGAGATGGTTCAGTTGGTGAGAACACCAGCTCTCCAAGCATGAGGATGGAGTTTGAAGCCCTGGCACCCAGATAAAAAGCTAGGCATGGCTGTACATGTCTCTAATCCCAGTATTAAGAGGCAGAGACAAGCAGATCTTGGAGCCCTCTGGCCAGCCAGACTAGATAAAAAGCTGAGCTTTGGGTTCAGGCAGTATCTCACTGCAGTAAGGCAGAGCTATTGAAGAAGACCTTGGGGTCTTCTTACTCTAGGCTCCATATGTTCCTGCACTTAATAAGCATGTACCACTTACATATACTACACACATACATATAACATATACATGTACATATACACATTTTAATACATAGATACAACACATACATATAGTATATATAACATATATATTACACAGCACATACAAGCGCACACACATACACAAACATATACACATAGAACACATATATAAACAAATATAGTACATAATATATAAACACACATATATACTTACATGCATACACACATATTCACATGCATATACAAATCCACTTGTATACATACATACAAGCCCACACATATCACACACATAGCCACATGTGTATATGTACACATATACACATATGACATACAGACATATTCTGCTTCTTTCCTATTACACAAATCCATATACACATCTGCTCACATACATGCCATTCATATATGGACACATCTGCACACATCCAAAACACATTGACACATTACATCACACACACACACACACACACACACACACACACACACACACATATGATATTATTGTGGTTTGAATGTGTTCCCCAAACTGTTGGGAACTTAACCTTAGTGCAATAGTGTTGGCAGTAGGAGGCGTAAGGCAACATGGCTCTGCTCTCCTGAGTGGAGAGGTTAATGCAGTTACTGAGGGGTGGGTTAGATAAAGTGAGAACGGTTCCTGCTGGAAGGATTTGTTTGGTCCTCTTCTCTTCTTTCTCTCTCTCACTTTCTATATCACCAGACGTGGGTCACCGGACCTTGGACTTCCCCACCTCCAGAACTGTAAGAAATGTACTTATAAATGGTCCAGTCTGTGCTCTGTTCTAGCAACACAAAACAGGCCAAGGCACACTGTCCCATCATTAGCCAGATGTCTGCTCTGACTTGCCCCTGCTGTCTTCCAGCACACACTTGCCTCAACCCTCCCTCCGTATTCAGCAGATCTGAACCGGATACTGTCCCTGGCCTTTTTCATCTTTTGGCTTCATATGAACGTCAGCATTCAGGACCCCATTTCTTGCTTCCTTTTCATTAATTCCTTTTTAAAAGTTACGAGCAGGTGTCCAGTGGTAAAAGCAATGGTTGGAAAGCAGAGTTATTTGGTGGTTTGGAGAGGGACCAAGTATCTGGGGAGGTCAGCTTCTCCGATATCAACATAGTTTCCCAAAAGGCAACGCCCAGGTCATCTGGTGCCACCCAGGGCAGGGCCAGCTAGGCTGGGTCTCCAGGAAGCTTCCTGGCTTTGCTCTGGGAAGTACCCTGGGGATATAATCATTTGATCTGCTACAGTTGTTCTGTGAGCAGAGGGAGCCAAGGAAACTTATTCTGGTAGCAGAGGGGAGTGTGAACCTGGTGTGGGGCTGTGCTTGAGCTCCTGGGAGAACTTCAAGAATTCAGATGTGCTTTTTGTTTTGACAGAGGAGGTCTGGATTGAAGGCTTTGAGTGGTGGTAGGTGGGGTCAGAATTTTTTTAAAAAATTATCTATCTATCTATCCCTATCTATTTATCCCTATCTATCTATCTATCCTTATCTATCTATCTAATCTACCTATACATTTATTTATATAGGTGGGAAAGGCCTTTGTGTTCCATGCTGTGCTCATAGAGGTCAAAGGAAAGCTAATGGGAGTTGTTTCTCTTCTTCCAGCATGTAGGTTTCAGGGATGGAAATCAGTTCATCATTCTGGGCAGGAAGCTCCCTTACTTGCTGAGCAATCTCACTGGTCCAAGGCCAGATGTTTCATTGTGTTAAGCTTCTGTCTGGGGGTACCTGTGGTGAATTCTTTTTCCTACTCAACATGAGGAATTCTAGTATGAGTCTTTGGATGCATGTTTCCCTGTGGGACAGTACAGCTATGTTTGATTGTAACAGAGGTTGGCTTTGAAAATGGAGGTTGAGAATTGGGGAGAAGAGATGGTTTTGGAGAATGGAGGAGTCGTGTCTTTAGAGAATTAGGACGTTGGATCAAAGCAAGGAGGGATGGGCAGTGTCTCGAAGGAAAACGGAGTTCTGAGTCCCAGAGGAATTCAGAAGGAGTGGGATTCTGTGTCAGATGCTGTGAGGCCTAGCTTGAGGTAATTTCCTCCTGTCGCTTGGCCCTTGACCAGCCAGGCTAGCTCTGTGAGTGGAGGTAACACACCTAAACACTCAGACACTGCCTTTGCCAGCCCTGTGAGTGATTCTTTGATAAACCACATGTTGGGATGACTCCAGTTTTCCCTGGTCCGAGGCAAAGCTGTGGTGAGAGTGGTGTGTGGGCCCAGAGCTAGCTCTTTGAAAGATTTTCAGAACTTCACTGCTGGCTGGCACACATTGGCAAATTATATCTCTTCCTTTAACATTTTGTTCTTAAAACTGCTATCAGATATGATGGAAGCTTTCTAATGTGTGTGTATAGACATTCCTCCCTCCAGTGATGAGGCTCTTAGGATACTGAAAGGGCGTTTGGCCATGGTGTGCTCTGGTAGCCCAAGGACGGGTAGAGAGGACTGGCTTGGTGCCAGTGAATCTATGTGGATGATCATTGTAACCAGGGTGCCACACTGGTTGTTTGACCTTCTTTTGGAAGTAACTTCTGATCCTCATTTAAAGCTATGCATTCCAAGAGGTCAGAAGTATAATGTGAAAAAGTATTGGATGTTAGTCTCATTCAAATGTGTCTCCTTGAGGGGTAAGGAGTCTGTGTAAGGGAATCAATGACTGGCTTCCAGCAATTACTCCTAGCCCAATAGTAGATAATGATAATTGGAGACAGTCATGAAGTCTCATTTCCTTGCTTGGCAGTTTGAATCTCAGCGACACCCAGTGAGGCTAGGCCCCTGTTTTGCAGGCGAGGATTTGGGGCAGTGAGTTCTCAAGCCCAGTCTCTTGTAGATGGTTAAGGAGGAGTCAGGATACACACAGAGTGGATCTAAGAAAAGTGCCTTCGGAGCCAAGCTGGCTCCTCCTGGAAGGACCTCCCTTCAATTCTTAAGCAGAGTCAGAGATCTGGGCAGACCTTTATTTTCCTGGTCCTCCAATCGGAATTTACTTCTTGATTGATTCAGACTTGATTGTTTGCGTAGAGAAGAAAGGGTGAGAGTTGGAGCTTCTGATCTGTACATATGTAGCCGTTCGTTCGGGTCAGGTGATGACTATGGTGTGACTCCAGACGGCACAGCTCAGCCGTCCGTTTAGGCACAGGTGTGCCAGTCTTTGTCAGGCAGCAGAGGAATTGCCAGAACTATTCAGTTAACGCAATGGAATGGTTAGCTCTCCTTACTATTTTATGATTATGAAATGTGATTTCTACTGTTAGGGCATGTTTATGGATTAAGAAAGGGCTATCCATATACTCAAGACAGCCATTTTTTAATATTATCTGAATATAACTATTTTATCCAACGTATAGTAAAACCTTTTAAAACATAAATATGAAGTCTTTGACTATTTTTTTTCAGACATTACCATGCAAGATAATGGCATGCTTTTGGTTTATTTTTTTAAATTTTATTTTATGTTTTTTGTTTGTCTGTCTTTGGGGGGATTTGATACACAGTTTTACAGGGTTGCATTTTACTTCAGTGTTAGAGGAAACATGGAGGCTGGGAAGGTGGCTCAGTGTAGCTCTGTGAGAACAGGGATCTGAATTTGAGTTCCCAGCCTCCAAATGAAAACCTGAGCATGGCACTGGGGGTCGGCAGGCATGGATCCCAAGACTCTACAGGCAAGTGACTCACAAAACAATGAGATTATGCTTCAGTGGGAGACCCTGTCTTAAGACAGTGAGGTTGAGAGCATAGTAGGAGACACCTAGTGTCCTTCTCTGACCTCTGATGGGTGTACATGGGTGTATTTGTTCCCACCCCTGCCCAGTCCTAACTGTGGGTAGCAGTGGAGCTGAAGTCAAATTGGACAGATGTTAAAAATAAGCTAATGCAGGTTAATTTTTCTCAACAGCATATGGATATTAAGAATGTCCTAGGTATTTATTTTAGGACTTTTCTTGCCAACTTGCCTTTCCAAAGTCTGATCAATGCATTCAGTGAATGAGAAGGTTTATGTGTCTTGCATTATGATGGTCATATAAAATATTTTTATGCACTTCCCAAGTAGGCAGACCCTTTATTCATGTGGTAGAGATGACAGCGAACAACACTACAGAGAGCCATTCACATACTCAAGGCAGGGCTTGAGCATATGGCTCAGTGGCAGACTGCTTGCCTACCATGAAGTGCAGGTCAGTTCTCAGCACCACAAAAACAAACAAACAAACAACTGCAGGGTGAGATGGCTGTGAGGGTCAGCTAAGTAGGGAGTAAAAGGAAGTTAGGGAATGTTGTGTTAGGCTGGTTGGAACTTAAATGTCAGAGTCCAGCATAGAAGGCCACTGGGAGGCTTTTGTGGGAAGAGAGGACAGAAGAGGCCTTCCCTCCCTGGGCCACAGTCTGAGAGCTGGTCTTGATCAAGTTAGGGCTCCTATTTTGTGTGTTTCCTCTTATCTGTTGAAGTAGGGGACATTGTGTGTCTTCTATTTATCAATATAAAATAGAAACCTTGAAAATAAATGGTACAAATAGAGACCACGGGACCCACATCTGTTCCTAAAGTGCTCCCTCTGTCCACATGGTGTCGTGTGGCATCAGTTCTGGGCACACTTGCTCTGGTGGGCCCACTCATCGAGGGTAGACTTGACTTTCAGCTTTGGCTAGTGCAGGCACTTGTCTTGTTACCTTGAGCTTCCTCTCTCTACTGGCTAATTTAAAAGCTCTTAGGGGTGTGCCCCAGGGCCACCCAAGTCCAGGAGCTGCATGCTTCCTGACTTCATCCACTGGGGTGTGTGTGTGTCACAGTGAACTCTACTCCAGCAATCATGGGCCATGTGAATTCCTGGCATTATAGGTTTCAGTGATAGAAAGCTAATTTGGCTGGCCCATGTGTATCTTTGTGTTCTGGAGCACGTTGTAAATGCTCACACTTAGAAAGGAATGTAAAGTGAAGGGTCAAAATTCAAGGTCACTGCTATTGGATCTGTCTCAGAATAGCCTGGCCTTGCATTTCCAAAGATGGCTTATCCTTATAAGAAGTCAGAGGCCAAAGGACTGGAAACATTTATTTCAAGCTATTAAAAGGAGGTAGGGCTTCACGAGGGCTCTATGATTCCTGATGCTCAAGTGTGCTTTTGATAAAAGTGGGATCACTCTGAGACCCATACATCCGTGAGACTGCACATTCATGGTACTTCTGTACTTTAGATAACTTCCTATTTGAAGTGATTTAGCGGTCACCATTAATCAGAATTATGGGCCAGGAGTTCGCAACTGCTTCTAGTGATATTTCTCACTTAACAATTTTCAAAACAGACTTCTATTCGGTTTTACAAGATGATTTTCTCTCAGTTGAAGAGAAAAATTATAACCGGAGCAGTGTAGCTATGGAGTTTCTCCAGCTTACTTTTTTTGAAGTATAGCATACAAACAGAAAAATATAGAATAACTCAAAGATCAACTCGCAAGGGCTTAGGAGATGACAAAGTGCTTGCCCTGAAGTCAGGCGGCTTTGAGTTTGATCCCAGAACCCATCTTTAGAAATGTCCCATAAGCTGATAAATTTGCAGGTGGAAGATTTCTTAGGAGGCCTTACTCTCTGCCACGGGCTCTTCGTGCTCTACTCCGAGGGTACCAATCATTTTACTTTAGCTGGTTTAGTACCTTTATATTAACCTACACATATTACCTGTTCTCTTCTTTTCTCATTGTCTGAGAGACTGGACCATACCCTAGAATAAAGTTGCAGACGGTTTAATCCCATTGCTACCTAGCGTTCACCTGTGTATGTGTCTCCTGGGTATGACTTTTGCCAAACGGATAAAAAACAAAACAAACAAAACCGTTCATAAACACGTACTTGGAAATGGACTTA
Organism: Rhynchomys soricoides; assembly: GCA_019843965.1. Taxonomy (NCBI): domain Eukaryota; kingdom Metazoa; phylum Chordata; class Mammalia; order Rodentia; family Muridae; genus Rhynchomys; species Rhynchomys soricoides. Next base: position 20,777,576 of record JADRCH010000004.1, on the reverse strand, counting down.
CCAGGCTGTGGACTGTTTAGTTTGAGTAGATGCCACTTAGTAGGATCAGAATGAATGTCCAGATGTTTCCACAAGCAATGTGAGGACTTACAGACTTTCCTGTTGATGCTTTTCTGGGTTGCAGCTGTAAAGGAAGAGTTGTTGATGCTGGAGAGATGAGTTCAATCATTGTCTTCACTCTTGCCTCACTTTTCTTCTCCGTATGAATAAATGTGTGCTATGCACATTACCAGCTCTATGTATGGATGTGTTCCATATACATGTTGACAGCAAATGCATGTGCATATTTTTTCTTCTACTACCTAAGTCATGCTGACAAGCTATCCTAGAGGCCATCTTACTCAGGCTTCTGCAATGTGGTTCTCACTGGTACCCTGTGTTGGTAATGATGGAGAATACTTACCTGAGTACTGGAGAGAGGCCCCTCTGATGTGCTACACGTTATTAAATTTCTTCAACACTAAGGTGGTATCTGTTTCCTTTTGACATTCTTATAAATATCATGCTCTTTTGCCTGCCAATAAAAATGTTCTACATGCCTGTAATAGAATTGAGACTATTCAGGTCATAGTTCATGATATATTGTTTTGGTGTTTTTGAGACTAAGTTTTACCTAGTAGTCCTGGCTAGAGCTCACTAGCCCTAGTGGCCTTGAACTCAGAGATCTGCCTGCCTCTGCCTCCCTGGTGTTGTGGTTAAAGGAATCAGATCCCACACCTGTAATCTGCAGGGCCAGGATTTTTAAGCAGTTTGCCGAGGGTTGTTTTTTTGGGGGGGGGGGGGGTGGTAGTGGTGGTGGAAAAGCTGTGGGCAGTGGAGGGGAAAACTCAATGCAAAGCTGTTTGTTTGGTTTTTCTCCTTTCAGTTGTGTGTGTGTGTGTGTTCTGGTTTTCCTTCATATGCACACTTTGATTTTTGCTTAAAAAACCTTCAGAGTGGGTTTAAACATTATTTAAAGAAAATTGAACAACTCCTCAGACTATCATGGATAAAACAAGAAAAAGAGCAATGATTTCTTTTTATAGAAAACTCACTGTAATATTTAAGTCAGTGGCTATGCGAAGATTCTTGTGCTGTGTACTCTAAGATTCCAGAACTTACAGGTGATTTTTAACACTGATAGAACTTTATAATGAAAATGAATTTTAGCTATAGTTAATAATTTAAGGTTCATGGATAGTATTTAATCAATATGTTCCTTTTCTTCACAGGCAAGAAGAGACTGACAGGAGACTGAAAAATGTAAGCTGTATTTAATGGATTGTTATCAATAGCTTTTCTTTTATATTCTGTAAAGTCAGAATAGATCGAAAAAGACACTCTGTGTCATCTTTTCTAATTAAATTTTACCTGTAAACCAACCAGTTAGAGTGTAAGAACATGCATTATAATGCACCCTTAGACTTTGTATAGACCTGACTTTGGCACAAAATGGAAGATCAAGCTTCAAGGGCTGGTTGTGATATCTCTAATCTGGGAACACCAAACTCAATTTTAAAAGTTTTAGGGGAGCAAGCAGGAGATTAGCAAATTAGACATTAAAAGAAGATACTGACTGCTTAAGAAGTCAGGGTGATTATTCAGTATAGGCGGCCGCCATGTCCTTAATATTCTACAATTATAAAAGAACATCTAAAGGTAACAGCTCTATTAAAAATATGGTCATCACGCAATAAGAGTTACCGACTTTAGGTGTTTATTATATAGTTTTATTGAAAAAATGTTGCCATAAAAAGTTTCACTTGTGGGCCAGGGAGGAGGCCCTTAGTGGGTAGAAGAGCTTCTTGTACAAGCCTGGTGGTCTGAGTTTGGATCCCTGGAATCAGTGTAAAAAGCTGGATACAGTGGTGTATGTGTATTCATAGCACTCTTAGTGTGAGATGAGGGTCAGAGACAGAATTGCCCAGAAACTTGTGGCCAGACATACATTGTGGAGCAGTAAGCTACTCAAGAGGCTCTGCCTTAAAACAAACCTAGAAAGTGGGCCTCAGCTTCTCGAAGTTGTCCAAACCTGTGGACCTGTATGCATTCTTTCTGTCTATCTCTCACACAGACACTCACCCCTTCCCAGCTCCAAACCCCCAACCCCGAGTTTCACTTGTAGTTAGTTTATACTCATCTGTTTTTTTGAGACAGCTTCTCATATAGCCCAGACTGTTCTCATAGTTTTCATGTACACGCCTGACCTTTGAACTTCTGGTCCTCTTGCCTCTACGTGATGAGGGTACAGGTATGCACCACCAGAGCCAGTTTCATGCAATGCTGGGGACTAAACCCAAGGCTCCATGCATGCTAAGAACTCATTCTACTGAGCACCACCACCAACCCTTGTGTGTTCTTCTTACTCCACTGCTTTTCAAGGGTAGAGTGTATGATTGTCTATTGAGTTCTGTGCCTTTTGATCTGAGAACCCATTTTGAAACAATGAAGTATATCAAGAATAATTATATTTTAAAGGACCACATTCCATACCCATACATCTAAGAGTCTGCTTCTCATCTGTGATGTATGATGAACTGCAATTTATCCACCTGCAATTGAACTGGTAGTTGGTTACCAACTCACTGATCCTGTTCTTTCCATTTAGGTTTTGATAACTTTGTACTGGCTGGGAAGAAAAGCACAAAATAACCCCTACTATAATGGTCCCTATCTCAATTTGAAAGCTTTTGAGACCCTTTTAGGACAAGCTTTGACTAAGGTAAGAACACAACCGACGTCTGTATGAAATGACTACTGTTACTTTACCACATTCTTCTCTTCTGCTGCTTCTCTGCAGCAAACACGGCGAGTTTGTCCGTCCTCTCTAGACAGGGCTGTGTAGGCAGGGTAGTCACTTGTTTTCTGGCTTTATTGTTTCTTCTAAGGAGTGGGCTATCTATTCCAGACCAGTTCCGAGGTAGAGAATTTTATGTCCTTAATTTTAGGTAATTTGATAGCTCACACATTCTTTTTTATACACTATATAACTTAACTGTTTCTATACTCATTAGGAACTCAACCTGCAGTAAAAAGGCATTTTTAGGGCTATTAATATTTATAGGAGTTACTCAGCTTCTTTATATTAATTCGCTCTTGTGGTGGGCAATTCTCTCCAGTGACTACATTCCAATATCACCATACTGCTAGTGTTCCTCAAACAGTGATACATGCCAAGTGAAACTTACAAAGTTTTGCTTGTTTCAAGGCAGAGTCTCAAGTAATCTAGGCTATCCAAAACTTGCTAGGTTGCCAAGGATGACCTTGAACTCCTGACCTTCCTGCCTCTACCCCCCAGCTGCTGGGATTGCAGGCTGACTATGAGGAGGTTATATGTTTGTGTGTGCATGTGCATCTGTGTTCACGTAGGTATACATGTGAAAGTGTGAGGGTGCTGGTGACCTTGGTGGGCAGAAGGGAGAGCGTCAGATGCCCAGGAGCTAGAGTTACTGACGTTGTGAGTTGCCTGATGTGGGCGCTGGCGATGAAACTAGAGCAGCAGATACTCTTAACTGCTGAGCCCCCTGGATTTTGGTATTTACATGTGTTGCTGCTCCTTCATATTGCAATAGGTGTTAGAAGCTTGTACACTACTTGAGAAGGACCAAGTACTGAGAGCAAAACATACTGATTTTTCTGAGAAAATATTTATTTATAGGGCCCTAGTGGAAAAACTAATTTCTCTGTGGAACTGTTCATCCGGGGTACTTTATAAGAATTGAGAGAAAACGGATACTCCAAATGATAAAAATCTCACTTTGTGAGATTTCTCTGATGAGATTAAATGAGAAAGACATCTAGTGTGTGTTTGTAACACATTGTGAGGATGAAATAAACGCTAGTTATGATTGGGGTGCCTTCTGCTCTATCTATCCATGGTTTTCAAAATACTTTTCCTGCATTTACCCGCCCTAGTACATTACAAAACGGTAGGATTGTAAGGTTTTGTTATTGTTGTTGTTATTTTTTGTTTTTAAATTGTAAGAAATTGATAGCCCTTTAGGTCTGGGGAGAAAGCTCACTTGGTTAAATGCTTGCCATGCAAGGGTGAGAATGAGTCTCACCCCTCAAATTCATGCAATCATGGGGAGCATGGTGATACGCATATGTTATCCCAGCACTGGGGTGCTAAGACAGCAGGATTCCTGGGCCCTGGCCAGCCAGTATAGCCTGCTGGGCAAACTCCGGACTAACAAGATGTCCTGTTTTTGGTCTCAAGAACCATAAAACAACCAAACACACATAACGTGGATGTCTCTTAAAAAACAACACTGGAGATTGGCCTCTGACCCCTGCACACATATCCATGCATGTACTTGAACACTCACACACATATGTGCGTCCACACCTGTGCAGCGCATGTGTACTTGAGAGAGTTAGTAGTTGAGATATTGCCCCTTATACGGATTGTGCTAGATGTTGGAGAATGGTTCATCTACCAGAGAGCATAACTGTGTGAGACTGGAGAGCAGATCAGTTCTTGCTGTTGAAGACGGTTAGGTCTGGTGGGGTCACTGCAAGGAGCTTTGGGCACAGGGGAAACCTGGCTTCGCAGTCCTTTGAACTAAGGAGCTGTGCAGTTAGAAGCTACAAGGGGCATGGATTTGTGGACTAGTGTTCTTTACAGCTTTCCTAACTGTTTATGGCAGTGACTCAGGATGAGTAATCTCAGTGCAGTTTGTACTAGGACACAAACTCTCTTTAAAGGATGTCCGCACTCACCGATGTCAGAGACAGTGTGGTCAGAAGACATTTTTTGTAGATCAGACTGTGGTTGTGGGCCTTTTATTCCGTTACCTGGTGGAAATAGACACGAGAGGCATGCAAATCCTATCATTTGTTTTGTATCAGTTCCTTTAAAATGTAAGGCATTATGTCAACTGTACTTTCCCAGTTCCCTGGCAATGATAATGCCAACCGGAAATAGCAATGAAACCATATTCACTGGAAGCTGTTGTATTTGAATCAGATTGTAATTTGCAGATGACTCATTTTGAGGGACTGGTCAGAGTGAAGTTCTCCGGCTGCTGGGCTAGACCTAGGTTATTTATCACAGTCACATAGTTGCTAGTCAGTCACTTTAACATTTACAGGATCAGAAGTCATATCGTGTTGACATTGAAGTTTCAGAGTATGATAGCATATGTCTGAAAAACCTACACATCTAATCACTGACTGTCAATCTCCTATCTTGAGGCATAGTCTGTTGGCACTAAACTTGGACATGGCAGGTGAAAGGTAGATCCTGGCCATGTTCACGCCATGACGTCAAGATCAATGGCAGTATGAAATCTCTTTACTGGCCATTATTGGCATTTCAAGCATGCGTCAGACAACTGACTCACGGATTGAAGGATCTGATTTAGGCAGAAGTCTGCTTGGAGCAGCAGCTAGTTATTTGTTCTGAGCACTTGCCAGCTTTTCTTCACATGTTGAAAGTATTATGATAAACGCCATGACAACAATAACACTTGCAAACCTCACATTATTATCTGACATAGTGTTTCCATTGTGGCTGTTTCTAATAGTGTCTGCTCCTCTATCTGTTTTTACTTAACCATTTGAAGATGAATTCAGGTACCACACCTCATTCTTGATATTCTCAATGTCCATCTTTTAAAAGTAAAAATATTTTTCTGTATAGTTTTAATATATACTTCAAAGCTCATCAATATTCATTGTCATTTAATATTGAGTCTTTTCCCTCATGGTCTCTCAATTATTTTTTAAAAGTTAAATCATGATTAATTAATGTTTGTGGAGCAGTGATTAGTCAAACTGCTTTGTGCTCCGAGCCACCTGCCAGAGCCCTCTGGATTCATGATTGAAAGGCGCGCGCGCACATACACACACACACACACACACACACACACACACACACCAGGTAATTTTAATATGCCTTGATTAGCTCAAAGTCTGGGCAGTTTTTATTCTTTTTGCTGCTAGCAAATACTCCCCTTTGGTACTTCTTCTTCTTCTTCTTCTTTTTTTTTTTTTAATTTCTTTTATTTTTCATATTTTATTTACATTTCAAATGTTTCCCCCTTTCCAGATCTCCCCTTTGGAAACTCCCCATTCCCTCCCCCCTTCCCCTGCCACTATGGGGGTGCTCCTCCACCCACCCACCCACCCACTCTCGTCTTCCCTCCTTGGCATTCTCCTCTACTGGGGGATCTAACACCCATTCAGTACTTCTGAGTCAACATCTTTTAAAATTTATATTTCATTTCTGCTACCCCAAACTCAGTTGGGAAGTAGCACATGTAGCCACTTTCCCTGGTTTTCACATGTTGGCTAGGTCTGCTCATTCTTCTTCCCCATAATGGCAATCTCTGCTTGCTTCCTCTCTCCTGGTTCCCTGCCTTCGAAAATCCAAAGGTTCCACTTCAGTCTACCCACCCAGCCATTGGCTCTTTATTGATCGATCAAAAACCAATTAGAGACAAGGCCCTTCAGCAGTTGGACAGGCAGATTCCCGATTTTGGGGGCTGGATTAATTCAAAGCATTAGAACCAATCTCCAACATGTTTGTCTGTTACATCTTGTGATTATTCTTATATTCTTTAACTTGCCACTGAGAATAGCCTTGTTGATTTTTCTTGTGTCCTAATTTTTAAAGGGCCAGTTAGGTTTTAGCATTAAGTTTCAGAGGTGTCTTAATTAGAAAGGCTTATTTTGGGAAAGTTCTACGTACGTTATGAGCTTAAAGGTAATATCTTTTGCCCCATTTCTATGTATCTCTTATTCATATAAGAGCCAAACAACTACTTTATTTCTGTCCAAGGAATTTCAGTCTTATACACCATCAAGCATGTATGCCAACTTTAACTCAGTAAGAAAAGAGGCCTGGTTGCCAGCATCTTACACCTAGGTTGTATAATTAGTAAAAATAAATGAGTTCTGTAATGTGCATACTCACTGATCTTTATAATAATAGAATTTGGGCTTTTTTGAGGGTTGATAGGGTTACAAAATGCCATTCTGGTCTTATGTTAACATAAACTACTCCAGATATTTCCTGGAGAACAAGACATCTTAAAGATTTGCCTACCTTTGGGGTGTCAACATTAAGATTTTTTTCTTTGATTTCTTTTACCTTCTGTCTCTCTCCGTCCCTCTCTCCCTCCTTCCCTCCCTCCCTCTCCATCTCTCCATATATATATGTATATGTATATATATATATATATATATATATATATATATACACCATTGACCAGCATTTCAAGGCTACTATAATTTTTTTTTGTATTTTCATCTTATATTTTGATTGTACAACTTTGTTAATATTTCAGGTATTTTCTTATTATATGGAATTTTGAATACCCCCCTATTGTACAATTTGTGGTGAAAAAAAAAAATACGTACTTCTAACTGATTTTATTTTCTTCTTTTGTTGAACAGGAAAACCCTGTCAACAACTTACCCTTCTGATTAATCAGGGCTTTTGTATCTCTTCAAGTTCATGTTCACTCTCTGCTACTTGTACAATGTTTCCTTCAGGCACTTGAAGATTCCAGTTGCCTGAAAAGAAGTGGCCGGGACAGTGGTTACGGGGATATCTGGTGTCCTGACAGAGGAGAATTTCCTGCCCCTCCGGGTAGCCACAGAAGGGAAGATTCCTTTGAAAGCTTGGACTCCTTGGGATCTAGATCCTTGACCAGCTGCTCCTCAGACCTCACTCTTAGAGGTGGGAAAGAAGGTGAGTGGGTATTGTGTCTTAGGCTGTACATTTATTTTATTTCTTTGTATATGAAGAAGAAATGGAAGAGCAAAGAAAGTACAGATTGAAAATTATCCAAAGTTTTTTTCACCAGGATCTGGATTTTCATAAGGCCATGTTGTGTTCTTAGGTATTTTGTTGTTGTTTCTTCTGTCTTTAGACGGTACTACTGAGGAGCTGATTCCCTGGCTCACTGGGACTGGATTTTGTCAGCAAGAAACTCTTGAGATAGAGACTTAGCAACAGGTACCTAATAAGACCTGTTAACTCAAACATCTAAACACAAAGTGAATTAAGAGTCTGTAAGATATCTGTTTTTACTTCCTGAGTTATTTATTTTCTTGTCTTAATTTTACCAGAAATGCTTAAGAAATACTAAAGAGGAAAATTATTTCAATAGTTTTAAGCTTTGATTGACTGGGAAGCTGGGAGGTAGGAAGCATCTTCCAGTTGTGCTCCATGCAAATCCACAACAGAGGATGTGGGGTCGAGTTGCTCCAAGTCCTACTGTGGGAAGGAAATGTCACTCAAGCTTGAAAGCTTCTGGTCAAACCCTTCCTTGAAATGTATGTCTTCAAGGCTTGGAAGATGGCTCAGTGGTCAGGGCTGCTCACTGCTGCTAAGCCTGAGTTCCATCTCTGGGACACACAGAGTGGAAAGAGGGGAAAAAAAAAATCAATTCCTGCAAGCTCTCCTCTTCCTTCTACATGAGCATTGTGGCAAGAACAAGCATATGCATGTTCACACAAAATCAGTAATGATCAGTAGATTTTTAAAAGAAGAAATGCATGCCTCCCCCCTTCACATTATAAAGAATTGTAAAGAAATACATGTCTTATTCCTATGGCTATTAGGTATTATTAATAGTTTCAGACTAAATATCTAGGTAGTCTGAGTTCTGTCTAAGTGGAAACCAAAGATAACAGTTCTTCAAATACTGAGCCTATCGTCAGCGATAGAGCATGTGGCCAACATCCATGAGACCCTGCAGTTTAAACTCCAGACTTCCAAGACCAAGTCTTTCCTGAGCTTCAAGCATCATCATCATCAAAAAAGAAATGAGGGTTCTGATTGTGAACTTGTGCTCTGTCTTTGAAGATTTTCAGTCTGTTTATTATGGACATACATATTTGAACCAAGACGTTTATTATGCAAAACATCCCAAATAATATGCTTGTTTTCTAAAAGTTAGTGAGGCATAACAAAACTAAGTTCTTTTACAGTAGTGATAGTAGAAAAATGTGAATGGCTTAGTGTTAACCTTTGTAACTGTCACCATCCGAGGTGTGACTCTTTTAGAGTTCAGATGAAGATGGTCAAACCTATAAGGAAGTCAGCTTAAGTTTACAATTCGTCGGAGTGATTACAGTTGTAAATGAAGACTGAAAAATCTCAACCTCTACTGTGTTCTTTTGTCCCGACCGAGGAACCTTTGGAATGCTTTGTTTGAATTTCTACCTACTTGTCAAAGTATAACCGGGGTGTGGGGAGTGTGGGGGAGTGGGGGTGGGTTGCAGGTCTGTGGCAAGCGTAGATTCCTCATCAAAACGTATAGACATTGTGGTGTAAGGTCCGAGCCTCCTTTATTATACGTGGTCTATTCTGGCCATGTGTGATGCAAAGCAGAGGGCACCACGGTCACAGTGCAAGGGGACCTTGTTTAAGGGCTGTGCAGGTAGGTAGTCCTAAGTAGGGTAGTGGGAAGGAGCTGGGTTCCAGGGAATGAAGTTTTTCTGTGATTACTGTATTAAAATTCTGCTACCCACGCAATTATAGTGGGTGGTAACCACACTTAGGATAATATTTTTAGGATTAGAAAATTGTGCATTTAATGAGTTTTATATGAAAACATATCAGCAGTGATATTTGTAGATAGGCTAAAAAATATAATAGTATTTTTAAGTTTAAAACTTCAAAAAGCAAATGGTCTGTGATTTTCATATTTCAGGAGTAGGATTTAGTAAGGAAAGCATCTTTTTCTTTGAGTGCTAACCAAGCAAACACAGAGCTGGGAAAGGAGCTTAATGACTCTGGGTGTCCTGGCTGTGGCCACCTCATCTTTCAGCCCAGACTCCCCTTTTACTGGTTCTTGTGACACAGCTGTGTCTGACCACTTCCTTTGAACCATATTGGCATTGTTTGCTGTTCATTCCTGTCTGGCAGGTGACAAAGGCAAACTGCTCTAGGTCAAGTTAATCTGGCAGGTGTTCTGGGAGCCAGGAGCTGTGAGGGGAGATACTTTTGGCAGCTGGGAGGAAGCTTTCAACACTTACCAACTACCTGTGTGTGCATGTGGGAGGCAGGGGACAAAGGACAGGAAGGAGGCTACTCCAGTTGATGCGTGTGGTTACTCTCTCTATTCTTACTGTGTTTCAGAACTGTTTGTTTTTTTCTTCTTCCAATTAGAGAATATATTATTATTTGTTTCAGTCTGACCTTGGGATCTATCACTAATATTTTTCTCTTTTTTTGTCCCCCCTTCCCCTCCTCCTTCCCCCTTCCCTCCTCCTCCTCCTCCCCCTCCCTCCCTTCCTCTCCCCTCCCCCCCCTTCCATTAAACCTGCTTTTAAGTAGGTTTTTAACCACAATTCCTGGTTTTCATGACAGCTTCTGTGCTTATCAGGGAAGCTGTAGTTCTGTGCTCTCGTGTAGGCATAAGAAATAATTCTTAGGACTCAGATGTCCTCTAGCCTGTCTTCTCTGGTGTAGAATCCATGTCCCTATGAGTAGCCTTATGAGGGGTCTGTCTATCGCCATTGAATCTTGCTCAGTCTTCCTTTGGTTTCTATGCTTGCCTGTCACTTCCTGGAAATCTGATGGCTTCCTGCCTTTTGTAATATTACTTAGCTCCTGTAGACTTGTGCTATCTCATTAGATTTTATCAGGTGATATATCTCAGCAAAATTATGAAGCATTGTGGTGGCAAGGAAGGTTGGAAAGAGAGGGGACTGTCCAGGGGTTTGGGGATTTATTTGCTTATCATGACCGCAGAAGAATGTACTACCCGTGCCTCCAGTAGGAAAGCAAGTCCCTCCTCATGGGTCTTATCACAACTTCTTGACAAAGTTCTAAAAATATTCATGCCTTTTTCAGCAGCAGCCCTGGGTTTCCAAGGGAGAGGAGAATATGCTGGGGAAAGGAGGTTCAGCAGGAGAGCCCTGGAGAGTAAAGTGAGTCTTGTGCCTTTATAGGTTGCGAAAGTGACAACGATTGGGAATTTACATTCAAAATGCAGGATTATAACAAAGACGATATGTCCTACCGAAGGATTTCAGCCATCGAACCAAAGTCCGCTCAACCATTCAATCGTTTCTTGCCTAACAAAAGTAAGCAGCCATCCTATGTGCCAGCACCTTTGAGGAAGAAGAGGCCAGACAAAAATGAGGATAACAGAAGAAGCTGGGCAAGCCCTGTCTACACAGAAACAGATGGAACATTTTCAAGGTAGTGTCATGTGATGTGGTTACTGAGTGCTTTCTGAATTTGTGGAACTGTTGAATGGGGTCGAACGAGTTTAAGGGAATGTCTATTCAAGTATAGTTACCACATACCACTAATGGGAATTTCTCTTCTTACCTCTGTTTTCACTCATATGTTGAAGACAGTTATTGTGTTTCAGAACTCCAGTGGCCGATGACCAGGGCTTCTTTTAGATGCATGTCCTCAGTTTATTGGTGTGTTTCAGCTCACTAGATTACTGATGTGGTCCAATGTGAGCTCTGCCGAGTTCCTTCCTTTCTTTTTCTTTCTTGTTGATAGTAGTGGACATGAAAAGAAACTCTTACTGTGTCCCATCAATGTAGCAGAGCAAAGGATGATTTTTTAAATCCAACTTACTGTACAGAGCCGTGTGTTTCAGGAAGCAGTTCCGACACTCATGGTGGGTGAAGGTTGGCCTGATATGCTTTTGGATGACTTAGCCAATGATAGATTCCGTGTGGAAAAGAGACCTTAGGGTCTCTCAATCCACATCTTTCAACTCACAATCCACTTCTTTCAACTCTTGCCTTTCAGTATTTTCCCCTGATATGTTAGCCTCTGGGCAAATACACTAACGAGGTCAGAAATATATTTATCCTGGGTCTGGGTATCTATCATGCTGCTGATTGAATAAAAAAGCAACCCCAAATCTGCTTGGAATTTGTCTTTCTCTTAATGAAGCCCCGTGTATCCAGCTTCTCTCTAGCTAAAGTGAGGTGATGCTGTAATGTCTGACTTTGGTTCTTGGAGCTGTGGTGTTGAGACACGGAGTTAACATACTTCTTTCACAGGGGTGCAAACATTGTGAGGTAGAATGCATGCCTTTCGGGTCCTTCGTCACAAACTGCTCACACAGTATCTTAACCTGGTTGGATATTTTGAACAGTACCCACAGGAGAACTTGGGGTCCCAAGATGGAGAACTGGCACACAATCCAAGAAACTTCCACCTCCTCTTGGTGTTTAGAAGAGGAAGAAGAAAAAATCGCACGCATGCCCAACATTGTGAAGGATGATCTCTATGTGCGGAAGCTTAGCCCGGTCATGCCAAGCCCAGGGAGTTCTTTTGATCAGTTCCTTCCCAAATGTTGGACCCCAGAAGAGATGAACTGGAAAAAAATAAAAAGAGAGACTTATAAACCATGGTATAAGGAATTTCAGGGATTCAGGTTTGTCTTTATTCATGTTCCTGGTATGCAGTGTTTGTTTTCTACCCCAGTCTGGTGGAGTCTATGTCTTCTTTTTTTTCAGTTAGGGAGCTAGAAAGGTTTATTTGCCCTCTAACATCTGTCGAACTTTGATAATTAAAGAAAAATGTTTAAATTTAATACTTAGACTACACATGGGGGCATATGCCTAGAATTTCAGCACTCTGGAGCCTAGACAGGAGGATTAAGTTTTTTAAAAAGCCTACGCTTCAAAATGAGTCTCTGTCTCTAAAAAACAACAAATCAAATCAAATCAAATCAAAACAAAACCACTTTTTGACCTACTTGTAAGCTCCCTTCCACCCTGGGGTACTTCTTTTCCTTTTAATAAACTACCTGTGGCTTGTTTTTCTATTATTAACACACAACAACAATAAAGGCAGCACAATAAAATACTTCAGATTCTAGACTTTAATTAAAAGGCTCTCTTTTATATCTATCTCAGCACTGATTTCAAAGCTTACATTCTTCTTCGTTTCTTTGTCTGTCTTGCCCCCACCCCTTTTTCTCCATGTCACTTCCTGGCAGTAGGAATTCTGACTCTGAGGATGAGGACGCAGGCTCTTTCAGAAGCTCCACCATTTTTAGTAGACTAGAAAAGGCAGAACATAGGTTAGCCAGCAACTACCAAAGACCTTCACTCTTGCTGGAGCTAGCTACCAAACATGCTATGAGGTCACGGGACACCCATGCAGCCAGGAGGACCAGCAGTGCTTTGGAGGAATCCAGGTGCACCTGTCTGCATGAACATGCTTGTGGCTGACCGTAGATACCTTCTCTGATTGCTTCTGCCGCTACATTAACCTAGGCCCTGAATACTGAGTCACGGGAACGTAGTGACACAGGGTAAAGGCACAGTGTGTAACATACTGCCTTCTGCACGAGACTGTTGCCGCAAGGTCTATAGAAATCAACGTGTTATTAATACAACAATGCGCACAATGGTTAATATGCAAGAATTCTTCTGAAAACCCATTCTAAAAATGTTTTTTAAAATATTAATCTAAATTTACTGTTGTGCTGTGTCTGGAGATGTGGGAAAAGGAAAGATTTTTAGGTAGACACTGGGAAGGGCAAGTCTGGAGAACACAAACCAAAACCTACCTCTGGGTCTTAAGACCCAGAGGTCTTTTTATAAACCACTTTATATATATATATATTTTTATATATATATTTTTTTATTATTTTTTATTTTTATAAATATTATATTTATAATAAAAATATATTATTATATTTTTATTATTTTATATTATTTTATTATATTATTATTTATATATATATTTTATATATATATATTTTTTATAAGACCCAGAGGTCTTTTATAAACCACTTTGTTATTTCTACTTACTGTGATGTGCACTATGGCATACGGAATTCGATGGCCAACTCTTGGCCCTTTCTAGGATCACATATCCTTGAGAGAGGGAATGAGGCCACTGTGGGGAATTAGAAAGTTGGTAAGGAGAGGTGCCCAGACCTAGGCCAGGGTGGTACGCTTGATCTGAGTTGTAGGTCAATCACTTGACCTTGATAGTATTCACTTTTCCTGGGAAGTATAGCCTCGTGTTTCTTTAGATAACACGCCAGAAAAGTCAGAGAGCAGTTTTGAGTGTCTTGTTTGTAATACTCCCATTGCTCCTAAAATAATTCTCCCCCGATAAATAGTGCTTGGTCTGCTGCTTAATTACCTTTCTTTTCATACTTACTGTGATTCTCCCTCCCTTTTTTCTTTTCTGTGCATCAGTCAGTTTTTATTGCTTCAGGCCCTCCAAACCTACTCTGATGACATCTTGTCCTCGGAAACAAATGTCAAACTCGATCCTACCTCTGGGCCAAGGCTCATAACTCGCAGGAAGAATCTCTCTCCCGCGCCAGGCTATCGAACCCACGACCTTGAGCTGCCAGCCCTGGATCCTGATTTAGAAAATGACGATTTCTTTGTCAGAAAAACGGGGACTTTCCATGCAAATCCGTATGTCCTTCGAGCCTTTGAAGACTTTAGAAGGTTCTCTGAGTCGGGCGAAACTGTGGAACGAGATATAATTTTGCAGTGTCGGGAAGGTGACCTCGTACTTCCAGATTTAGAAAAGGATGATATGATTGTCCGCAGGATCCCAGCTCAGAAAAAAGAAGTGCCCCTTTCTGGGGCCCCAGATAGATACCAGCCAGTCCCTTTCCCTGAACCCTGGACCCTACCTCCGGAAATCCAAGCGAAATTTCTCTCTGTGCTTGAAAGGACGTGCCCACCCAAAGAAAATAGCAGTAGCTGTAGAGTGTTAGTACCTTCCTATCGACAGAAGAAAGACGACATGTTGACTCGCAAAATCCAGTCTTGGAAACTGGGGACTGCTGTACCTCCCATCAGCTTCAAGCCTGGCCCCTGCAGCGAGGCCGACCTACAGAAGTGGGAGGCCATCCGGGAGGCCAGCAGGCTTAGGCACAGGAAGCGGCTGATGGTTGAGAGGTCAGAGTGTGTTTCTGCAAGGATTTGGCTTGTGATGGATGCTCGTGTGTAACTTTCCTTATTGGGGGAAAAAAAGCCACATCCGTTTTCAGCTCTGCATGTTGTGTGCCGTTTTGAAGCATCCTGTAAAAAAATTATTTGGCTGTGAGAAACTTTTAGTCAGTTCGTGGAAGAAGTGCAATTCCATATTTACACGTCTTAGGATGATTTTTTGAAAGGTATATTCAAAGCTTGCCTTTGGCTTGAAAGCATCTATTAGTACATTCCAATGTGAAGTTGGATAAAAATATTTTCTAATTGTGTCTACAGGTTTTTATCATCATGTCTAGCACTTTTGTAGTATTCTAGCTGTGGTTTGGTTTTATGTATTTATCATATTTTGCAGTGTCTTTTTTATTGAGCTAAATATTTTCTTAAAAATATGTCATTGCGGATTTCATTTAACTTGATTTTTGTTGTCAATCTAGGTTCTGTGAACTATCAGTTTGTAGTGTTTTTGTTTATAAAGCTCAGTGTAAATTCCATTAATGCATGAGTCTGTCAACTTTTTTATGTTTGTAGTTGTGACCATTTGGGTAAAACGAGCCATGCAACTTCCTGGTAGCTGTTCAGTTCACTATAAGTGGGGAACAGGCAAATTTGACCAGGCTGAATACAGTGAATGGCCCTAAATTGAACTTAGTTCCTGGCAAGTGGAGACCTTTTCTTATGAACTTGTTGGCTCGGAGTAAATTTAGAAAAGGTTGATATATTATTTGACCTCAGTTCATCGACATAGGAGACTGACTAAAAGTTGATATTTAAGAAGTGGTGAAGGGCAGCCTGTTCAGATTTGCCCATTTCCAGTTAGACTCAAATTAAAGTGGTTGAATGCTTAGAAACGGAGAAAACGACCCTTTTTAATATTTGGTTTTTTGGTTTCTTAGACTCTTTCAAAAGATTTATGGTGAGAATGGGTAAGTTAATGGTTCCCATTAAAAATAAATCTACATCTGTTTGTCTCCTCCGTAACTCACTGCACCTCTGTCTTGGCATGTTACTAAATGGGTGCTGTGTGCAGTGCATGGGACTTTTATTTACTTTTCATTAACATTGCAACCTCATAGCAATATTTTTGTATCTAAGTGTCCAATGCATGGCCTGTTGTACAAAGCAATAGGGTTTTTTTCTGTATTAAAATTTAACTCCATCCCCTTTTCTTTTTCTCTTTCTTTCTTTCTTTCTTTCTTTCTTTTTTTTTTTTAATTTAATGACTGATAGTAACAAAGCATCCGGCTAAGACTATGTTCGATTTGGTATTTAATTTCTACAATACACTAAGCTTCTGGTTTCTGGTTGTTAAGGGTCTCTCCCACAAATTACGACCTAGAAAGCCTGTGATATTGCTGCTTGCTTAATGTGAGAATTCATGTAGCTGGCAAAATTCACATACTTAGCTCATGAGGAGCTTTAGTAGGGGATGGTTAATGGTTTTAGGAAATATTTTTAAGATTCTTGATTATGGTAGAAACTTAATTTAACGTGACTGCCTATAAAGAGCAAACTAGACTTTCAAAATTGTAAAAATTAATCTTGGTAGTTTTCAATGTTATTGCAAGAGCTATAGTTAACTTAATTCTCAGGTTTGGTCTACTGATATTTAATATTCAGTGGATAGACGTGCCAATGTAATATAAAGCTGATTTTCTCACATTTTTTCCAGTTCTAAACTATTTTAAATTGTTACTTATTCTTAATGTAATATTACCTGGCTTTCTGTACCTGTAATCAATTGGTAAGAGATTTTGAGGAAATGAGGTAAAGGACACCCATTGTTTTAATCAGCCTCTGGAGTTGAGTATTGACCCCTTACCATGGCTTGCCTCATCTCTCTGGATCTCTAATTTTAATAGTATTTAATAATGTTAATTGTTGAGAAATTTTAGAAGCTATCAAGGTTGTCACAAATTTCACTAGTGAGAACTCTAGATATGCAGACATGATTGAGGGATAGGTAGCTATTGACATTACTCCTTCCGGTGTGGCATTTGAGGGTGACGAAATCAGTTTTTGGCATAACACTTCAATATCTGTTCATCAGTTCATGGTAGGAAAGCTGTTTTAACTTGATTTAAAATCCCCTGAAGCTTCACGAATTCTAACTAACTTTCATGAGGAATTATCATTTGTAATAATAATTTGTAATGGCTTTGGAGCATAAGCACATCTCTGAAACAGTTTTCCCAAAGGGGGCATAAATACCAAGCTTGTAAATGCTTGAGGGGTGTATAAGCACACAGCTACCTCTGACTTGACCCTACCTGCTTTCTTAGTGTATGGGTTGTTATGTGACTTGAATTACCCAGAGCAAGAGTGGGTTCCGTGGTACAATTAATGCCTTGTTTGCCTGTGGCTGTAGGTTCAGTCCCCGGCACTGTGCACCCACCCTTACCACAGACACCCATGAAGAAAACATAAATCCTCAACCTCAAAACGCTGAGGATCTTTTTCTGAACCCTAGCAGTCGGCAGCACGTACTTCCAGTTGGCAATTCCAAGTAGTCGGATTGGTTATCCGAGTTTGCTTGAAAAGGCTATTTAAAAAATCCTCATGAAGTATAGTGCTAAGGTAACTAACTACACAGCAAGATAATCTGTTAATTGAGACTAATGAATAATACATGACTTGTCAGATAATGGGGCCTCATGTGTCTTAGAAAATGCAGCTCTGTTTAGAAGCACTTAGAAGTTTATTTAATTTCCTCCTTTTTCTCCTATGTTTTTTTTTTTCAAGTTACCAGTGATTTCCTTGCATTGATTTCTTGCAATGAGAGTAAAATATAAATTAAAATTGAGTTACCTACAGGACTTCAATATACACTCCATTTCACATTTATGATGGGTGAACTTTCTCCAAACATAATATAGTGGGAAAGTTTGGTACTTTGTAATTAAAAAACTAACTGCCCATTATATAAATGCTTTATTATACAAATGCTTTATTTGTGCACCAATTTGAAGAGAAATGTATAGGCTTTTTTTGGGGGGGGGGGGCGGGGTCCTTTGCCTATTAAACCCCAGCTTGCATTTTGTGCAGTTTTGGGTGCTTATGCATGCTGTGTTAAGTGTTTTGCTGAGCTTTGGCTGGCATGCAATTCGTTATGTTTATCAAGATGCTTTGTGTGTGCCTTTGTGTTGCATGAATTTACAGTTGTTTGGTTTTATGAAGTTTGGGATCTGGTCATATATGATGGTATAAACGAGGTGCTGACAACAGTTTATAAAAGTATGAACAATCTCTTGACGTAATAACTACCAAATAGGCTATTAGTAGCACAAGAAAATAATACCAATTACGTGTGAATTGGCAATCAAAGACAGCTAAGGCAGCTGTATTCTTCTTGTAGAGCTTGGCCAAATGACTTTGTAGGATTATCAGGTCATGACATACAATCAAGGTAGACAAAAGGGAGAGAGACAAATTGATCTGGATTATTTTCTGAGGATTTTCTTTTCCATGCCAGATGACATCTAGTTATATCTAGAAATACTTCTCATATTACAGCCAAATGTGTGTGCTATTTACATTTATTACTCTGTAAATGCCCTGCAATACCCAGGCTAACCCTCTACAGGAAATGATTTTCTGGCTGAAATGCCAATTGTGTTGGTGTTTCCCAAATAAGCTGATAAATCTGTAAATGAAAATTTCTTCTTATGCTCTTTTATTCTACTTGATGGTCATTTCAAAGTGTCCCACATAGGTTTGGGCCCTGGTTATTCATCACAAAATCCTATAATATCTAATGAAAATATATATTCAGATAGATAAATTAGCATATTTATATTGCTTCCAACACTAGAGATCTTTAACTTACTCTTTTTGAATTTCTATTTGCTACCTAAGGCTGTGAGTAAATTCCCATTTAGGGAAAAATCTCTGATATTGGCTCTTTGGGCTCTCTATTCTATGGGCATCCATCTGTAAGTTTACTGAAGTTGGAGTTTAGCATAGTATTCCTTATTTCCAGCAGAAAGTGCCAGAAGCATCACATGCAATCTGAGGAGTACAAGGAAATTACATCTTTGTGATTTATAATGATTTATTCTTAAACTTCTTCCTGTCCTTCCCTAATACTCTTAAATTAATTGGAAAGGGAAGATGCTTATTACACCTGGATTTGCAGGTGAGTCTTCTGAACAAGGGAATATAAACCGATGTACAGCTAAGAGAGCTGCTTCGTGACTCACCTGTGCGTGGTCCATGGTAGGCTCGTTCAAGATTTCCCTGATGCTGTCTTCAGGGCTTATCTCAGTTCTGGGAGGCAGACAGGGAGGTGTTATCTGCATTCCATAGATGTGGAGAAAGAGACTGAGATTGTAGCTTTTTCCAATCATGGAGGCTCTCAGGTAGTAGAACTGGACTGAGGCTGTGCCTCAGGAGAAAACTCCCAGAGACTACTTGGCAGTGCTGATGCCTCTCAAGGATCTCGTGAGCCTCTAATGTCTAGTGGTTAATGCTGATAATGAAAGACTTCATGTCTCTGTACTCCAGAAGCTCGAGATTTTTATCTCTGTGGCCTGGGGCAAACCTTTCTAACTTGAAGCAGGTTTTTTTCCTTTCTTTTTTCAAATTTACATTTCAAAGGTTTCCCCCTTTCCAGGTCTCCCCTTTAGGACCCCTTATCCCCTCCCCCTCCCCCTGCCTCTATGAGGGTATTACCCTACCCACCCATCCACCCACTCTTGTCTTCCCTCCTTGGCATTCTCCTATACTGGGGGATCTAACACCCTTAGGCCCAAGGGCCTCTCCTCCCCCTGATGGCTAAGCAGTTTTACAGAGTTACTATCTACGAGGTTCCATTCAGTCAGAATCTGCTTTAATAAGAATTAGTATATAGTACTAGAATTTAAAGACATGCACCAGCACAGCCTTACCTAGTTATCATAAATTAGTGGACGAGAAGCTAAGGATCTGATGTGTGTTCAGTGGGTAGAAGTCTATCTGGCAGCTGGTCCAGAGCCCCCCTTCTTGTCTTTTGCTGGAGCTTATGGAGACTGTTACAGCCTGTGTCCCTGCATTAATGGAGGTAACATTATATACCTCAGGAACAAACTGTGTTCACATCAGATATCCCCATACAAAGACTTTAGCTCATGTTCAGCTCACTTTGTTCATGCTGTGTGCATCTGGGCTACTAGACCCCGCTCAGTGCTCAGGTCCGTGGAGGAGTGAGGCAGCTTTACCTTTGAGTGGAACACTGTATGGGAAAGTGCATAGTAATGCTTCCCAGCCCAGGAGGAGGAGAATAAGGGAGGAAGCCAGGGAAGGTTCTGGTCTAGTACAAATGGTTCTACTTTCTTCCCACAGAAAGGTTATTGGAGTATCAAATTGTATTTTATTTTTGTTTTATAGTTAATGCAGCTTCATGGGTTGCCGATCCAACCCCCTTTCATGCCTTTAACCCGTGAATTCCCTTCTTTCTTAATGAATATTATTGTTTTAATTCAAAAAGCCTCTTATCATGTAGGGATGACTTTAGTGAGCTTATATAGTATCAAATTCACACGGTTCAATTTAGTATATAGTTAAACCTAGTGAGAGGTATATTATACATGTATAGGTTCACATGTTTTTGTATAGTTATATTTTATATGTAATTGATTCCCTACTAAATCTATCTAGTGCTATAAAACTTGGAGAGCATTTATGCCTTTCCACAGTGTCAATTTGGATTTTCTATGCTTGATTATGTTCAGACTTATCTCATTCTTAGCACAGATACTGAGTATGTCTGCATGCATGGGACTGCGCTGGCTCATGTTTCCTTTCCAAGTAGCATATGGCTTGTGAGAGAGATGATCTAGGCCTGCTTGTGCATACTATATAGGATGAAGCCAAGAATTAGTAAACATAAGAAATACTATAGATGAAGTCCTAGAGCAGGTGAGAGAAGGGCAGTCCACTTTTCATATGAAGAACCACAAAGACTGTCTGCACGTGGTAGAACACTGTCCAGATCGTCAACTGAATGTGTTTATGGAGGGTGCTTGGTTTTAAGTATGGACTGGGCTTCGTGTTAAGCCCAATGATCTATCCACAGCCAGATGTAACGTCTGAAAATCTTATAGGACTCAGCAGGTAATAGGGAAGTAAGATGCCAGTAAATGTCCAAGGAAACAAGGGCTGAGGTTGGGGTCAGCCCCTAGAGACAGACATTTGTATAATGGAAGGGTGGAAACACTGAATACCACTTAGGTGGATATCTGGAAGTGAAGAGAAGTCATGTAGCTGGGTGAGAAGCATTCTGGGCAGATTGAAGAACAAAGGGAGAAGCAAGAGGTGTGAGCATTAGCAAGGCAGCCACTTGGCAGGAGAGCGAGACAGAGTGTTAGAAATGAGTGGGGAGAGGCAGCAAGGGACCAGATCCTTTCAGACCCGGAAAGGCTTTGAGGATTTTACTTAGAACTTGGATGGGAAGAAGCTCAAGTGTAGTTGGCTGATCTGCTTGGACTCCTGGAGGGTCTCATGTGCACACCAGCCCAGGAGCTATCTGGATTCTCGAATCTCACACACACACACACACACACACACACACACACACACACACCAGTTAATTTTTGACATGCCGTGACTAGCTCAAAGGTTGGGCACTCCTAAACCTTCTCCTTCTATTGAGGAGACTCCCAAACCTTCCCCTGCTACCCAAGGCCCAATTGAGAAAGTGGCTAGTGACCATTTACCCGAATTCTTACATGGCTGGTTGGCTTTCTCTCCTGAAGCTCTTATGTCTTATCTTTCACCCACGAATCATGGCGGTTCCTTTCTCCCAGTTCCTAGTCTGTGCAAATCTAAAGGTCCCACCCCACTATACCTGCCCAGCCATTGGCTGTTGGCTCTTTAGTGATACATCAAAAACCAATTGGAGACCAGGACCTTCAGCGTTTGTACACGAAGATTCTTGATTTTGGGGGCTGGATTAATTCAAAGCATTGGAGCCAATCCTCAACACTCAAGTGTGGGGCTGAGTGTTCCATGACCTGACTGTGACCTAGAAACCTGCTCTGTTGAGCATGTTGAGCCAGATGGTGGAAGCAGACAGATCTTTGGGATTCTCCAAGGGGATGATGTGACAATGTTGATTGGTCTGATGATGGGGAGGAGGTTAGAAGTTGTCTGATTCCAGAAATAGAGAGCAGAGGAATTAAGACTGAACTAAGTGTCTCAGGAGTAAGAGAGGAACCTTGGTGACTGACAGTGGAAGGATGGAATTGAGATGAGGAAAATGGATGGTGAGCAGGTGACTGTGGAGAGAGCTTAGCCATGATTGTGAGTGGTATTTTGAAAGGCAGAGAGGCACCAGCAAAAAGGGCTTTTGAGTTGGAGGGAGCATTTGAGGGAAGCCTCCTCCGATGATAATGTAAGCAACTGGTTTGGAAATACAGGGGAGGGTTGTGCTCTACCTAGACGGCTGGCAGTCTAAACGGAAAGAAAGCAGCATTAAATGAGAAGATAAAGAATTGAAAGTGAGGAGAAGAGAGGAACAAAAGTGAAAAGTGGTTCTTAGCTTTCAAATGTGCATGGCTGGAGCACAGGTACCACCATTAACTATCACTGAGGAACAGCAGATTGAGATTGGCTGTATCAGGAATAACAGTGTGTTTGCTGAGGCCCCTTTTAAAAAACGAATCCTTTCCAGATAGCATTTCAGCAGGTTCCTATTCAAGCATAAGTGCCTATTCACAAGTCATTGGAAAAGAGTCAAAGAGGGGCAGATCCTCAGCTAGAGCCTCCAGGAGCATTTGCATAGTACTTACAACTGCATTCCTGAACCAGCTTAGAGGGATGTGATAGATCTGGGGAGAAAACAAAACTTAGGTGCCCAAGCATATCTTACTATAAGGGAAATATGGTGAATTACAGCGAATGAGGCCCAGAGTACAAGGAGGGGGACTTCTGCTAGCCCACCTCTAGAATTCTCTGTCTCTTAAATGGTTTTTAACATGTGTAACAGTAATGGGTTGGAAGGGGTTTTGAAACCCTCTACCCTGGCTTTATTGCCTGGTTGCACATATCCCTATATAAGGGCTACAAGTTAAGTTGATGAGCCTGCCTCATCAAGGAGCGGGTAACCCAGGTGGTTCTGATGGGAACTACTTGTGGTCTTCTGTGAATGGGTCTAGCTGCACATCGGTACAGTAGAGCTTAGAGAATGGTTGAGAACATTGTTTCATGGTGTTGAACTTGAGGAGAAAATATCAGGTAGTCACTAAATTATTTAGCAAAGGCCTAGTAAGAAAAAAAAAGCAGCTAAACTTTTACTAGGTTATCTTTGAGGGAGTATAGACAAATTCAGACAGGTGATGTTAATGACTAATTTTTTTTCCCCCCAAGATAATTTTAGAGTAGACTCCTCTAAATACAAGCACCAGATTATCACTTTTAGAACTGTTCAAGATTATTTTGACCACTCTGTGGAAAAGAAAAAAACATCTCACATCTGAGTTGAGCACCAGGCTCTTGTTTCTGCGCTTTGGAAAAACACCATTTATCGGTGTGGTGCTATTTCAGGGACTCTATCACTGAAGCATCTGGGTAGAGCAGGAGATATTTAGGTGGAATTTCTAAATATAAGCCCAGTCTTCATGTGAACCCTCGGCCAGCCTCGAGAGCCTTTGTGACTGTGGGGGTTTTCGTGACAGGAGCAAGTCCCTGAGCGATGTCAGCCCAGAGGATGTTCAGAACCTGCGTCAGCTGCGCTACGAGGAGATGCAGAAAATAAAATCCCAGTTGAAAGAACAAGATCAGAAATGGCAGGATGTGAGTATTCTTTAATGGGAGTGGGGGGGTTAGGGCTGGGTGCACTTCTTGCTTCTCTTAAAAGGAAGTCATTAAGAGCGTACTTAAGAGACAATTTTCCTTGCTATTTATTGCATCCAGTACTATAGAAAATGAGACCAAAGTACTGTTATATGTCCATTGTAAAAAATAGAGAAGTGTGTTTATCTTCTAAGAGACTGTGAGTTCTCAAAGAGTGTGAAGTTTCTTCCCAGAAAGAGAGCGAACTCTTTCCTTGGGGAAGTGGCTGAGCTGGGGTATGACTGCTAATTACACCTCTGCTTGAAAAAGAACATGGCTCAAGGTTGAAATAGAAAGGAAAGGGAGCGGGATGTGTAGCTCAGACTTTGGCATTAGTGGGGAGAGTTCTCAAAGTTACTTGGAAACCGGGATGGAGGGATCAGAGTAATATTTTTGCTGAAGTCAGAATCTAGTGTGATTCAAAATTCATCTTAAAGGAACTGGCGATTACAAGGGCTTCTGTGGAGGTAGACTTAACTTTTATCTTGAATCTTAAAGAAGGACTCCCTTTTAGTTGGAGGAAGTAGTCATTGTAAGCTGTAGGGGTGTAAAGAACTGTAATAGATAACCATACTCCCAAGCCCAAAGAAGTTGGAGGCCTGCTTCCTGGTAAGAGAGTGGGGAAAAACCATGAGCAAAACCACCAGAGAAAGTCCATGCTAACGTACAAAGGCACTAACGACTTTGTCAAACTTTAGCGTCCTCCTTTTTGCAAGTTGATTTAATGAACAGGAAACAGCACACAGGATTCAGGGCGTGGCTCCATGTTAGGACACTTGCCTCATAGGTGTGCTGTACCTAATTTCAATCTCTGCAAAACCCAGCAAAGAACCCAGCGTCACTTTGCCAACTCACACAGTGAGTTTTTGATAAAATAATTATCAAGGTGGGCTACATATCAGGGGAGGCCACAGGAATATTTGGGTCACCTCTTTTCTTTTGTGAAAAGAGTTCATGTTGGTTTTCGGTTGTAGAAAAGCAGGAGAGACCCTGTGTGCCCCCAGAGTTTAGTAGGCAGACTTGTTTTCCAAGCCCTGTGTGTGGGGGGTGAGGTCTGGTTTGGTCTGAGAACTGGGGCATACTACCCTGTGGGCTGGAATTTCTCTTGGAATCCTTAGTATGGTATTTCTCCGATTTGGAAATGGGGAAATCTTAGTAGCAATCAAAACGCCTCCCCCCGAGTGTCACAACTGGCTTATGTAACTAAGGATAATTGTAAACCTGCATTAGGTACGTCGTCCTGGCTGCCTTTGAACGTGTTTCTGGAGATGTGGGAAGCAAGTGTGGGCTTCTGCCTACGTGATGTTCCCTGTTGTTCCCTCCCAGGTGGACTTTATTCTCTGTACCTAATGGACAGTCCAGCATAATTTTCAATTCCACCTTCTGTAGATAGAGCTGATTTTTTTTCCTTTAGGACTCTCATTCTCCTTGGCAGACCTACCACACAAGGCATTGGTTTTTATATGTAGTCTGCCTTGTTGAGGGGAACCACATCTTATGCATCTGTGTGTTTCTGGGGTTGATTTAGATAGAACATTCACTTGAGCTAGACTGTTCCAAGGATGTTTCTGTCCTTTTCATCATGGTAAAAATGTGAATCAGGGGTTTGGCATGCTGTGAAATTGAATTTGAAATACTTCCCAGTCAATCAGATCTAGTACCTAATTGCAAGCATTTAGCATTCTTTGAGAAATAGACATTAATGTGATACTTTCTAGGATAACAAAAGTGGGATCTGTCTTATTAGGTCAGGTTTTTCCTGCAGACACATGAGATAAAGGCTTGGGACAGAAACACTGGCTATAAAAAGCAAAATTAGGGCACCTTGGCACAAGTGGGAGTGAACAGTTTCAGCATTGTAATAGGATACTCCAGCATACTCTTGCTACAAGGAAAAGGCGTGTAGAAATTCAGGTATTACCGGGCTGATGTGATTTCCCCTTTAGGACCTTGCAAAATGGAAAGATCGTCGGAAGAGTTACACTTCAGATCTGCAGAAGAAAAAGGAAGAGAGGGAAGAGATTGAAAAGCAGGCGCTCGAGAAGTCTGACCGGAGCTCTAAGACATTTAGGGAAATGCTGCAGGACAGGTAAAGGACTGAACACCCCTTGTGTTTGGAGAGCCCAGTATCAGGAATGTAGGCTTTGTATGTGGTGGGACGTGTGCTCACCAGTTTTAAACTGTAATTATATATGCACGTAGCAGCCAGGCATTTGTTCAGTATCAAAACAATATTGTGAGGTAGTGTTCCTAGTTAATAAAAGAAAATAGTACTGAGCATTGGTGAGCACTACTCTTGGTTCTTCTGAGGAGGAGGAGGTAGTCTCAGTATTTGAGAAAAAAAAAAATCCCACTGGATTTCTCTGTTTAAAGTGGGTTTAAAGATGGGGTAGTCAAGTAAAATAAACCCTTACTTGTAGATGAATTTTATGAACCGCAACAATTCTTTGTTGAGTTGTAGTGGGAGAGGAAAGTTAGTTTTCAAAGACGACTACGCGTGTGTGCGTGTGGGTTTGTTTATCCTTTGAGTTGTGATGATGGCAGGGTAGAAGTGAAATTTAGACTTCCACATGAGCCCTTAACAGGGTGGACCTGGAGGAGATTGATAGATCAGAGAGAAAGTAAATATGCTTTGAAAATAGTGTCACAAAGGAAATATGCAGGCAGGTGAAATGAAAGAAAGCTCCTTTGTTTCTGAAATGCCAATGCTGAAGAGCTTCATTCACTTAACTGCAGAGGTTAGCCCAGGGAGGGGGGTGGGGTGGGGTCGGGGTGATGGCTGTGGGTAGCGACTCCCTCCTAACTGCAAGATGAAGCTACTTCATCAGTTCTGTGAGTATGGATAATAACCTTGAATCTATTATAATTGCCCCTGGGGATTCTGTCAAGCACCTTGAACTGACCGGATCTCTATAAAAGCTGGAGTCTTTTGTGCTATTATTTTTATCAATACATTATAAATTTTATGAAGCAAAACTTGGAAGAATCAGATTGGTTGTCAGCCACCTAAAGCATTTTGAAAGACATAAATTTGTAGTTAAAAAGGTGGGAATAATCAAGTGTTAAACCTTCCTTATTTTATTATTAAAACCTTTTATGTTTAAAAATACCCATTTGAGACCTTAATAAAAGGTCAGATCAGTTTCTTAGCTGATGCTTACAAATTATGCATAATCGTGTTAGTGTTGTAGTGATTTTTGTGCTTACTTCACATTTTAGTTATTATTTTACCTCATCTGGGTCAAATGCACAATTCTGTCATAATGGCACATTTCTCTTTGCTAAGGGAATCTCGAAGCTCTACAATTACGTCTCGGAGGAGGATCTATTCCTCTGATGACGTCCTGGATGATGGAGTGGCCCCTCCTACAGTGACTCTGTCAGAAACTAGTTACCAGAGTGAGAGACTAGAAGACAAGGCAAGAGCTCATCCTGCTGAGATGCCCAAAGAAGATTCCACATTTGCAAATAGAGAGGACAGTGTAGCAGCTGAGATTCAGCTTGCTTCTCATATTCCTGAAGAGCCACGTCCGGCCCCTTGGCCTTCCACAGAATCGCACCAGGCCCCGTTGCCTTCCACAGAACCAAGCCAGGCCTCTTTATCTTCCGCAGAATCGCGCCAGTCCTCCTATTCTTATGCAGAAACACACCAGGCCTCTTCATCTTCTGCACCACATCGTCCTTCCTCACTCTCTTCTCAGCAGTCATGGAGTACAAGAGGAGAGTCAACTCGGATTTCAGCTTCTCTCCCTAGAAGTTACCAGAGAACCGATACAGCCAGGTTAACATCTGTGGTCACAGCAAGACCTTTTGGCACGTCATCAAGGGGAATCTCATCACTGCCCAGATCCTACACGGTAAAAATGGCCCAGGTTCATTTAATCCGTCCCAAGCACAATGAGTTGGGGAGCTTGCTCAGAGGCTGAGTTGACACAGATATTGGATGTATGAAATGTAGATGATGAACATAAACAACTTTCACGACAGTTTAGATCCAGTAAAAGGACGATTGGGTTTTAAACAGCAGATTAAGGTACATTTTGAGGTAGAACATTTATTTTTTTTTCTTATATTTTTTTGCTTCTGAAGTATTAGGTTGAATATTATGAAACTGCTAGCAGTCAGCTCTGTTTGACGACCCACAATGCTTTTTTTACATGGCTCATGTTAAATGTTCTCAGAGTTGTTTTGTTGTTTTGCTTTTTTTTTGGCTTTTCGAGACAGGATTTCTGTGTAGCCCTGGCTGTCCTAGAACTCACTCTGTAGACCAGGCTGGCCTTGAACTCAGAAATCCACATGTCTCTGCCTCCCAAGGGCTGGGATTAAAGGCCTGCATCACCACTGCCCCACTCAGAGTTGTTTATATAAGGTTTTACCCTGTGCTTCCTTCCTACCTTAGAACTTGATGACCTAGCATACTTTTTTTTTTTTTAAAAAAAAATATGTCCATTTGTATCTCTAATGGGGTTTGGTACATGTGAGGCATGTTAGAAGTATGTAAATGAAACAGTGTGGTCTGAATATTTAAAGTTCATGTTTCTGTTGGGTCTGGCTATCTGCACTTAAGATCTTAAAATCTTGACAAATAGATGAGAAGAATTATGACTTAAAAAAAAAAATTAGTGTTTGGGGTGAAGAAAGCCTGCCTAAATCAGCTAGGGAAATCCCTGACCAGCCTGCGAAGAAAAATATAGACCTATTCGATTAACCTTATATAGCAGGCACTGTAGGCATAAGACAGTTTGGGTCACTGTTGTTATTAAAAAGCATTGCAAATAAAGGGTTGACAACTCCAAGATGCAAGGCATTTTTCTGTAATTTGCTAAGAAGTAAAGATAAACACTAGCAATAGATATAGAGAAACAAGCTAGCCAATTCAATGCAAAGGAATTTAATGGAGCACAAAGAAGCATGTTTAACCTTGTGTTTAGCATGAGGACAAGGTAAACAATTTTTCACTCGTTGGACTTACAAGTATTTTAAATGTTGAAACTATTTGGTGTTGAGGAGGCTGAAATGCAGGCATCTTTTTAGTCACGGGTGCAGGGCTGCTGTTTTCTTTGTAAATATGACAGACAGGTATTATATATATAAAACCTTTGATCCAGCGAGGTTTTGGAGCATCTGGGCTATAAAATTGAAGCTCAATTTAAAAAAGCATGCTCCAGTTGGTTGCAGTTTTTTGGGAGGGGTGTGATGGATAGCTCGAAAAAGTTTATGGGTAAATGATTGATATCCACACTCTGGAATTTCTGAGAATGCAAAGAACTGGTTTGGAGTTGTATCTTTTGACCTGCCGTAATGTGAACACACAAAGCAAGTTTTAGAAATCTATACATAATAATGCTTTTATCAGAACAAGGGTTTCTGTGCAGGTGCATGTTTGGTAGTGTGAAGGAATGCACTCCAAGACTTTGACAATTGTTACCTTGCTGTGGCAAATATATGTCACTTAAGTGGCTTTAAAATATTAATAAGTCTGTTATAAAAACCGACCTAAGGCTAGCCAAATACTGAGTTTAAATTGATGTGTCCTATTTAGATGGATGATGGTTGGAAATACCATGGAGATGTTGAAGTTGTCAAGAGAGATCAACTCGAGTCGGGCGGGGTCGTTTTGGGCTCATCCAGTGAGCAGGAGGTAGCCACAGGAGAAGATGTTTCGAGCTTGTCTGCCCCCAAGCTCCCTTCCTCATTTCTCTCCCACGATCAGGCAGACTCTTCCAAAGCCATGTTCTCATCAATGTCTGGTCTGGATTCAGTGTCTGACTCTGGAGAAGGGAGAAGCTCACCACTGAGGGAAGTTTCCAGGTCCCTGGTAAGTTTAGGAGGGTTCTTAGCTATGTGGCTCAGATATGTCAAGATTTCAAGCTGGAAACAGTTGTTTCAGCCTTTAGCTTTACAGTACAGGTTGTTATTTATATTACACAAAAATATTTTGGTCTATTTTTAACAGAATGTGGGGCAGTGGGTTCATCCCAGCTCTTAGCTTGCAGATGGCAGACAACTTTCATGAGCTGTGTCTCTAGAGACTTGGTAGACCAGTCTCTTGGAGGGTTTGTCTGAAATTTTTATTATTCCACGTTTCTCCAGCTTCTGCTGCAGATCATTCATGTATGTGTGAGTAAGGAAAGCCCTTCTCTGTGGAAATCAACCAGCTGCAAAGAGAAATTGTCCCATTTAGTGGATGCTTGTCTCTAAGGACACAGCATTTTGTTATCTCGTACATTTTTTGTGACTTCTCATACTAATTTGTACTTCAGAATGGCCGCATTTGCTGGTACTCTAGTCTCTCAGTCGGAACAACGAGGCTTAGTTAGAGCTCGACACCTGTGATTCTGAACATTTGGACTCCAAATAAAACAAACCAGCAGATTACAAATGAATGGAATGTTTGTAATTTTTCCTGCTTAAAACCCTAACAGATGGCTTTCAACAGAATTATTAGGTGATATATGTTTTTTTCAGTCTGCATGTAAAACCCACTAAGTCTTTGTCAAGCAAACAAAGCTTCTACAAAACAAACAAAAAAACAAAACAACAAACCCAAACCAAAAGTTAACAACACTTACGTTAAGCAACTTGCTAGTTGTATAAACCCCTTTGCATGGAGGCATTTCTTTTAAAAGATTATTTTTAATTGGTTATTTTCGTTATTTACATTTCAAATGTTATCTCCTTTCCTGCCCCCTCAACCCCTCCCCCCTGCTTCTATGAGGGTGTTTCCCCACCCACCCACCCAGCCACTCCCGCCTCCCTGCTCTCGAATTCCCTTATACTGGGACATCGAGCCTTCACAGGACCAAAGGTCTCTTCTCGAATTGATGCCCAACAAGGCCATCCTCTGCTACACATGTGACTGAAGCCATGGGTCCCTCCATGTGTACTCCTTGGTTGGTGGTTTAGTCCCTGGGAGATCTGGGGCATCTGGTTGGCTGATAGTGTTGTTCTTCCTCTGGGGTTTCAAACTCCTTCAGCTTCTTCAGTCCTTCCCCTAACTCCTTCATTAGGGACCTCGTGCTCAGTCCAATGGTTGGCTTCGAGCATCCACATCTGTATTTGTCAGGCTCTAGCAGAACCTCTCAGGACACAGCTATATCAGGCTTCTTTCAGAAAGCCCTTCTTTGTATCCAAGAAGGGCTTGGAGACTGTATATGGGATGGATCCCCGGGTGGGGCCGTCTCTGGATGGCCTTTCCTTCAGTCTCTGCTCCACACACAAGGAGGCATTTTTAATCTTTGGCTCTGTCCCTAAATTCTTGTAGTCTTAGTGGAACATAATTGTTTTCCAAGGCAAAAGATAAAATGTCACTTGAATATGTGAATAAAATAGATTTATGTGAAGTAGGTTTGCATAGCATATTTATTTAGGTTTATTAGAATTTTTAATTGTATAAGAAAATTTAAAAAAAATGTCAACCTTCCTCCCTGCCTCCGGGCTATGGCACTTACATTGTATCTGAGAAATAAGAGGAGTACAAGAAAAAAATCCTTGATGAATGTACTGTTCGGAAATAATGTGTTAGCGCTTACGTAACTTTGTTTTGTTTTCTAGCTCTTGTTGTTTAGCTATTTTCCATGTACATATTTACAAATATATCTCTAAGGCAGTTTTTTTTTCAGCTTGTAGAAACCATCAGTCATAAATTACAAATACATTTTAAAGGATTTAGGGAATTATGGTCTCAATGGGTGAGACCTGTGTACCACACTTGGGGACTGTAAGCTATCCACAGGTGAATATAAAACCAGAAGCAAGGTATTTCTTGTCCTATGGATTTGGACATTGCATTCCTGCTTTCAAATATCAAATGTAACTAAACAGCTTGGTGATTGTGCTGCCTGCTGGAGACTGGGCCCTCCCTCAAGGTGACAGCTGCAAACTGTATCCATGGATGAAGAAAAAGAGGCCAAGTGTGGTGTGCTGGTGTGCACGTGGGTGTGTCCTCTGCTCTGGCAACTGTAAGAAACCCAGATGAACTTGGCTTGCTCCAGGTTTCATCACAGTGGACTTATGCTGTCACTAGGCTTGAAGCTGTATTCTGCTGTGGAGGATTCAGCTGCATTTAACCATTGGAGCTAGTGGAATTCTTGAGCACTCTTGTATTTCCTGTGATGACTTGCTTGTCTCTGTTTGGACTATCCATTTCTGTGCTACCAGGAGAGTGTCATATGGAGCTGGCCGATTTGAGAGAAGCTGAGCATACACAGCAGCTGATGAGTGTCATGGTCAGGGACCCTGTACATCACTCTGCTAAAGTTGTGCCCAAGCGCTCTCTGTAACTCCAGATATTCATAGGGAAGAAGCAGTGACTGGCTGAACACCTCGATGCTTTGGGAGCTGTGGAAAAGCATGTTCTTCTAGTCTTTCTCTTCACTCCCCTGTGCTTTTGGCACTTTAAAGGCTTTATACTTTCGTCTCCACCATCTCCGTGCCATTACCCAGTTTAATCTCAGTTGCCACTATTCTAATCCAGGACCTTTTCCTGTCAATGCAAACGGTTAGAAGTAGCCTCAGGTGTGTTTGCTCTCTACCAAAGACTTGGTAATTTTGCTGTTCTAGAATCTCCTGAAGCATTCTGTCCTTTGAATGAAGTTCAGGGAACTCTGGAATACTGGTGTTCCTCATGAATGAGTTCAGATTCCCTTCATCATACTTCAGTATGAACATATTGAATGAGTACATGCCAAGGGCTAGTCAGGCTTCACAGGGCGTTATGTGAGCAAACTCTTACCACAGCCCTGTGATGTCATCACCATCTTTTTTATTCTTACCCACAGAAAACTGAAAGCATAGATGGTCACACTATCTTTTCGAGGTCATCCATGGCACTAAATGGTGGAGTTCCAATCCAAACTCAGAGTTTTACTCAAGATCGTCTACCCCTTACTACATCAGGGAAAGAGAGGTGCCGAAGAAAGCTAGTTTTGTTTGAGTACATCAGATACGTTAGTCATCATTCTTCTCTATTTGAAGATGTTTACTCTACTTATCTCTTGTTCAATGCCTTTCAAGTTCTTCAAAGCCAGGCAAAACCACCTCTTTCATGATCCTCATATTTTATCTTCCTGGTTGGAACTGAACCAACCACCCTTGAAAGTTAAACTCACTAACTTCTTCCTTGTTGCAAATATCCTTGCCTTCCTCCTTCACTGATAGTCTTTGTACCTTTCAGTCAACATACAGTTGTCCGTTAATGCTGACTTGACCTACATCAGTGCTGGCTCGAGCTCCATTCAATGCCTTGGCTACCAGCCTCGAGTGTGATCCTGATCCGGGAGGCAATTTCAGATGCTTTTTGGTTCTAGAGTGTGGAGACTCAGGTTGAAGGGTGCTTTTGGAATGCAAGTTCTGTGATGTTACATAGAAATATTTTATGAACCCAAGTGAGGAGGCAGATGGTGGGAACCCATCTCAGAACTGTGCTGATAGGGTGGGTTGGGTCATAAAGCAGGGAGAAAGTACAGCCACGGAAAGACTTGAACATGGCTGCATTCACCTCTGCCCACAGGAGCTTCCTGTTCCTCACCATGGCTGAGCTGCAGGTTTCCCACCCCCTTTACTTCCTCTCCCTCCTCTCTCAGGGATTTTGTCATCCCCCTGCCCCCACCCTAGCCTCCCTGGTCAATTTAGGTTGCCAGGAGACCAAAGAGTCCTTCCTTACTCTTCAACTGCCTTACCTTGCAGAGATGGCTCTCAAGATCTCCCCTCCAAACATGTTTTATGTATAAGTTTTATGTATAAGTTTTATGTATAAGTTTTATGTACAAGTTTTATGTATAAGTTTTATGTATAAGTTTTATGTATAAGTTTTATGTATAAGTTTTATGTATAAGTTTTATGTATAAGTTTCTGTTTTCTGTCCGTTCAGAACCTCTTGCTCTCAAACTCCACCCAAATCCACCTCCCAGAACCTCTGTCTCAGCCTTTGAGAACAATTCATAGAATAATAATAATAATAATAATAATAATAATAATAATAATAATAACAATAATAATAATACATTTGAAAGTAGGAAACTTTTTATGTGATTTTGATTCTGTTTATGAACTGGATATGGCTCAGTAGTAGAGCTTTTGCCTGCTATGAGGCTCAAAGTTAAATTCTCCCGGTGCTGACAGGAATCTATTTAACTATCAGGGGGATTCTTATTCTAGTTTAATCCCATGCCTTGTTTGTTACACCTCTGACTAGAGCCAGCTTACTGTGAAGGTGGGAAGCAAGCCTATCTTTCTCCTGTTAGCATCGGATCCGAATGCGACTGTGTCTTGTTGGCTTTCAAACTGCAATTACATGAGTTAAATAGGATTTTATTTAGTTCATCTGGAAGCTGCTTAATTGGCATGTATATTAATGTTTAATGTGTTTCCAAGGGAAACAAAGAAAGTAAGTATTGAGCATCAGCCATGGGCATTGGCACCTTTTAAATGTTTCATTTAATCTTAGTAACTCTCAAAGGAGGTGCTATTGTCTCCAGTTTTACTGGTGAAATACTTGAAAGTTCAGTTAATGACATGCCCCAGGCTGGTGAAATACATGGCCCTCACTCTACTTTCTCATAACCTAAGTACTAATCTGGATCAGTTCCTCCTCCTCCTTCTCCTCCTCTTCCTCCTCCTCCTCCTCGTCCTCCTCCTCCTCCTCCAATAAGGCATGCTCAAAGTTGAGGATTGCCTTATATATTGAGGTCATTGGCCTTGACTTAAAAAAATTATTTGTGTGTGTGTGTGTGTGTGTGTGTGCGCGCGTGTGCACATGCATGCCATATGTGTGCAGGTGCCTGCAGGCCAGATGATGGTGTAGGATCCACCAGAGCTGATTTGTTCGTGGTTGTAAAATACCAGATATGGGTGCTGTGACCCGAACTTGGCCCTCTATTTGTACATCAAGCACTCTTTACTACCGAGCCATCTCAGCCACTTCTGACTTATGTTTAACATTGCTATGCTTTTCGAATTTTATAACTAATAGAGATTGAAGTGTCTTCTGGCCCATAGTAATAAAATTATCTCAAACTGGCCTCAATCTCTCAGTTCTTATTCCTCATCCTTCCAGGTATTATGGTTAGAATCATCACTCTCATGCCTGACAGTGAAATCATTCTTAAAATGATTCTGTGGAGAGGTGGCATATATGTATTGAAACTCACCTGAACTGAACTTATGTTAGAAACGCAGAATTTGAATTCAACCAAGCTGGCACTGGGGAGCTATTGGCATTGTAAAATTTGGATGTGGTATAATAAGTATATTCTATAAGTAGATTTCTGACAGCTGTGGAGAAGGGGGGGCTGGAGATACATGAGAAAAACAGGAAGTGATAAGAGGAGAGACGTGAAATATGCCTCTGAACTCTGATAGAGACATACAGAAGGGTGAAGAAGATGGGTTCGTTCAAGGTGAGAGTGTGTAGACTTGAGAGCACATTATTACAAGTTCGAGCAAGTCAGCAGAAGGAGTTAATTTGGAAACAGAAGGGAAAGAAAGCATAGAGAGGCATTTTTAACTTTCACAGTGATGGGGTAGTGACACATGTAACCAAGATATGAAAATCTACAGGAAGTAGAACATGTCTTGGAGAAAGACATTTTAATTTTGAAACTGTTGGACCTAGTAGTTTGGGATGTGTTGGTGAGTGCAAGTGACTTGGGAAAGCCTATGGTCAGAAAGGTGTGAGTAGAGACAGTGGGTGGGGAAGGTGGACTGGGACAACAGGTGACTTAGAAGAGTGCTCCCCCATTTACAGAAGCATTGGTAGGGCCTGGAAGGGTACATGCACTTTAGTTGGGTTTTGTAGATAGCAGCTCGGAAGACTTGAATCAGCAGGTAGAGGTGGGCAAGCTGCCCGCTGCTCTACAGTAGTAAAGAGCATAGAATACAGAGGATGCACAAAGATTTAGGTCTATCTTTGGTGAGGGGAGATGGCTCCAGTGTTAGAGTGGGCTGACTTGAAGGCCACTTCTTTCCTTTTCTCATTCCAAGGGGAACCTGGCATGCACTAAGGAACTTCATGGACAGAAATGTAAAGATTATTTCCTCTGTTATTCTGGACTGTGTCACCTAAGCCTGCTTTTAGTGTTGCTTTTTATCAAATGTGTAGGGTTTCCTAAGTCAACAACACGTTTGTCTAGTTGGGAACACTGGAAAGGAATAGTTTTCTTAGTGCGTAAGATTGACCCTGATTTTCCTTAATTCCCATTGGCGGTGACATGGAGAAATAATTCATATTCTGGCGACATCAGGTCACTTTTGTCAGTCCTTAAACAATTGGAAGTCTCCTTCTGGCTCATCAGGCTGACAGTGAATGGTGCCATCTCACTTTCAGCAGGGACTTCTGTTCAAATTGTAGTGTATCTGAGGGAAACTGATTTTAGCTTAAATGCTGAGCTGTTGATGGATCACTATAATTTTCTCTTTTTTGGCATGGACAACTGAAACTACTTGGGGAATTTATTTCTTAGTCATCAAAATAATCTAGGTTTTCTTTGATGATTTATGCTTTTGTTCCATCTAGTTCAAAAAGGTAATTCCTCAGTTGTCTTCTGTAGCTCAGATCCTTTGTATCACACTCACATGGCTTAAATTTTGCAGAGAAAGTTAAGAAATCAGAAGTCCTTAGGCATAACCTAGCAGTACAGGAATCCAGCGCTTCACAGGAATGTCCTAAAGAATTCTATAACGAAGAAGTGATACAACTGGGAACCTGTGCCCTGCATCCCTTATCCTCAGAGTGCCATCGCTTACTTAAATCTTGTGTTTGAGCGTGTGTGTGTGTGTGTGTGTGTGTGTGTGTGTGTATACACGTACATGCATAGTATATGTTTTGTGAAGGATTCTGTACACATAAGATTGTCATTTGAAAGGAGGGCTTCAACCATGAAAAACTTGAAAACCATTGTCAGAGCAGGCTCTCTGACATTACATTCAATGTCATACATGAGGTAACTTGGATATTAACAGAGATTCCCCAGTAATTGTCCCTGCCTTGCTCTTTCTTTGCTTGTGTATTGTCCCGAGTATGGACATGGCCGTCTGGCAGCTTGTAGCCATAGCAAGACCATCCTCCTGTTAGGTTCAGAGAGGGGGTTGTCTGTTCTTTTATTTAACATGTTCAGAGATTTCTTTATTTATTTTCAAGCTCAGAATAGCCTTTTGGAGAGAATCCTTCTGATTTACTGTAATTGGATAGCTCTTCCCTCTATGGTTGAAGCTCATTCTCCTTCATCCTTTATTTGGAAGAAAAAGACAATGTTCAATAGCAGCCCCCTACAGAGCATTGTTTTTTAACATGTAGTTTGAGACTATTTATTAAAATACCATCTCATCTTTTATTCTTCAACTAATAAAACTTCAGTGAGTGGTTTGACTGTGTAACCCATAATTTGTCTCTCTGTGTTTGAATGACAATAGACTCTGTACAGCCCTTGGGTTAAGTTGGAGCTTTGTGCATGTGGTGGAGATGACCATTCTCTCCACTGGGTCCTCTCTAAGTTAGGTGTGCAGTGGTTGCTAAGCAGCAGAACCAACCAGTGCCTTCTCTGTTCTATTCTCAACCAAGCTTTGTCACCTTCAAAGAGACATTCGGCAGTCTCATTAGTAACGCCTATCATGGCCACATCTGGATGCCTCTATTCAAACTCTTTCTGAAGGCCTCCAGGTGGAAACTTCTATTAGCTACGTTTCAGTCTTACTTTAGAAACTCCTTATGTCTACTTTCGAAGAGTTACAGTCATTCTTAAGAACAAGGACCAAGCCTCCTTCATCTTTCCTTTCCCAAGTGCTAAGTACCATGTCTTCCAGAGTCTGCACACAATCAATGTATGTTGCACAGTGAATAACTGACCTGAGTTATGGTACTTCTATGTTTTCCTAAAGTTTAGCACCTGCTTATATCTTTGCCTTCCTTTCATTTCTTGTGATTCCTACACATTATACAGTTTTTCTCAGAGTACTGTCACTTGAATCTTAAATTTACTTTATGGTTGAAAAACATAGGCAGAAAGCTTAATACTGCTTTGGTTAGCCCTAGGTTTGAGTGTAGCTGCCAAATTAAAATGAAGAATTGGCAGTCTGTGATCTGGAAAGTAAAGTAGCTTCGAGAAGATTTTTTTTTTTTAAACATGTGTGCCTAAGGTCTTTATGATCAGAAAGTATACAATTAAAAAACTAATCTGATAAACTCATTATTGTTTATATCTGTTTTTACTCCAAATAAGGTTTATGTTAAGATGTTTAAAACTTTTAATTACATTTATTTATTTGTGTGTGTGTGTGTGTGTGTGTGTGTGTGTGTGTGTGTGTAGGTCAGAGGACAACCTGCAGGATTTGGGCCTCTCCTTCTGCCTTCTGAGGCCAGTGACTGAACTCAGGATGTCAGGTGTGGTTGTTTTACTGAGCCATCTGCTGGTCAGTGAAAGGTGATTTAACAATGGTAGCTTACTACGAAAC
Source organism: Rhynchomys soricoides (assembly GCA_019843965.1). Taxonomy (NCBI): domain Eukaryota; kingdom Metazoa; phylum Chordata; class Mammalia; order Rodentia; family Muridae; genus Rhynchomys; species Rhynchomys soricoides. Next base: position 20,739,440 of record JADRCH010000004.1, on the reverse strand, counting down.
TGAAATTTGGTTTAGAAAATGATTTATGAAAATCCTGGGGGCTGGAGAGATGGCACAGCCTCTTCCAGAGGACCCAGGCTCAGGTCCTAGAACCCATATAGTGGCTCACTGTCACTCAGTTACTGTCTGTACCTGCTGTTCCAGGGCATCTAATAGCGACTTTTGGCCTCTATGGACACTGTACACATGAAGTACACACACATATAAAGACAAAACACATATAAAATTAAAAAAAAAAAAAATCCCTGGATCTGTTTTTGTGTAGTATGGTAAGGAAGGTGAAAGTCGTGTTCTGCTTTTCTCAAGATGCTAGTGTGTGTGTGTGTGTGTGTGCGTGTGTGTGTGTGCGCGTGTGCGCGTGTGTGCGTGTGTGCGTGTGTCGTGTGTGTGCGCGTGTGTGTGTGTGTGTGTGCGCGCGCGTGCGTGCGTGCGTGCGTGTGTGTGTGTGTGTGTATGTCAGAAGATAACTTGCAGGATTTGGGCCTCTCCGACTGAACTGAGGTTGTCAGGTGTGGTGTTTTTACTTGCTGAGCCATCTGCTGGTCTTGCGCTTTGGTAGTTACTGATGATGTCTTAAAGGAGCCATGATCTGTTACTCTGGGTGTCTTGGTGTGTGCCATTTCTCTCAGATGAGAGAACAGAGCTCTGTTTCTTATACCATGGGCATCAGCAATGTCTTTGTCTCTGCATCCCCACTAACCAGTCGAGCCAACAAATACGCCCAGTGAGATGGGCCTGGTCAATTCCAGATGGATTACTCCTACTGATAACTAACTATATATCTATGGGGCATTTGCCTGCTTCAGCTGCAAATGCTTAATATTGGAGGTAGATTATTTTTCAATATGCTGTCTGTCATTTTAAAAACAGATAATGTAAGTTACTCTTTTTTTGTTTTAGGTGATGAATAAGTGGTTTGTAAATTAGATTTGCTTGTATGGTGAACAGCGGCCTGTTCGTAGGATTATATTGAAGGAAAATGTTGATTGATGACAAATTTGCCCTTAACTTATTTTAGCAGAAAAAACTACTCGGCGATATACATATAAGTGAACATTTCTTACCAAGGAAGAAAGTGGGAAACTGCTGGTTTTTGATGAAGTAGCGAGGGTGTGCCTTGGTGTAGCCTCCCGTCTTTCATGGCTAGGTTTTCCTCCTTGTGGGTGCCAGGGACACCTGAGACCAGCGTTTCATGTTTCACTTTCAGGATCAGTTCAGCGATATGAGAATCAGCATAAACCAGACGCCCGGGAACAAACATGCCTTTGGGTTTACAATAAAATGGGATGTTTCTGGGATCTTCGTAGCATCAGTTGAGAAAGGTAACTATAAACCTAACTATAGATCTAACTATATTGTGCTATCTTCTCTCCTGTGTATGTGGGGAATGAGAAGCAACTTGATTTGGATCATGGTGGGTACATGTGGGAAAGATGCGTTTCAGTGGAGGCAAAAGATGATGTTTCTTTCCTGAGACAAATAGTTGGAATTACAAATTACATATTCTTTATTTTCCCTTCCTAATTCATTTTAGTTTTGAGGAATCTCTATTTTGTAACCTTAGAATTTGTTTTTTAAAAAAAGACTTTCTAGAAATGTTAACATGTAATACTTACCTGGAAATTCAGCATAAATTTTCTGTGAATAATTATGTTTTGTGGTAGATATATGCAGGCATATAATGGACCAACGTACGGGTTGTTTATGTTGTTGTTTGCAGTGGCTTGACCCAAATGTGTCACACATGCTAGATCCTCTGTGGTCACCTCCAGTGAAGAATGATGTTTTCTAAGCATTGTTAATATTTTATCTGTCACTTTAAACATGTTCATGGTATTTTGGAATTCTGTGGGCTGATTACTTCTCCCATAGCCAGGGTTATGCCAATGCAAATCCAGAAACTGCTCAATATGCCCTCAAGGCTGAAAATTGCAGTGATATCTGTCCTATTTGAGAGGAGGTCCCTCTTTACATATTTTTATTATACAGAACTGTGTACTGATTTGGCTCTTTTAAAATTTAAATCATGGTGCTTTAGTGGTAGTTTTATGTGGTACTCTTTTTTTCTTGTATTCCCCACACCCAGAGTTCTATTCAAATTTTTAATTTAAAAATAATCACATTTCTTTTCTTTGTTCTTTAGAGAGTTTATTTACATTTATTGGCTGAACTTATGATTTCTTCTTTCAATGTAAATGAAGATACGGTCTATAAATAAATAATGCCCTTGGTACTTCATGTGGTGTAGGGATTCAGATATTGCATATATCTGATATCTGATATATTAGATATAAAAATATTAGTGTTGCTTCTCTACTGGAAGTGAATAGAACTCACTGAGATGATAAGGTCATTCTCTTTAATTTAAAGAAACAACAGAGAGCAGATTGTGCGGGTTTCTCGTCATTCAACTGTTCCCTTTACGTTGTTTAGGTGGCCCAGCAGAATTTTCTCAGCTGCAGGTAGATGATGAAATTCTCGCCATCAATAACACCAAGTTTTCATATAAAGATACAGAAAAGTGGGAGGAAGCTATGGCAAATGCCCAAGAAACTGGAAACTTAGTGATGGACGTCCGGCGCTACGGAAAGTTTGGTGAGCTCGCTTCCCACTGTGTCTGGCTTTCTAAATAGGGAAACCCAACATGGGCAGATGGTTCTAACAGATGGCTTCATTAACCCTCTCCCTATCTTCATTTTACATAGCTTGTGCTTACAGTTGTTTTGTCATCATTGTTGGGACAAATCACAAACAGTGCCTCTGAGTATTCTTTCTGAAAATGCTTTACTAGCAAATCTACTGAATTCAACACCATTTGACTTCTTTCTGTAACTGATCTAGCTGAATGCTCGGGTCAATTAAAAGCAAATGTATCCGTACCTGGGAGTCATGACTATTCTTTCTACATTAGCATCTGAGTGTATTTGTTACTTGATCTTCATGGGATCTTCATGATCATAAAGCTGAGCATTAAAAATGGCACTGTGGGGTGGGCAGTGTTGATGCACACCTTTAATGCTAGCACTGGGGAGGCAGAGAGCAGGTGGATATCTGAGTCTGAGGGCAGCCTGGTCTACAGAGTGAGTTTCAGGTCAGCCTGTCTCAAAAAAACAAAAAACAAAACAAAACAAAACCAAAAAACAAGAGCAGCCAAAAAGAATGGCCGTCTAATTTACTGTTCTCTGTAGTAGTTAACTATACTGCTGTCCTCATGTTCCTAGGACATGTTTCTACCCATTCTCATAGCATTTTAATTTGCTTTTTACCCCATTGTGTTTCATTGTCATGGGTGATGGTTAGGTGGAAGATGGCATTGAGTCTCTTCAGACCTGCCATATTTTGGTGTTGGCATATAACATGTAGTCCCAACTTAAGAAAAGAATCAGCACATTTGCTAGTTTTCTTGTTACTAACTACCATGATTTTTAACCTTTGTGTCTTGGGAAGGTGGTCTGCTGATTTAAAACCCTAAAGTGTCCGTGTCATTTACATGTGACTTGATTCATCTGTCTGTCTGACTGTACGTCTGTCTGTGTACATTTTGTATCTGTGCATTCAGTAACTGTATTCTTTCCACTTTACTGTCTACGTGTATTCATTACTTGATCTTCATGTGCCAATCAGACTGGGGCAAAGACCAACCTTCCCTGCCATTTATACGGCACAAAACCCTCAATCTTACCAGTATGGCTACCAAAATTATAGGTTCACCTGAAACAAAGTGGATCGATACAACTTCAGGAATTTACAACACAGACAAGTCTTCAAGTCTATCAGTAACAACTGATTTCTCTGAAAGCCTTCAGAGTCCTGTAAGTAGAACAGAGCAACGCTAGAGACTGTATGTGGGGAAGCAATGGTTTGTGAAATAGTCTAGATAGTATATAAAATAGAATCAGGGTATGCTGAATATGTAGACTAAGTGTAGTTTTGAAATTACATTTTTATTAGTAACTTATCATTATTGAGTTACGTAATGGTAACGGCATCCCATCATGCAGTTCTGCTGGTGGTTCTTACCAATGTAATCATTACAAGCCTCTCTCAGATCTGTGTGAATGAGAAAGAGCAAATGTGGAAGATTACATGCTATAAATTATCTGTGTGCTCACTAGTCTACTGGCAAATTGTGTACCATAGAGCCCCATGAAGCATCTTAATTCTTATGTGGTGAATCTGATGGGTTGGATCGCTTGTGTGATTGAGACATTATCAGTTTCGTGAATTGATTTTTAAAAAAAATGCAATGCATGAAGTTTCAAAATGTTAAACGCAGTATTTTTTTTTCATGTAGTTTTTGAAAAAAAAAGTTTCTATTTCTAATCATAATTGTTCATTTTCAGTTGATAATTAAACTTTGACTTGAATAAACTTCTCTAATATAAGGAAGTATTAGTACAGTTTTGAAGATTTAAATATTGATCATAAACAGTTTTACTACTCAAAAATAAAAACCAAATGAATGAATAACTATTTCATTTATCATGCCTCTTAGAATATTAATGACTGATTAAACTTATGGTCATCTTTGCCTACAGCTAGTCATTAATCCTTTCATAAGTATTGGACAATAATGAAAAACATTAAGCTTTTACTACACATAAGCTATGAGGAATTAATCAACACCCTGAAAAACCCATGTTTAAAGATATTTTTCCCTAATGAGAGATGTACTATTTAATACTGAAGTCCAAATGGACAGAATGTTAATTAGCTTTCTTTCTTTTTTTTTTTTTCTTTTTTTTTTTACCCTTTCCAGTATACTGAATCCAAAGAAATCAATGGAATTCATGAGGAAAGCAACACCTTTGGTTCAAAAGGTAAAGATCACTCTTAAATTGCTTCTGTCTGTTCCATATGGTTAAGTCGAGATCTGCCATAAAAATTACTACCTGTAAGTGGAGGAAAATGATGCACAGCAAGTTCAAACGAAGATTAGCATGTAGATACAGTTGCAGCCAGGTGAGAGGGAGTCAGTTCCAGTATGCAATGCTTCAGGAGCTACAAACAAGTTCAGCAGCCCATTTGCTCAGAGCTCTGGGTCTCTGGGTACCAAAGTCAAATAAGAACAGGTTTTCCCAGGGCCAGCAGCTTCCTGGCTATGAAGTGTTGGCAGAAGGATCTTCATTAAACACAAAATGATGATGCCTCCCCCCCACCCCCACTGTTCTAAAAAAGGACAAATGTTCAAGGAGTTGATCCTGGCAGAGAATCTCCAATGGAAGTCACATTTGTCTTGAAAGAGATGGCAGAGTGTCCAGGGTGATGTCAGAGTTCTCACTCTCTGCTTTGACCATTTGGAAATAATTTAGCTACTGAGTGTTTCCTTAGACATACCAGGAAGAGCTTTCAGGTCCATCTAAGCAAGAAAGAGGCCAGAAGAAGCTACAGGTCTTACACCAAGAGGCAGGGCCTCTTGTAGTGGGGCTGTGTTTGACATACTTGGGCAGTTCATAGATACGTTTGACAAAGCTGATCAAAGTTTGTGGATCTTCCTTTTCTTAGTGATTATTGTCTCTGTCCTTCATTTCTAATAATTAGAAGCTGGGACTTTTTTTTTTTTCCTTTATCCACATAGTTTTAAAATAAGAATTGCTTGTGTCCCTTCATGATACCAAAATCTACAGAATCCCAGTGCTGCTCTGCCAGTGGCCCGAATAGTAGAGCCAATTGATACAGCATCTACATGGTGACCATGAGACACTATGCTACTTGAGGGTTGTTAAGTTAACAAATCAACAGCTATCAGGTGGCCCACCTTTCCAGCTTGTCCCATAGTCTTAGGACTGATCTGTGGGAGAAATCAGATTATGTTTTCTTCTTCTTTCTGATTAACACAAATTAAGAAGGAAATAACACTTAAAGTGGTAAGTTCTTAAATACCACAAAATATTTTAGTCAGACATACCTTAATTTTAGCATTTGTTTTTATTTAATTGTTCTTTATGTTGTATTGCTTCTGTTGTCTTCTCTAGATGCTTTTAAATTTTCCTTTATCATGTTGTGGAAATGCTTTGGTATGGATAATTTTAGGTTGATTAACCTAAACAAAAGCTGTTAGTTCCCATTTCTCAGAAGCCTTGTGCCTTAAGATGACTCTGTGCCTCTCCTTGCTGTGAAAGTATAATGCTACCTACTAGAAATAATTAATACAAGTATTTGTTCCTTTTACTAATTGGAATGTAGTATAGACTACTCACATGTGTGTGTCTGCCTTGAAATAATCTATCTTCAGTGGCCACCAATTTTGTTATTTAAAAAATAAGATTGCTAACAAATGGAACGGTGTAGCAAGCATCATTTAATTTACCGCGGTAAGAAATTAAAAGTGAATGACATGGTATTTATTTTCTTATTTTCCAACTAGCATCAGAATCCATTTCTTTGAAAAATTTAAAAAGGCGATCACAATTTTTTGAACAAGGTAAACTGCCAAGCTGAACTGTTCCTGGGCTCTCATGAACTCATCTCTCACTCCAGCCTTCTGTAGTCTGTGCTTCCAGGCACCAGTCTCTTTCCATCTTGCTATTGTTGTGACCAAGCAACATAACCCATTTCCCTTCTTTCCCCAGGATCGCCAGGCTTTTCTTACAGCTCATGGGTCTACCTCTGTGGTAATGGGGCTTTGCGTGTACTTTGTCTAGCTTTCCAGGTGTCTCTCTCTCTTTTAACCTTGTGAAAAAAAAAAAACACAAAGCAAAACAACCCAAGCACTGAGATGCTGTTACACACACGTGGTTTTTCACTGGGTAACAGTAAGACACGAGGAATTTCATTTTCAGCTTCCTGCTTCCTGTCACTTGCACAGTGTTTTCATTAGATTACACCAACATATGTTTGGTAGACTTCCAAAAACAACAAAAACAAAACAAACAAACCTGGCTTTGGTCATGGGAAATACGGCTATTAAAGAACAGAGTTAGTTGTTGCTATTGCAGTGCTGGAGTTGGAGGGGCCATAATGATGACTCTGTTGACGCCAAAGGAAATGTAAAATACAGGAGCTCTGGTTGCATCTAAACCCAGGAGCCTTGAGAAGTCATCTATGTTGGTGTAGCTGCATGAACTGCCTCGTGAGATATGATGCATGCGGCTTTCCATCTTCACGTCTGTCTAATCCTCTGTCTCCTGAATGTGGTTCCAACTCTGTTTGGCTACAAAGAACTTAAAAGTAACGTCTAACATTTTAGTTGCAACATCACAGGAGATTTACTGTTGCCATCTGAAATGTTACTGCTTCTTTACAGATTAATGAAACTTTCAAAAGTTGCTTTATGTTACCTGCTGGGTTCGTGTCTATTGTGTTTATTACCTAATATTCTTCTTAAAGTACATTAAGTTTCCTCTTAGACCATAAATAGAAAGAGTTTATCAGCTGTCCTTGGTGTTTTTGATTCATAGCTTTCTTTTTGTTTTTTTTTCTTTTTTCTTTTTTTTTACTAAACTTATTGTTTTCTGTGGCTATTCAATTGAAGTGATAGTATACACCTAATTCAAGCCTGCTAAAACAAAATAATTCCTTGTCTTCTAGTTTTCTCTCACTTTTTTTCATCAATAAGCTATTTTAGGGATGAACATTTTCCTAAGTCTTAAGGCAACTTAAAAAAGTAGTTATATAAGTGAATACTTTATGTGACAGCTGAGATTTAAGAAAATTTTCTAAATACCGTGCAATAGTATAACTTGTGAAATTTCACTTTTCTAGAATTATACAATGTTTTGACACATATTTATATAAACTCTCTGATGGAAAAAAGAAATACTATATCCTAGTGCAGTCATACACAGCTCAAATGCCATGGCTAGGAAAGAAAATTAAAAGTTCAAGGCCAGCCTGGACTAAATAGTGTCTTAAAATAGTAATTTAAAAAATTAGCCAGGCGGGGGAGTCCACACATAATCCCAGCACATGGAAGATGGAGTCAGACAGACTCAAAGTTCACAGTCAATGTTTGCTACATCAGTGAGCTTGAGGTCAGCCTGGGTTTCATTTCTCAGAAGGCAGCAACAAAATATAATAATAATTACACAGTGCCTGCTGGCTAACACATCAAGCTTGAGTACTATATTTCAAATAACAGAAGTGGTAAAGCTGTCTTGGAGTTGTTTTTGCCATCATATCAATTAGAAAGTTGCTCATAAGCAAGAGAACATGGAAAATGAGTTCCTGTCAATACTTTTGGTGACTATTTGCAATAATTGGGTTTTGGGAGATGTTCTAATGTTTGTGAGCCAAACTGTTGAGCCAAACTACAGCCCCTGTTCAGTTTAGTGTCATTGAAGCCTTTTCTGAAAGACTCGCAGAGTCGTGGAGTTGGCGCTGTGTCTAAAGTCTGAGGCACTAGCGGTTTCCTCCATTATCCAATTTGAATTTGGATGATAACTACAGAAGGCAGTGAAGGGAAAGATGACAGTGTTACACAGAAGCCTGATGTCACTCAGTGTACTGGCAGGGGCACCTAGTGCCGTGAAAAGAACTACTTTGTAGAAATGGAAACTCACGTTGTACTTTTTGTCTTCCTTCCTTGCCTGGGTGCTGCAATGCAGGAAGCTCTGATTCTGTGGCTCCTGATGTGAGTATTAGATTTTTGCAGTTGGTAATATATAAGGGCAGTTGGGTGGGACTGGGTTTACCACACAGTAATAATTCCTGCATTGTATTAAGACCTGTCAATGTTGATAAGATTGTCATGCTCTAACCTGGAAAGATTGACGTTGATGTGTGAGACCACCTCTGCGCCATTATTGTTTAAGCGCAAGAGATGAAAGTGTGGACGGGGTTCAATAGATGACTTAGTGATGTTATGTTGTTCTGTGTTTACATTCTCTTGTGCCACAAACTGGTTAGCTTCCGGTTCCAACCATCAGTGCCCCGAGTCGCTGGGCTTGGGATCAAGAGGAGGAGAGACGGCGGCAGGAGCGATGGCAGAAAGAGCAAGATCGCCTACTGCAGGTAGCGCCACACAGCCTGCCGGAATCCGAGGCTCAGCTTTCATTGCGCCCTTCTGGCTGGTGCCACCCAGCTTTGAGAAGCAAGCTTGGAAAAAAAAAACCAAAACAGAATCAAGCCATCGTCCTCACCACTAGCAAACACTTTTGTGTATTGTGTGCATATTTTGCACTAACCCTTACCTTTCCATTTTGATGATTTTAAAAACTATCAAGCATTAACCGTTATAAACACAGTGAAGAGTGAGCGGCCCAGACTGTGAGCACTTGTCCCTTTTAGCAGTAAATGAGAACTGGTTTACCATCAGCCTCCCTTGTCCTAGCTGGAGGCCTTGATAAGCTACATCAGCAGTAAAGCATGGACCTAGGTCTCATTCTACGTGTCTACTCTTTCTTGACATCTGTTTTTTAGCTTAATGAGAGATCTTTTTTTTCTCTCTTCTGGGAATAAACTCTGATTGGTCACATGAAAAATTGACATGAAGGTTTAGAGACAGTGAAATTGTTAATATTCTGCTTCCCAGGAGAAGGCAACCTTGATTAATCATTATGCCATGTTTCCTCACAGGAAAAATACCAGCGCGAACAGGAGAAGCTCAGGGAAGAATGGCAGAGAGCTCAACAGGAGGCCGAGAGAGAGAATTCCAAGTACCTGGATGAGGTAGTCTGAAGCATGCCTTGTTCTCATCCTTCTCTGTACTTAGTTGGAGAACCTAGTGAAGAACACCACACCCCATTTTCCGAGACACACTCTCACCTCTGTAGCTCTTTGGAAATATATTGAATTCTAGTATATTAGAAATTTGCCTTCATATTTTAACTTTTCTCCTAGTTTTTCTAACGTAGCATCAAGCAATTATTCCTTAGAACTTTTGAGCTGTCTTTTGCTCTTCGACCTCAGTCATGTGGCTCTTTTTTGAAAAAGTACTATGACTCTTTTTGGCTGCTTGCCATTAATCTCATTTACAGCTTAATCTGTGAGAAATGATAGAGAGACAGGAGCTGACATGTTTCTTTCTTTTACTGGCTGCCTAGGAGCTGATGGTTCTAAATTCCAACAGCATTTCTTTGACCTCCCGGGAGCCTGTGGCTGCCACCTGGGAACCCACCTGGAGTGAAGGGTCCAAGTCTTTGGACAGGGAAGGCACCCGAGCGGGAGAGGAGGACAGGGGGTCGCTGGAAGACGATGCTGTGTATGAGGACCAAAGTCAGAAGCTGCAGGAACAGCTCATGCTTGAGCAGGAGAAGAAGCGGAAGGAGCAAGAGGCTCAGGAAGAGGAGCTCCGGAAGCAGCGGGAGGCAGAGGCCCGGGCCCAGGCAGAGGCAGAAGCCAAGGCTTGGGCAGAGGCCCAGGCCCAGGCCCAGGCCCAGGCTGAGGCTGAGGCTCAAAAACGAGCTGAAGCACAGAAGCTCCAGGCAGAGAGGGAACGAGAAACTTCGGTCAAAATATACCAGTACCGGAGGTCTGTTCCCATAGCTGAAAGAGTTGTCACCAAACTAAGGAGTTTCAGGACCTTTGTTTTGTCTACCCTGTATGTCTTCCCTCCTCTGCCATCTTTGCTTTGTACAAGTAAATCAAACAGTTCAATGGAGCCTTTGCACCACAAATTATGTCCCTTTAATTCCCTCAGCTCTTGCATGGCTTCCTGACACCAAAACTCCTTGCTGGAAAGCTCATGTGAGCTCTGTCTTGGCCCGATTAAGGACTTAACCTTTTGGCTCTTCCCTAGTTCACTGTCTCATTTACTTTCCTTCTGTGAAAACTACAGCCCCCTGCCTTGGGTTTCAGTATGTTCTGGTACCTCTGAAAACGACCTCCCCCCATCTGTGTGGCCCACGTATTTGATGTAAACCCTCTGACATCACCAGCTTAGCCTTCCAACAGTACCTGATTCTGCCTCCCCACCTCAGAGCCTGGGTTATTTTCCTTTTGACCTCCCTACCCCAAGAAGATGTAGTACAAAGCAGCAACTCTTGAAATACATTGCTGTAGCCCTAGATTATGAGCAGATCATGGTGCTCCCATCCACCCCAGTGTATACTCACACAGTGAGTGGGTGAGTGGACATGTGATTAGCAAATGCCTGCAAGGTCCGTTTTCTGTAGCAACTGACTGAAATACCTGTATAGCTCTTAAGCCAAAAGACAATTTACCTAAAGAGACCAGAATACTATTTTGATATTCCTAAAGTCAGAGGATGTCTTAAATTTCAATATTTTAATTTTAAAAAATCCTTACTTTTTAGGCCTATTGATTCCTATGATCTACCGAACAGAGAAGAAGACTCTTCAGGGTTGCTCCCAATCGACAGGTGTGTGGACTATTTCTTTTTCCTTGGGTGGTCCTAGTTGGCTTCAGAGGAATGTTCCTCAATTCACCTAGATGATTTGTAGAGCTACTGTAGCCCTCTGTGGGCTTGTGAATACAAGGAAAACTTGAAGATTGTTCTTTGTATCCACTTGTTTTTGCTGTGTAACAATAACCTTTAAAATTTAGTTTATGATTTTGTGGGTTAGCATTCTGTGCTGAGCTCATTGGTGAACTTCTGGTTGTTTGGGCTTGGTCACACATCTGCTGTTAGTTACCAGAGAGCTAGCTCTGCTTTGGGGAGTTGGACAAAGAATCTGGGGAAATGAGAGGGACAGTCTTTAACATCCTATAAGCCAGTGAAATCCTAATATATGGTGGACGGACAGAGAAGAAATAGAGATGAAGATAGTGTCCAGACACCAGAGATCTAAGTTATTGTTCAAACTAAAGTCAAAGGCTGTTTCAAGCTAGAGTCATATGTAGGTGATGTATGTTTGTAATGTCAGGATTTAGGACCTTGAGATAAAAGGATTAATTTGAGTTCAAGGCTAACCTGAGCAGCATAATAAGCCAAGGTTACCCTAGGCTTCAAAGCAAAACCTTATCTCAAAAATAAAAAACAAACAAAAAACAACCAACCAACCAACTCCACCCCCCAAAAAAAATTCCACAGAGAAAAAGGTGTATTACTTTCCTTCTTCGTGGGAAGAATCACTTCATAAGAAGAGTAGACATCAACAAACAATTGTTCCCTTTTGGTCACTCACTCAGAACAATGTTGTAAATTAAAAGTTTAAGATATAGTCTCAATAGGTACCCCGGCATGCCTAGAGCTCACTATGTAGCCCTGGCTAGCATTCTTCCTCAATTTCCCCAACTTTTGGGGCTACAGATAAGATTCCTTATCTAGGAAACCATTTGCTTTGACAGGTCATGAAGAGTGGCTCAAAGGTGCCAAAATACTGATTATGTTTTTAAAGCTTCCAATGAGAATTGTGATCTCTTTTTTTTTTTAAGACATCATGGTGGGAACCACTGTTCAGGTTTAGGCAGGAAAATAGGATTTCAGAAAATAGGGTGTTCTTAGAAAAGGAACATGTGTGTAAAGTTTCCTAAAGCATTAAGCTTTAATATTTTCAAGTAATTAAAAAAAAGTTGGCAGCTTTGAGATCACTAAGGACTTTTGAGTAACCCATGTATAAATATCTGGTCTGTAGGGTCATTCACCTCTGTTTACCGAGCTGAAATGCTTCCGCTCAGATGCTTGCTTTCTTTGTTAGATATAAGGAAACAGGCACATTTACTGGAGACCAGGGTGTGTGAAAGGGCTCAGAGGAGAGGAGGAAGAGCAGGAATAACTAGGACCTACTTAGAGGCTAGAGAGAGGACTCCTGATAAACGACCTGACTATGGTGAACCTCTCAGAGAGCCTACAGATTGTCTAAATGTCCCTTCCCTCTCGCTGTTCCGTTTTACCCGCTTCACATAATTTATTTCTCAGTGCGCTCCATGAAGAGTTGTACTATGAAGGCACATGTAATCCCATTTTACATGCGACAAAACAGAAACTTACATAGGTTAACAGTTTGCTAAGAGCCTCAAGATAAGAAAGTCTAGGAATCACCCCCATATATCAACTTTCAGAGTTCAGACCTTCAGACATTGCACGCCTGCCTAGAGTGGAGGTAGTGAAACCTTAACTAAGAAAGCCATCAAACCAAGGAAAACCAGTGAAAGGTCAGAATTATGATTCTAGCGCTCTGGAGACAGAGGCAGGGGCATCTCTGTACATTCAAAGCCAGCTTAGTCTGTATCTTTTAAACCTGTAACCGGATTTATAGTGAGGGTATATATATATATATATATATATATATATATATATATATATATACTGTACTATTGTACATATTACTATACTATATAATATATGATGTGATAAATAGTACTACATATAATACATAAAATACTATATATATTATGTAGTATCTACTTTAGAGGCATTGGGCTGTATAGCCTAACATCTGGTGGTAAGTGTTTTCTTGTAATAACTTGTAAATACAGGTATAATTATTGACAGATATAGCTGTCCGGCAGTTATTGCACATTATCATGCATTATAGGTCATTGCATAGGATATAGATATGCATGGTATGTATATCTGTGTATGTACATCTGTATATACATCTGTGTGTGGTATTATTGCTGTTTCTGAAGTTCACTTAGTTTAGGGGAATGAGATGAGCCTGTGCACTTTCATAGACTTGAAAGAAAATGGCATTTTCAGAGTAGCCTGCATAGTCTGCGTTATGCCTTACTATCTGTGTGGAATGCCAGGATAGCATCTGGATAGCAAGTGGATAATGAATGATCTGTGGCCTCCTAATGCCTCAGCCATTCACATCTTGACACTGGGCAGAGTGGAGGAGGCAACACTGACTGACTCTGGGTGATCTGGTAAACCTAGCAATACTGAGATCTAGCTGGGCCAGCATGGGCAGAGCTGCTGGGCAACCTCCATTGCCTTAGGAAGGAGAGACATGCAAGGAAGTGGAGAAAGTAGAAAGGGGAACATGCCCTCAGGAGGTAGAGGCAGGGGGACCTCAGAGTTTGAGGCCTATAAAGCCAGTTCCTTGTCTACACAGTGAAACCCTGTCTCCAACAAACAAACAAACAAACAAGCTAGGAAACAGTAAACCAAACCAAACCAAACCAAATCCATCTTTTCTGAATGAGAATAAAAGTGTTCTTAATAAGACATATTTCATATATTCTGTTTTAGGAGTAAATCAAGATCTACTACAGAACTAAGTGACCCCCTCATAGAGAAAAATGGTAAGTGTGATTTTTGTATTCCAACTTTTTTTTTTTTTAAATAATTACTTATTTGTGTGGTCTTATACTATGATTAGTATTTTTAATTGCCAGCAGGACACTTTAGATAAATCAATATTAGACAGTTAACATGCTTTTTTGAGTGTCTATAATAAAATAACTAATTTCTGTTTATTTTGGCTTTCTTATTATTTTTGATTTCTTTTTTAAATTTTATTATGTGTGCATTGGTGTTTTGCCTGCATATCTGTATATGAATGTGGGATCCATTGGATCTGAACTTACAGACAGTTGTAAACTACCATGTAGGTGCTGGGAATTGAACCCAGCTCCTCTGGAAGGGCAGCCAGTGCTCTTAAACACTGAGCCATTTCTCCAGCTCTATTATGGCTTTCTTTATAATGGAAAGAGTACTGCATTGGATGTTTGAATAATTAAGGAAATGTATGGAGACTTTGCAAAGACAAATGTTGATACAGCTTTGCATAGTAGACTTTATTTTGCACTGATAGGATGCGGACAGAAAATAGTGCAGAAGACTTAAAGATTATATATAAATTTGAAATCATACATGTAAATGGTGAAAGGTCCAAAGTGATAGGGATTTTTTTTTTCATTTCACAAAAATCATTTGGAGCTTAGAACATGATATAAAATATGGTTCTATTTAACTTCATGTGAGTAGAATTACATAAGTAAGGTAAAAGCCCTAAGCAATAAGCATCATTTGCACAGGATTTGCATAAGACAGTGCATAAGCAAATTATTGTTTAGTTTTGGTACCTGAAGAAAGATTCAGGTGGGGCTTGAGGCAGCAGACAAGCTTTGGCTTCATTCAGCCTATCACTGACCTACCTATAATGCAATGCAAGTCTCTAATGCTAGCTATTTCTGTTTTTAAAATGAAGAAATAATAATCTGGATTTCGTGTGTTATTTTTAAATTACCGAGGAGGAATTTTTATACGAAAAGCATTTTGTATTCCCTGTTGGCCTGGGTGGTCTGGTGGCAGCTGGTTTGTATCGCTGGTCAAAACTCATAGTTAGCTGCCACTGGGATAGGTGGCAGTATTCTCGCTCGATAAGCAGGCTCTTCAGTGGTCTTGGTCTTGGCTCTATTTAACTTGCCAGCATATTGGAACAATCTTCCCTTTAGGAAACAGAGCTCTAAATTATCATGCCCTCTCTTAGGTTCTTACTCAGCAGATATTTCTAACGTGGGCCCCTGGTCTTCGGGTCTTTTCCTGTTTGCATTTCCCAGCTCTTCTTCCTAGAACTGAGCCCTAGCTATTGCTAAAATTACAGATTAAGCACACTTGTCTTGCGTGACATACTTTTAGCCCATGGCATTTATACTCTGCCCAGAGTGAGACCCTAGTTGACAGTGCAGCGCCTGTGACCATTTGAAACAGCTGCTCATTCTTCCGTTTTTTGTGTCTCACCTCGGTAGTAGTTAGTATGTGTTTTCTTTCCTTTGCTAGCCCCAAGTTTTTGAATTGACAAACATTATAAACTGTTACATATTTGAGAAGATGATTTGGTTATGCCATTGACTAAATGAAAACTTTTATTTAAATGAAAAAGGTTTAATTTGAACGTGAACACATTGGTGTTGTTATTAATATACTAAGTGTGGGTGTGTATAAAAATTTTTTGTTTTGTGGCCCTGGTCATTACTTATTTGGAAGAAGTACCTAGATAAGCTAAATATTATAAAAGTGTGGTAATAACAGTGATTTAGAGAAGAAAGTTAGTTAAAATTTTCTTATCCAGACTAAAGCAAGGATGACATCTCCAGGCTGTATGTGTTCTACATAAATAAGAAATTAGTCAACAAACCCTGGGCATGAAAGCTGACATAATTATGTCAGTGTCAGAATCACTTATTCTGTGATTCACACCATGAACACTTAGCCCCATGCCAACTAGAGATAAGAGCATTTGTCTTGTTGCTTGCCACGCTTGGGGGCCGGTCAGAGAAAACACATAGGAAAATTCTGTTTCCCTGCATTCTCTTCTTAGCAGTGAGTGCACTTGATTGAAAGAAGGAGGAACTAGGTGAACATTTTGTAGCAGCATTTCTGGGGTCTGTAGGGTGTTCTTTTGCTCTTGCAAGCAGCCTTGATGGTTTTCTTGTGTGCATCCCAGTAGGTGTACTGGAATTTCCACTGGTTGCTGTCTGTTCTCTTGTAGACATCTCCCTGGAGATGGGTGGTGTCAGCACATGTGAATTGTGTTGGGTTTGAAATTGCACTGTTTTTGGAGGCTAATCCTCTGCCATTTCTTGTGTACTTATGCTGAAGCTTTTGGTATGTTTTCATTTAGGAAGCAGCAAATATTCAGAGAGAATTGGGACCACTAGCTTTTCACAAAGGAGTTCTAAGAAGGATCAAGCCCCCTCAGAAGCAGAGTTGGAGAGACAGCAAATCCTTCAGGAAATGAAGAAGAGAACATCTCTCCACAATGACAGTAGCTGGATCCGACAGCGCAGCTCCAGTGTAAACAAGGAGCCCATCTGCCTGCCTGGGATCATGAGGAGGTAAGAGATGGTTCCCATCACTTCCTCTTGGCTGTGAGGCAAAGGTCTCATTTGTAACCCCCTCCCCTCCTGAGAGAAAGGGGGAGGGAAGGTCATTGAATGCTATTTTGTGTGTCTCAGTGAGTTGTATCTGAACCATCTCATTTAAACTGACAACAATGTTTTGAAGTAGGCACAGTTACTCTGTTTTCTCTGTGAAGAAACTGGTTGAGGCAGAGAAGCCAGATGGACAAGATCACATCATGAAGAGGTTCTAAATCTGAATGTTGGGTTTTGAAATGGGATTCAGATAATTAAATATGCATTTGACTCTCGCGTGTTAAACTTGAAGAGAGTGAAACCTACTTATATTTATAATGAGATCAATGGCTAGGTTGGAATCACGATAATTGGGTTCACAAAAATGTGTGGAAACCTAATTTCGTAACTTTCTAGTTGGTAACTGTATAGATATGAATTGAAGTGAGTGGATTTTCAGACGCCTGTTCTGGCAAATACTACTGCAGTTACTCTGTGCTGAGTTCTATCAGCTAAGCTACAGAGAATTATTTGTAACGCGTTTCAGATACAGACCTAATTGTTTCAATAGACAAATAACTGATTTAAAACCCACAAGGCAATCCTAGTAACTTCCTCTATGTTTGTATTTACATCTGTCTATCTCTGTGTCTGTAGCTAAACTTCACAAGTTGTGTGAATAGATAGTTCATTGGAAACAGAAACAAAACCAGGAAATATAGAAAAATCAACACCACCATCAAACGGCCGTATGTCCTTCTGCTTCTGAAGTTTGCACAGCATTAAGACATTGATTTAGCCTAGTACTGGCAATGCAGAAGAAAATTTCTAACAATTTCAATCATTTTTTTTTTTCACGGTAAATTAAACCAAAGTACACATTTCCTTCCCAGGGCTCTATCTTCTCGATTTTGTTAAATTAGCATACAAGGATAAAGACAAGGGTACATGCTATTGGCATTGGTGAGAAAAGTAAAACTAAACCAAAAAATTCAAACCACCCCATCCCCAGAATGCAGTATTATTCTTAAAGGTGCAACTAGTTAAGTTAATAGTAGTACAGCAGTTAGAATACTGTACAAATATTAAAAAGTGCACACACATTGCACTGTGTGCAATCACCACCTCAAGAGGCAAGGAGGTAAGGACTCTAGTACTCTTGTGCTTTAGGGATGGAGTACATTTTATGTGTTTTTTCCTCATTTAAACCAGCACAGTAAATTTAAATAATAATTCTTCTGCCTTGTGTGAGGGTAGCCTGGTCTGTTCTCTGCCTGGTGTTGGCTTTGGCGCTTGAGCAGCCATAGATCTGGATTTGGCAATTTTCTTCTCTTGTAAATAAAAGAGATAGTAATAGTTTGGCAGCCCCCAAGCCCAGGTCTCTGTCATGTATTTGTTGTTTCTGTAACGACTCTGAGAATGTAAAATGTCCGTAAACTCTGCATGCCTTAGCAATGGACTGCATTTTTGGAGAGCCTCCCTGAAGGAGATCCCTCCTGGGGCTCAGCCAGAGCTCTTGGATTGTAATCCCCTTCCCACACAGCTGCTGGAGCTACCTCATGGTGTGGTACTAACATTTAAAGGGGAATCTTTCAGAAGACAGTTCCAGACACGAAAATGTTTATCACTCTCTATGTATATCACGTTTGCCGATGCCCTGTGCTTTAAAGTAGCCACATGGTCAACCCCAGAGTCAGTGGATGGCACTGGACAGGAGAGCAGATACAAAAATGCATGGTTCTGTGGGCTTACAGGCTATCACACGATGAGCCAAGAACACGAGTCAAGATCTTATATATATTAAGTGCTGACTACCCTAAACTGTTGTAAAAGAATAAAAGCCACATTGTTTCCATTTGTGAGGAATGTTACATAGTACATCTCTATATAAGCCTGTAATAACTTACATATGAAAATTTGTATGTATAATTATTTCCTTCTGTATCTGAGAAAAATCTGTAAGGACTCACAATTAAGGGTTGTTGCTTTGGAGGGTTATGGCAGGCGTACAAGGGAAGAGAAGGAACCCTTGCCCACCTCAGAAGACCCTTATGTGCTTCTTGACCCATTCGCCGTGGAGTGTTATATTGTAATACTGCATTACTTACAATGTTAAGCTAAACAAACAAACAAACAAACAAAAAACCCAAAAAACCCCAAAACAATGATTGTTTATGCTTCTGTCAGGAAGAAAGATTTAAACTCACTAACAAAATCAAACAGCTAGAATGTCATGCATAGTTCAGAACCAGCTTTTGTAGAAGACCTAAATCTTGTATTCCAGGTGTCTTCTGTGTCCTGTAGTGCAGACACTGAGCAGTTGCTGGCACATAGGACTTGGGGTGGTGAATAGGAGTGTCTGGGAGGCAGGTCTGTGTTGCACTGGGGTCAGGGGACTTAGGTTTAAAGCCAGGACTTCGTCCATACACTCCTGGATTGGTCAATATAACTTCTATGAGATTAAAAACATCCTTGTATAATGTTGTGAAGATTAAGTTAAATACGCCTGTAAAAATGTCTAGTTTAATACTTATGTGCTTAAAATATATTATCTGGTTGAATTTTAAAAGACATAAACAGTTAATAATTCTACACTGTTGTTTAAGGGATGAGTGACTGCTAGTATTAGCTTTTATTTAAGAAGCAGTTTTCTTCCTACTTTGATACTTGGTCTTGTCTAATGACTGCTCCAGATAAGGTTATTGGCTATGAAATGTTATAGTACCTCTGGTGCAGAACAATTTTGTAGGTATTAGGTATATGTAACTGGAACCAGATTAGTTGAAGCCTAGAAAATACATAAAGGGGGTCTTATATTGACCCCAGTGATGTATCAGCAGCGTGACTCATGTTACTTCTGTGAACCCCCTCCTGTGTTTCAGAGGGGAGTCTCTGGACAATCTGGATTCCCAGCGGCCGAGTTCTTGGAGGCAGTCCCCTTGGCACGGCCAGCCTGCAGGAGTCTACGCGTCTTCCTCTGTCCAAGACTTCAGTCGCCCTCCACCTCAGCTGTTGTCTACATCAAACCGAGCCTACATGCGGAACCCCTCGTCTGCGGTGCCGCCCCCAGCTGGCTCGGTGAAGACTTCCCCAGGGTCTGCCTCTCCACGCAGCCATTCTCCTTCGATATCACAGTCAGGTTCTCAGCTTCGTAACAGGTAAGGCCCCTTGTGTGGTCCCCTTGTCTTAGTTTTAAGGGTGTTCCTTCGTTAAAACGTTCTCCTCCAAATCATCCAGTAACGAAGAAAAACAAGTCCTTTCCAGTGCATGGAGTTTGGTGTTCTTGTATCAAAGCCGTTGAGAAGGCTTTCTCCTGCCTCTGTCTGCTGCCTGCCTAGTGTTTACAGATGTCTGGTAAAGGCACTGGAGATCTTCAACATGTCTGCATGTTACCAGGCTGTTGCCTGTGCTTTTGGTCAGTGTCTCAGATGGCAGATTTGTCTGGATAGATCACCATGTGGCATCGCCAAACAATAGAGTAGCTCGTGAATGCTTATCATATTTATGAGCAAGAACAGTATTATGAAGTGTTGGACTTTTAATGACACTCGAATAGAAACTCATTGGAACAGAAACGTGAAAGAAAAGCATGGTAAAAAGGATGTATCGCCTGGACGGTTTCAGCAAACGGGATTTAAAGAAAGCCATCCTGTAGGTTGATATTGTGTTTGGAGTCTTGGATTGCTTTGTCTGTTACCTGATCTGCTAGCATTCTGCTCAGGCCTTGTCACTTGGCTCCTGCAGCTCATGTGTTATGGGGAGGTGGGAAACTAAGGTAGCATCTTGAATGCCACTTGCCTCCCGCTAGGGGTGAAGCTCCGATGTCCGCGTGGATTGTTTTTTTCAGATGTGCACAGTCTTCTGTTGTCATCCCAAAGAAGTTGTTTCCATCACAAATGTAATGATTAGAGATAGAAATCCATTTATATTTGGATACTTTTAAGCTGTTAAGTAATAGATGTATATAAGAAAGTGTCCTACATCAGTCCAAAACAATGTTAGAGTTACCACGATCCACAAAATATGTTAGGGCGTTGAATTAAAGGTAAAGGGGTGAGGAGGACTTATGGTCAGTTTTTTGGGGTACGTGGAGTTTTCAGAGGGCAGGAACCACCATTCACGGACTTTCCCACTGGGTCCCCACATGTGAGAACAGAACAGGGGAGAGTTAAGAACAAGTCTTGGGATTTTCTGCCCAGGGAAGGTCTTGTCCAGCAGATTACTCTTTTCTCCAACTCTCAATAGCTGTGCACCCCCTGCACTCTTTAGCAGGGCTGTGGTGCTCTGCTCCTTCTGGAGGGGCAGGAAGTACTGATGAGGATGAAGGGCTGTCCCTTTAGCACTAGGAATCGAGCCCCAGATGTGGAACTAAAGTGGGAACCCCCGTCCCTGGCTCATCCGAAGCTCTGGGGCAATGATGACATCATTCTCATCAGAGGTGGAGTCAAGAAGGTGTTTAGGTTTCTAACCAGAAAAATGAATAAGAAGGGCTAAAAAGTAATTTAGAGAAAACAAACCACAGAGAATCAGATGGCCCCGAGGGTGGAATGTCCTGAGTGGAATTTTGTGTGTAGGCCAACTGAGTCAGCAAGAGGATGTAATCGATTGGAGGTACTGGTGAGTCTATCCGTATGCCATCTAAGTCCCAAATGGATCAATCGAATCCCTAGAGCCTCCACTGAGACAGTTCAAGAAATAACGAAAGCATGCTTTAGTTGGCTGCTGAAGGTTTCTCTCCCACAGATGTACAGATCCTTAAGTTACCATCGTTGTTGCCAATGCCGAGTGTGACTTTAAATGCCAACCTTACACGGCACACATGAAAGCTTCCGTTCCGTTCTTGTTCCACATCTAGGTCAGTGAGTGGGAAGCGTGTGTGCTCCTACTGTAATAATATTCTGGGCAAAGGAGCTGCCATGATCATCGAGACCCTGGGTCTTTGTTATCATTTACATTGTTTTAAGGTGAGCCTGAATCAGAGAGCTTGCCGGCCTGCCACGTCCACATCACGCTTGGCTTGGAGAGCGCATGGCTTCTATGAGCCCCTGGGGTTGTGGATGTACCACTAACAAGCTTGGTGCTGTTATTTGTCTGTGCTGCGCTGGCATTGCAAATTGCTTGCTACTACTTAGTTCTCAAACCCAGAATCTTCTTGTAAAAGTCAGTCTGGAAGCCCTATGCCTTTTTTAGCTCTAATTTGCTAGGAGTCTAAAAAAAGAAAAAAAAAATTGACAGTGCACAGTGTGCTCTCTAGCGTGCTTCCATAGGTAGACTTAAAATTTAATTTGCCAGTGTTATTAGCAACATGGAGTCATGCAGTTATCAGTGTCTCAAACTTTTAATAGTGTCAGGAAGGAAAACCACTGTAAATATTTTTACAATTACACAACCTGCTTATTCCTGATAATTTTTTTTTTCTATATAGGAAAGGGTTCAGGCTGTAAATCTTTGTTTTAGTGTCTGCCTATAAACACACATCAGGTTTAATTCTTGAACTTTCATTGACCCAGAAGAAAGTCTCCCCATTTTTGATCCTAGAATTCTAAAGGTAGAAGCTTGCTTATAAATTTGTACTGTAACCATATAGAGCAGAATGAGTCAGAACAGTGTTTGAACACACCCAACACACACATAGACAGACAGACAGACACACACACACACACACACAGAGGGAGAGAGAAAGGGAGACAGAGACAAAGGGAGAGACAGAGACAGAGAGCATCGAAGACCCTAGCCTTGACATAAAGTGCCCTTTTTGGAATACTTGTTCAACCATTGAGGACAGTGGAAATGGTCCACTCCAGACTGTTTTTCTCTTCTGTTCTTCCATGTGAGTTGGTGTTCATTTCCTTGGAGCAATGAAGACTGAATTTCTTTAAGCCAATCATCAAATTGTTTTTAAATTTCTTTAGGTCCCCCCCCCCCCCCGTATATTTAGAATGATCATCTTGACTCTTAAAATTTGCTTTCTGAATTCTTAGTGTCTAATCTAGCAGGCTTGATTTAAATCCACTAATTTCCTCCCCCCCCCCCCTTGCTTTATTGTTATACTCAAGAGTTTCTGAGCTGCAGCTTATAATCCTCCTGCCCACTTCCCCCTGCATCTCTCTTCTGAGAGTGCTCCCGGATCCCTGGATTTCCCTAATTGGATGCATTCTTCTGTCTGTCAGTGTGTCTCCTGTGAGTGTGACCTTGGAGGCTCTTCCTCAGGAGCTGAAGTCAGAATCCGAAACCACCAACTGTACTGCAATGACTGCTATCTCCGATTCAAATGTAAGAGAGCAAATCAGAGAGAAAATTTCTTGTCTTTTGAGGAGACCGCGGGTTCCTATGTCTTTCCCTGAGCCTGCGCCTACCTCTTCTTCCCCAGGCTCCCTGCCATAGGATCCTGGGTTCAGGGATAGCCCATCTTCTTCAAAGAGGCTGTGTAATGAATCCTAGCCACTTAGGAGGGGATTGTAGGGTCGGGGAACTTGTGGGGCTTGTATCCAGAAATCAGGACGTTGACTCTGGAGATTCAAAGATCCTGGAGAAACTTCTAATGACTCATGGAAACAGGATACAGGGTTAAGGCAAGTCCTCTGAGACGACTTTGGTCTGCCTCCTGATTATGGCTTGTCTTCATCATCAGTGTAGTTCCATATCTAATGATAAGACCTTAATGTGATTTATAACATAATCAACTTTGAAAATGCTTGAACCTGAGTGTCGGTTTCTACTTATGTTGCTATATAACCATGTATCCATGCATAAAATTTTGAAAAAGAGGACCTTAATTCTGTTTATATAGTTTTTCAGTGTTACTGAATAAAAAAAAAATTAAATGCTACTTTCTTTCTAAGCATGTGTTTGAGTATCATAAAGGGGAGGGGAACATAACTCTGGTGTGTTGTTTATGGCCTCAGCGAGACACCAGCTACTGCTGTATGTTTGTAGTTTTGAACCTTGATGCTGGTAACGTTTTTCTTCCTTGTTGTGAAAGGGTGTTACAAGTGGTATCTACAAACCTATTGCTTTTGAACTCAGAGGTATTTATATGTCCGTTATGTGCAGAGTGTTTGGGAATGATTTGAACCAGTCAACTCTCTTTTATCTGTCAGCAGCTTCTCTCCTCCTTGTCCAGGCCTTCCTGGGGTACTGACCCTGAAGTTGGGAGAATGGCAAGGCTGGGCATGGGGTCTTGGGAGTGTGTATGTGTGTGCACTTTCCTCTCTTAAACCCAGAGCCAAATATAATTAATTTTTGGAACCATTGCCCATGCCGTTTCTCTCCTTCAGTACAAATAATAGAGAGTTGAAGGTTTTGGTTTTGTGTTCTGATTTAGCCGTTCATGTGTACTCTGTGCTTTACAAATAAAGCATTCTAGACCCCAGAGGCTGCAGTTGCCTACCTTTATCCTAAGACTGAGCGGCAGGTAACTCTTTCTACCTCACTAGGCCACTCTGAGTGATGACTGCTATGTACTCCCTTGGGCTGACATTCATGTTTCTGAATCTGAGTGCTTTTCTCTCTTCTCTCCTTGCCTAATCAGCTGGACGGCCAACCGCCATGTGATGTAAGCCTCCATTCGAAAGCCCTGTTGCAGATAGAAGAGGAGGCAGTTGTCCCTGATGCAGAACTATAAAAAATGCTGTATGTTTTTCCCCTCTTTTTTTTTTAAAGAATAATCTTTGCCTCATTAGATGACATAGGAACACAGTGGTGTTGGTAGGACCTGTATTTTTGTTGTTTATTTATAAGAAGGTAATTATGGGGGGCTGGGGGGGGGAAGGAGTGCAGTATTGACCTTTTGAATTCAGCATCCAAAAAGCACAAGTGAAAAAAAACAGAACAAAACTCAAGAACTTAAAAAAAAAAAAAAATACTTCTCATGCTGATGTTATGATGATCTAGTTTGACTCTTTAGTGGTTTTTTGAAGAGGGTATTTTATTTTAATTTTTTTTAAGTTCTTAAACGTTATTTGAAATAGTTAATATAAATATGTAATTGTGTTTGTTTATTATAATGTATTCTAAGTTAATATGGAACCATATGAAAAATTTCACTTAAATCCACCCATAAATTTGCTCTTTGTGGTTTTCTTTACACGGAAATAATCCAATTGAAAAATAATTTTGCTTCTGTAATGTTTTATTTGCTTGAGGAAGGCGCTCGATTTTCTTTACAAGGACTGTTGTTGCTAAGCAAATGCCAGTAGAAAGCTGTTTATTTTCAATAATGAGAAATAACCATGGGCTGTATACCAGTAATTTCCTCCAGAAACTAGTGAGCTTTTCTGTTCAGCTGCCTTTGTAAATAAAATTGGTGATGCATTTAAGGAATGCTTTTTTAAATTATTTATTGTTTCTAATTATTTAATGAGTCTGTGTTTCTGAAAAGTATGTGTGCATGTGTGTATATGCGTGTATGCGTGTGTGTATGTATGTGCGTGTGTGTGTGTGAATATGTGTGTATGTGAGTGTGTATGTGTGTGCGAATGTGTGTGCGCGTGTGTGCGTGTGCGAATGTGTGTGTATGTGTGCGTGTGTGTGTATGTGTGCGTGAATATGTATGTGTGTGAGTGCGAGTGTGTGTGTGTGTGTGTGTGTGTTTATCATGAGCACGTGGGTGTCTATGGAGGCCAGGGGCGGGTGTTGGAGCCCCTAGAAGTGGAGGATGTGAGACGTCCATCATGGTAATGGAAACTGAGCTCAGGTCCTCAATGAACATCTTGCACCCCCACCTGCTACTATGCCTCTCCAGGTTCCCTTTCATACCTCTTAATTACATGTAAGTATGCTCACCTTCTTGATATTACATTTTATATATCTTTACTATGGTGCAACTGAGACATAACACAGCCCGCATATGTTTATATTTAGTGTGTACAGCTCGACAAGTTTTGGTGTGTGGCTTTCTGTTAAACTATTACCAGAACCACGATGATTCTGTGCAAAAAGTTTAATTTTAATCAATAATTTTATTTCAGATAATGTTATGATTTTGAATGCATTCCTATGGCAATGTAATCTATTATTTTGTTCCTAGGGTGTTTGAAAAAATATCTAGAGCAAAAGTAGTGCTTTAACACAAGAAATCAAAGATAAGTAATATAAAACTTTAGTGTGCTTTGAATAAAAATATAAGGACCCTTGGCTCCTTGGTAACAGTGAGAACTATTACCTCACTGTTACTATTACCTCTTATTAAGAGGTGCCTTAAAATATGCAGTAAGAGTAAATTTGGGAGAAAAGTAAAAATTGGTTCCAGGCTTTTTTTTTGCTGAGCGATTATTTTTATTTCCAGTTATTAAAGTAATATGTACCTATTTAGGAAATTTTGCCAAATTCCCCATAGAACTTAGAGTGTAGCTTGCAGCTCCAAACTCCAATGAAAACACCGTTCTTGAACTCATTGTGCATGCGGATGTTTATCCTGCATTCTTACCTAACACTGGGTGAGTGTTCCATGTTCCTAAGTTCATTTCTCCTCTCCTTTTCTTCATGCATGCTGCTCAAGCACTCTACCCCTAGGCCTCTGTTTCATTTTTTAAAATTTTTTTTATTGCTGTTTATTTGTTTTACACAGTCATGGGTTTCATGGAGATACTTTTATTCAGGAACATCACATGCTTTGATTGTGGTCACCCTGGTCACCCTCCAATGTCCCCTCCTTCTCTCAGACAATAGAACCTCTATTTTCATGTCGTATGTAAAAAAATATAGGAAATGTAGCATCTAAAAATAAGAAAAAACGTGATGTTTGTCTTGAGTTATTTTACTTTAATCGGATGGTTCCCATTTGCAGATATTGAGCCTTTTTTTTTTTTTTTGAACATTGTGTGTGTATATGGGAATGTGAGCGAATAGTGCCACTGTGTGTGTGTATGGGGGGGGAGGATGGAGGGAGGGGGAGAGAGAGATGGAAGGAGAGAAAGGAAAAAGAGGGAGGGAGGGAGGGAGGGAGAGAACACAGAGCTGGTTCTTTTCTTCCACCATCAGGTTTGGCAGCAAGCATATTTACTACCCAAGTTACCAACTGACCCCTGTGTTCATTTCCTTACAATAGTAGTTTATTTTTCTTTATGGCAAGCAAAACACCATATGCAAAACAAAACCACATTTTCTTTACCCATTCATGCGTTTGTGGACACCTAGGCTGATTCCATAGTCTGACTATTATGAATGGAGTTGCAATAGAAATATCTCCTTCGAATATCTTTTGGGTATAAACTCGGGAGCGATATAGTTGAGTCCGATGGTTGTTCAGTTGTGTGAGGGACCTCCATGCTGATTTCCATGGTGGCTGACTAATTTGCATCCCTACTAACAGTCCATAAGTACATGATGGTCCCCTTTCACCCACATAACCTGCCCCCACCTCTCTCTCTCTCTCTATCTTTGTATGTCTGGTGTCTGTGTGTGTCTGTGTGTGTGTGTTACAGCTGGACAATTTCCAAGCTACATGATTAACTTGCGGAGGTAGGATTTCTTTGCCCTCTGTGTGGGCTAAGCTTGCAAAGCAGAGAAGACTGATAGTCTGTGGCCAAGCAACTTAAAAGATGAAGTTGCATAACCATCGAGGCTCATTCAGGGCATGTGTGAGTGCTATCTTCTAACATTCCCTCTGTACTCCAGAAACTAGTACTTACTATGCCTCCCTGCAATGATAGAAGTGTGGAAGAGGAGTCAGAAGGCGTGGCTTCTGGGTCCAATATTCCTCAGACAGTGTTTCCAATCGGGAGTGTGTGTGAACGTAGTGCATCGTAAAAGAAGCTTTTCCTCCATACATGTGTTGAAGTGTGAGTCGTCTTTGACACTAAATTAATGAAGGAAAGTAGCACGAGGATTAAATTGTTCTAAGAATTTAATCTTAGTATTTTGCTCGAAATATTCCTCAATATCAGAGTGATTTCTAATCTTCAACACCAAAAGTGGAACTGTCTGAATTTTGGTGAGTAACAGCATAATAACTATCTTTGGTGGTTGTAGTTGAGAGACATGGCTAATAGGGTGTGTTATTTTGGGGACTTTCCTCCCCCCCCCCACCCCCCCCAATAGCACTTTTACATCCTTCCATGCAATCTGGAAAAGGAATTAAAACTTTTCCATAGGCATGCTCACACAAGTCCAAATTCATGCCAATGAATATGGCGTTAAAAACTAATTTGTTTGCAAATGTATACGTAGAGACAAGAAAGCAACTTTCAGGTGATTTAAAAAACAAAACAAAACATGTGAGTTCTGAAGCACATGTCCACACTCATTTCAGTCCATGGTCAAGGAGACCTGGGCTGGGAAAGCTTGTAAAACCTTGAGAGCTATGGTCACTGAAGGAGTAGAGCTGTCTTTGTGGTAGAGTCGCTACTTGATTTTGTTCAGAGCAGGTGCTATTCTAACCGGTCAAGCATTCGGGGGGAAAAATAAAGACATCTCTGAGTTGAGTCCACATCCCACGGATTTCTCTCTTTTGTATCTCACTGAACCTTACATAGTCTGGCCTGTTTTTGCCAAAGAATGCGCATGTCAGCATCTCTGCTCTGTATGACAGTCTGTTCAGGAAGTGGAGACTATTTGACATGGTACCAACAGAGAGAGAAAAGGAGAAATTTCCAGTATTCTCCTGGACAGTGGGATGCTAATGTTTAAAACAATGTAGTACACAATTCATAGAGAACAGAAAAAGAGGAATTTGAAGGGTCCCAACACAAAGAGGATGTTTTAAGGAGATAAAAATATCAGACACTTGTTCATTGCGAAGAATAGCTATGTATTGAGTTATCACCCAAATCCCATAAATCTGTACAGTGATCATATGCTCACTTAAAATACACTTATGGGCCTACAAATACCAGATGGAAAATGTCATGGGACAGAATGAGTTCCAGAAGTCCTTTCCAGGGAAAGGGATAACTGGCTTATCTTCATTTTAGGCTTTTTGTCAAATGTCATCTAGGAGGATTTTGGTAACCAGCTGGAGTCATTCTCTGAGGCAGCTTTATGACTTTAGGGTACATTTCAGCCTGTAATTACTTCATATTTCTTTCTTATTTGTAAATTCATTTATGGACCTCAGAGAAATACAAGGTTTTGGGGGGGATATGGGATAGTCTGGTTTTGGTTGTATCATCAATGTTCAGAATAGTGACACAGCCAAGCAGTTGTTGGTGTACGCCTTTAATCCCAGCACTCAGGAGGAAGAGGCAGTCAGATCTCTTGAGTTCAAAGCCAGCTTGGTCTTCAGAGTGAGTTCCAGGACGGGTAGGACTACAAAGAGAAACCTCATCACAAACAGAGAATAATGCCATTGTAGGTGACAATAAGCAATGAATAAAAGAAATCTCATGGTGGGACAGGTTAGGTAGGTGGCTGAGAGGACTCAGCCCACCAGCATACTGGGACCCGGAAAGCTGGAGACAAGGTAGTTTAGAAACCAGAGAAGAGACAATCTGCAAATAAGGGATTGAGCTGAAGCAGGAGAAAATGCTATTCACTCTGTGTGTGGAACTTATATGGTCAAGTCGACCTGAATATAAAGAAATTGACTTCTTACTCAGCAGATAATCAAGAAGTTCAATTTATCTCACAGTTCAATAACGTTCGAAGAACTTCTTGTTCATCGCAACCTATGTGACCATCCACAGCGCTGGCTCGTCCGAAGACTAATTAGTTGATACTATGAATGTTGACAGGCATGGCACTTCCTTGCCTATTGAAAAAGAGACTGATTTTCTATTTTTCTCCACTGTGTAGGAGGACTTCCCAGAAGACTTCATCAAAATACCACAGTTATGGATAGAGCTTGTGTTATTGGCTTATTTTGAGCCAAGGGTGATCTTACATTCATGACTGTCAGGATTCCTACACTCAGCTTGTCAGAACAGCTCCAGCTGTCAGTCTAGGAGATTATGTTGGAACAAATATTGGGGTATCAACCACAGTGTTTATTATAGTTAGCATTTAGGAATTCTCAGAATACCTTATCTTGATTTCAGGGAGCTTCTTAAGAACCAGTACATAGAGAAAGGAGACAGGACAGAGGTCATGTGTGGATGTGTTCCTTAGTCACAAACGGCATGTGTTCTAGCAACCAGAAAAGACTGGCTCAGGGCGGTGGGGAGGAGAACTCTGGGAACTTTGCAAACTCCTGCTCTAAAATCCATGAAAGACAATTTCATCTTCAAATTTCTTATATAAACTTCAGGACAGCAACACATGGATTGAACATTCTTTTCTTACAGTTAAGTTCTAAGCTCATAAGATTTGGTATTGCTACATTTAGGTGACTTGGTAAGTTTTATTCTGCCTTGAAACTCAATGAAGCTCATTGCTCCTTATATTATAAAGACCCTTAAAGTACTTTATGGACAGTTAAATTTATTTTTCACAACTTATTTCTGCAGAGGATTATCCTGAGTAGATTAGAATTTACTGAAAGAAATAGAATTTACTGAAAATGCCACAGTAGAGCCTATTAAGATCATAAGTTGATATATTTTTTTGCATGCTATTGCATTTCTTAAGATGGTGAAGTTCTTTATTAGCTCAAAAAGATTGCTGTTTGCCTGTGAGACACTGATTATCCACGTGTTTCCATTTTAAACAGACTTAGCCTTCTATTTGTTAGAAGCACATTTGCCTCTTCAACCTACTATACAGCACTCAGGAAAAGTCCACTGGAGTTGGCCTGAGGGATTTTGAGTTCAAGTCCTTGAGTAATGTAAAGCTCTTCTCACTTCCAATCCAATTTAGGATGTCTTAGCTGTGAAGCGCCCTGTCTGAGGCTTAGGTTAGAGGCAGGGTTTAGAATACCCACAATGCTCGAGTCCTTGTCTTGGGAAGAGAGATGAAAGTGGTCTCTCAGAATTCATATCAGGGAGTATTGAACACTCTCTAAGTGCCAGGACTGTCCAAAGAAGGACAGTGCATGGTGTTATCACACTACTAAGTACAGCTGTGAACATTTGACTTCTTTTTCCCCACATGGTCAAATTTGGTATCTATTTCAATCCCCATTTTATCTGAGGGTGAGGCTTTCAAATATAATTGTCTATTCTCTGCAAGTTTTTCAGATTAAAATCACTCAGGTAAGGATTTCACCTCTTTTTAATGGGTGGCCACTGAGCACTGGGCATGTGTGCATGGTCGTACAGTGAGCCATGCTGGCCCTGTCTTTGTCCCACTGTTTTCTGCAGTGATGCTAGAAGCATCATCCTTCACTAGAAGCATGGATGGAAGGTGTGTGCCACCCTGTCTAGCTACTGTCCGTTTCAGCGTCCATCCTTGGTCCTAGCTTAAAACTCTTGTGTCAACATTCCTACTCTGTAAACTGGAGCCCGTCTCTCTGCCTAGATCCTTAGACATATCTACAAAGATCCTTGATTGTGTGAGGTAACTTATTTACAGATTTTATAGCTTAGGATGAGACATTTTGAGGGGGGATATTATTCAGCATATTATCACTACTTCCATATTTGCCAGCTAAAATCATGAATTAATGTATTTCCTTCATGGCTCTGCTTCTTTGAGGGGAAATTAGTGTGGTTCCAACGACAAATACTAGTGCTTATGAAGTCATATTTATCAATACATACTTATATCCAGAAGATAATTAAAAATGGCACCTGTGATCTCAGTGGGCTTGTCAGCTAACAGTGTGTTTTCCATGAACCCAGTGATGCCTGTTTTGCTGGAATGTAAGCCACCTGCTCCATTCGTGGAATACAAAATGAGCTGTGAGGTGATCTGATTTTAGGGAGAGCATGGCAGCACTTGTTTAAATATTAAAACATTGATTTACATGCATTTTAATGTTCGAAATGAAAAGTTTCCCAATATCTCATAGAGGTATGGCTGACATAATGCCTGTTCTAACGGTCCCATTTGTCATCTGTGCACTACATGAGACATCTCAGGACCTGACTGGGAATGAATCACAGTGTGCAGGGCTTAGCAGAAGTGCTACAGTTGGTCTTTAGCTTTGAGCACATCGCCATGACTTACAATCTGTGCAGCGCCCTGCCAGCAAAGCAGTGTAGCACATGAAGAAGATGAAGAAGTCAGTTTTTTACAGTGCTGGTAAAAGTCAATGATATAACCCTCTCACGATGGGACACCTATAAAGGGTGGTCTGCAGCAGGGTTTTCGGAGAAGGAGTGTGTCCAGTAGCCAGTGGCAAGCATCCTTGGCCCTCCTGAGAAGATGTGAGTATGCTGCAGTTATGCACTGAAAAGAACATGGCGAGTCCTTTGTCAGCGACTATTACTGGAAGAAGCACAGAAAATGTCAATGAAGAGACAAACAAACACACAAGCTAATAATTCATCATGAGAGGTTGGCTTTACAGTGCAGATGTCTCCATCACTTCTGCAGTTTGCCAAATTATGACCCAGTGAGGAATCAAAAAATGACTTCCCTGTGAGCCAATCAAAAGAAAAACACTCTAGAAGGCCAGATACACAACAGTGGATTATGTCCCTATTAAAAACAATTGGCATTAAAGCCATGCAGTCCTGTCCATTGACTGAATTGTTATTTTGGAATAAGATGTTCCCAGAATAAAGTTACCCTTGTACTAGCTTTATTTTATTAATTGGAGGCTTTTATCATCGATGAAATTTAAGCCAGAAATCCCCAAAGGTGGTTAGTTTTATGAAAGCCAGATCCCACCAGGCTGTGATGCGCTGTATAAACAGGACATGGCCATGCTTTTCCTTCGCATATGTTGGATGGCTGTTTTCATGATCTCCTTTGGCAATAGCTGAGGTTGCTGAGTTGTTTTCTTCTACAAAAAGCATTTCAAATCTCTCTATCCAGCTCCCTGATGAGTGGCCTGTTCTTTGTTTTCTAGTATAAACTTTAAAGTAAGTAAGCTTTATCATTTCTTTGTAAGGTAAAGAGACCAATTTTAAAATATGTGAAAAATAACTCCCATTGGGCTATTTTGAAACTCTTCTGTTTAAAAAGTCTTCATTGTTAAGAGGTCTTTTGGAGGAAACTAAATGTTTCACAGGTAACAAGTCTCATCTGCAACTAATATTTTTGAAAATATTTGTAAAGGCTACACATCTGGTAGGGCCCAAAATACCGATTTTCACTTGTTGTACAGGCAATGAGGGTCTGAGTTTGGATCCCAGGAAAGAGCTGCGTGTGGTCGCACTTCTAGGTTTACAATCTTAGCCCCCCTAAGATTAGATAAGAGGCAGAGACTGGAGAAGCCCAGGAAGCTTGTGATCTAGCTGTGTAACCAGGTATAGGCCTTGCCAACAGCAGGAGACCCTGTTTCAAACAAGGCGGAAGATATGGACCTGCAACTGTGCAAATTCCACAATTGTGCAGTGTCACACATATCTGCCGTCACTCAAACATACGCATGCGCGAGCACACATGCACACACACAAGAGTTTGAAAAATTGCTTTTTAATTTTTCTTTCATCTTTAGCATATTTTAATGATACATGCAATATGATGTTTGTGGGAATCAATATGTTAAATGTGTACACTGGAAACTATATATGTGCATTAAACAAACCTGAAATACATTAGCAAAAATGGGGAGGTATACAAGTGCTTCTGACCAAACAAAAACAGAAAGTAAAATGAACTGGGAAAGTCATCACAAGTGTGTACACACACACACACACACACACACACACACACATCCCATTGTTCAGATTGCCTGGAATTCAGCTCTTGTTTCCTAAGTCATGATAGTGCTAGAATTACGGGCATACAGCTAAATGCCTGGGATCTTTTTAATGTAAGGCCCTTTGGTGGCTCTCCTTAGGGAATGCACTGTCAGATGCAACATTCCCATCTGTTGGGGAATTGGACTGTTAGCTGGTGAGGACTCTGTGCTTAATAATGCTAATACTTGGTGCCCAGACTCAGCTCTGATACCCTCCCTAGACTCTGTGTGCAAAGCTCCTGGCAAACAGATAAAATAAACTTGCCACAGCTCTTCTATTTTTCCCCCTGAGGAACTCTGCATGTCCTAGAGTGTCCCATGAACATATTTGCATGGCAAATCACAGGCAGGGTTATGTCAGGTTGGCTGGGAAGTAAGACTAGCTGGGATCTTGAGTTGTCTCCTATGAGGTTTAGAGGTTTCCTCTGACGTAGTTTCCTTCCACGTGTCTCACTTTTTTTTAAACTTGTAAATCTAAATTACGGCCTCTATCCTGAGCTGCTTCTTGGAAGAGGACAGTGAATTCAGTGTGGACAAAAGTCTGTCGCAGAGACAATGTGGGTGAACTCTTTGCTGAATGGTGATCGCAGTTTTGAAAGAAAAAAAAATCTCCTATTTTGTAAAATGTTCCTATGTTGAGACAAGAGAGGATGGGCAGAATTTTCGAAAGTCCGGAATAAAGAGCACTCTGTGGCAGCATTTCTAAGCCCTTTCTTTGGGAGTTTTCAGTTTGCGGCTTCTTTCTGCATTTTGAACACTAGGTGGCAGTGTGGACACAGGCAGGAGACCAGCTGCGCTCCCTCCGGCTTCTTTCAAGGTCTGGTAACTTACTACTCAGATGTTGCTCAGCTAATTTGGTCCGTATTAGAAGACCAGGCACTGAGCGCCGAGTCCTACAGCACAAGGGTCAAAAGATTAACATGACACTTAAGGGACAAGTATCTGGAGGGCAGCCTCCTTTAGCTGCGAGCTCTGAGCTTCAGGGGTGTGCCTGGAGACCAGGGCTCTGGCTTAGCAAGCAGGGCTGGGCCACTGTAGTCCATGTTGCCCTCTTTCATGGAGATTGCCCTGTTTCAGGAATCACAATGCCCTCTCAGCTAATGAGACCACAGCCTTCGGGGTGGGATGCGGCTGCAGTCATTTCTGATTTTCTTTGTGGGAAAATCAATACTCTAGGACAGTGGCTTTAAAACACTGTCCAGTTTTTTTTTGTTTGTTTTGTTTTTTTAAATCTTTTTGGAATCCACTCCCCCAACAAACCAAAACAAAACAAAAAAAACCCAAAAAACCCAAAACAACAACAACAACAAAAAACCCGAGTGCATCTTTAAGATGTATAAATTACTGAAATTACCTGTGATCAAAATGAAAAACAAAAAACCATACCACCCCCCCCCCCCCCCCCCCCCCCCCCCCCCCCCCGCCAAGCAAAACAGCCAACCCAGTAGGCAAAGGCATTAAACACAAGAGTGTCATTGCTGGGTTCTCCCTTTGTTTTGGATTTCCAGGGTTGAGTTCCCTCTTAAGCAGATTGGTAACCCCATCATTCATTTGGGCATAAATGACAATGTAAATATATAAACATCTCCATATATGTGCGTATGGGTGTGCATTTACATACGTGAATGGAACACAGTGGTCTTTCTTTGGATATCTAAGTAGTAGTCTGAAATAATGAACAGTCAGCCCTATGGGCATTGTGCAACTCAGACAGCTGGCCTGGTTACCAACATGGCTCATGTAGTGTGGATGTTCATGTGTCCTGTAGATCAAAGGCATGAATCATAGCCTGGATGGAGCAGGGCCTTTGGAGACTGTATCATGCCCCTTGGAACAATTCAAAATGTGGGGATTGTTTGCTGATCATTGGTAGTGAGACCAGGCAAAGCAAAGCCCCAGTTCTGGAGGAATTACCTTATCTTAACCCCTCAGTATTGAAGACCGACTACGTGGAGGGCTTGTTCTCCATGATGCAGACAAACAAATGTTCTTATGAAGCACAGATTATGACAAAGGAAAGCCATACTAATGTCAGGTTAGTGCTGCCGAGTGCAGTGGATGAGGTGGAGGGGAATGAGTGAGCTTCTGGTCTCTATAGGGATTGTCTTGGATTCCCGAGTCCAGTGATATCTAATCAGAATCTACATGAGATGAAGGAAACTACATTTCTCCGGGAATGGGGTACTGGTGGAGGGAAGGATCAATTGCTTTGAAGACCGTGGGTAAGAAAACACAGACAAGCAGCGGCAGACTACAGATGCTGATGTTTGTGAAAATTCATTGGCCTCTTCAAAAGAGAATATAGAGTTTGATAAGGAAATAATATGTCTTAAAATAAAATCCCAAGAAATTGCACATCCAAAACCGCTGTTGAATTGTGCCAGTGTTAAAGCACTGAGAACGGTCAGGAACAGTTGTCCCTATACTTTGGCTTCAAACCCTTTGGTCATTTATTTCTACAGCTCTGGTGATGCAGTACATTTCGAGAGACAACACATAATTTAGTTTTTCCTTTTAGCAAGGCTGAACAAAACACTGATGGTTGCTATGTTTCTTTCTGCTGCATGCATTTGGATTATGCGCTGTAAATGTCTAAAATTTGCAATATCAGAAAAGCATCCTTAAATTTTCTTTTGCTTCACTAGGAGACTAAGAATTTCCCCACTGCCTTGCTTCTGGTGCTTTTCATGTTGTGTTTTGTTTTCTCCCATGGCCAAACTTTTCTAAAGCTGGGTCCATATTTCTTTTCATTTGTCTCTGCCCTCATCTTTTTGCTTGGAGGAGGAGAGGCATTTCCTGGAAGTCGGTTCTCTACAAAAAAAAGCAGACACTATGTGAAACTCATTACAAAGCTGCCTGGCATTTCACAGAGAAAAATCTTTAAATCTAAGCTTGGCCAAGTCCTCCAAATGCTCATGGTCACCCTGTTGTGAAAGGTCTAGCTGACTGTGATTACAATACTTTTCTTTTGGAAATTGCATACTCTTTTTTTGTTTTTAAACTTTTTATTAATTTATTATTATTTTCTCCATTGATTAATTAATTTATTCATTTTATATCTTGATTGTTGCTCCCTCCAAGTCCTCCTCCTCCTCCTCTGAGAGGGTGGAGCCTCTTGGCTATCCCCCCACCCTGGTGCATCAAGTCTCGGCAATACATTAGAGATGTAGCCCATGATAAGGGGATTGAACCCATGACCTTGTCGTTACTAGCACCACACTCTAACCAACTGATGTAACTGCCAGCTTACGAAATCTTGGGAAAGAAAAGTTTACATACATGGGTGTTTTACTTGAATAATGTGTTTGTTCATCATGTGCATGGAATGCCCAAAGAGGCCACAAGTGGGTATCAGAGTCCCTGAGACTGGCATTGCTGATGGTTGTCAGCCTCCACACTGGTGATGGGCATCAAACCTTGGTCGTTGAGAGTAGCAACTGTTCTCAGTTCCTGAGCTCTCTCTCTAGTCTGATGGAAGTTACAAAAGCTTATGACCACATCATTACTGCTGTTTGAAAAAGGACTACGAACCTAAAGCCTCATGAAATCCACAGTAATTCACTTATGCTGTGGTGAAAAGCTATTTACCCAACTCTGAATCCGTTGGAGAAAAA
Organism: Rhynchomys soricoides; assembly: GCA_019843965.1. Lineage (NCBI taxonomy): Eukaryota > Metazoa > Chordata > Mammalia > Rodentia > Muridae > Rhynchomys > Rhynchomys soricoides. The sequence continues at coordinate 20,702,513 of JADRCH010000004.1, read as the reverse complement.
GAAGCCCAAGTGCATGGATTCTTTTTTGACACTAGTATAATTGAGTAAACCAATATACTAATATAATCTAGTATAATAATAATATACTAATCTAATATACACAGCAAGCATTGCAGACAGATTGCTCATCTCCAAGTTGTGCCTCACCAGTGTAGACCATGGGGCCATATTGTGAACACAGCTGCTCAGGGATGGTGATTTTACTGAAACTAGAGTGATGTGTACATGAAACTCAGACATTAATAGTCTTTGAGGAGACACCTGACACTGACCTTTGATCTCCATGATTTGTGTGTGGGCAAGCACATGCTTGGAAGCCAGAGGCCCATGTCAAGTTTCTTCCTCAATCACACTCAATTTTACTTTTTGAGGCAGAATCTGCTGTGGAACCCAGAGCTTACCTGTTGGGTAGACCAGCTGGTCAGCAAGTCCTGATCCTCCTCCTCTTTCTGTCTCTTAGCTTCATGCCCACCTTTGCTGACCCAGCACTTGGGTTATTGGGGTGTACACCGACCTCAGCTTTGTTTATGTGGTTGCTGGGGGTCAAACACAACAAAGAAAAGACTGGGTCATTTCTCAGCCCCCACCTGCCAGCCAAATCATTTTAAAAACATATAAAACTCATTTATAAAGTATGCAGAATACAGAAGAATCTTTTCCTGGCAGTAAGCTACTTTAGAGACGTCAGCACTCACTGCCTTTTCTTCAGCGAGATCTCTCAGAAGTTTAGACAACATCAACTGAATGTTCCATCCTATTGTAGCTTTTGATCCATTTTCTACCAGTGACATCTACTAGCAACATTAGAGCTGTCTGGTTTTCTTTATGTCTATAGTTGTTTACACGATCTGTTTGTATTATGAAGAGGAGCGTAACAAATCTCATCTCCTTGTACCTCAGTTTCTCCCCTCTGTAAAATGGTCATTATAACACAGCTCATGTAGTGGTTTTGAGCAGTGACTGAAGTTTTGATTGAACAGCACATGGCATGTGGTTATTGAATTTGTCCAAGTTGCTTTAGCTTTTCAAACTATTTAGTTTTTAACTATCACACACACACATATATCCTTGTGCTGGTTTGAGGAAAAACATGAGGAAGGGAAGAATTCTGAGACTGAGGCTCCAACCCCTCCCTTTAGACACTGTAGCCTTCACGCCATCTCTCCGATGATTTTCCATTTCTAATCAGCAAATGAGCCCTTTAGGAGCTCTGCCCAACCTTCTGCTGAAGCGGGCTCATGTTAACACTAGGGGGCAGGCAAATACAATCCCTGAAGTGTGTATGCCTCTTAGATACCAGAAATAATGAAAGATCATAAATAAAGTTTTATTTCTGATAGAATCTTTGAATACCCTGTTCTAGGAGAGCTTTCATGCTTCAGTTCCATTGCCTATATTATGTTCTACAGTAGCATTTAGCATTATTGAGTGCTTACCGTGTGCAAAGGCATGGTCCGACACGTCACCTTTAATAAGAACTACATCAAACTCTGCACCCCGGGTGTGGTCTAAAATTACCTAGAGAGATCCTGAAACTGAGGACAAGCCAATGTCACCCAGCCCACAACTGGCAGAGCTAGGGATAGAATATAGGTCTGATTACATTTAATCAGGGTTCTGCACCCTTCCTCACCTAGCTGGCAACTGGCAGAGCTAGGGCTGGAACATACATTAAATCATTACATTTAGCCAGGGTTCTGCACCCTTCCTTGCCCATGCCCATAGCCACCATGGAACCCTCCTACCTCTGGGACTGCAGACAGCGTCTCTCCATCACTGTTGCCACAGAAGGGAGGTGATATCATGGAAATATTTCACTCTGTGCATGAATGATTCCAATTCCATAAAAGCTTAGAAGCCTTGATTATATTAAATATTAAAATTAAACCATGAGATTATTTGGGGGGGTGATATTGGGTTTGCTTGCTCTGACTATAGTCTACTAGACCAGCACAGATGCCTGGGTTGTCTGTTCCCAGGTCATGTACTACTCTGTTGAGTACCTCCTGCTCTCACCTGTCCCCCTGTTGCTGCAAATGCTGTGACACTCACTGTGGCCTGCCTTTCCCCTTCTGTCATATTTCCTTTCCCAATCTCAGCTGGGGTTTTGCATGAGCCTTCTTTAGGCGACTTATACCAGCATGTTTCTTAAAATCATCTTTTGATTAGAAGGATCTTTGTCTCTTACCACTTAACAGCTACGTTTTTTTATTTTTATTTTTGAGAAATTTATGCATAAAAATCCACAGTTCTCTCTCTTTCAGTCTCTCCCCCCCCCCATTTCCAGCATCACTTTTGCCTCTCTACTTCATGTGCTCATTGCTTTTAAACTCATTGAGTTTACTTAGTGTTACCTGTGTGTGCTTGGGTGTAGGGCCATATCCTGGAGCATGGGCAGCTTTTCAGGAGCTGCATCTATGAAGAAAACTGACTCTTCTTCCCCTAGTTGCTACTCAATAGCTCCTCAGAGCCATTGAGGGGAAGAACGCCATGGGCCCCTTTCCCATTCATGCTGGGATTTTTGTTGGCTTGATCCCTCACATGTGTTTGTGGTATTGTCATAATCACTGAGACCTCATATGTACATTTGCCTTGTGTCTGGAAAACATTGTTTCATTATAGTTACCATTTACCCCTGGTTCTTTTTTAAAAGTGTTAAAAGAGCCAGGGGTAAATACTTTAAAAATATATATACATAAAAAAGTATGTATACATACTTACATACATACTTAAAAATATATATACATAAAAAAGTATGTATATATATGTATACACACACACATATATATAAATGAGTAGTGTTGCAGTCTTCAGACACACCAGAAGAGAGCATCAGATTCCATTACAAATGGTTGTGAGCCACCATGTGGTTGCTGGGAATTGAACTTAGGACCTCGGGAAGAACACTCAGTGCTCTTAACCCCACCTCTGGTTCTTAAAATTGTTCAATGCCCTCTTCCATAATGATCCCTGAGCCTTGGGAGGAGGCGTGTGATATAGCTATCCCATTTTGATCCAAGTACTCCGTCATCTCTTATTCTCTGCACTTTGTGATCATGGAAGCCTAGAAAAATAATAGGGTGATTAGAAAATATCAGGATTATCCCAGAATAGGCCAGGTCAGTGACAGACAAACCTGGATAATCATTGCAATTCTCCTTTAAATTACAATATCTACTTCCTAGGCTGCTTAAGACCAATGACTCTTTAGTCACAGGGGATGAGAAGTGGCATTAAATAACTGTCCCAGTAATCTGGGTAATTATTTGGAGGCTTCCATCACTTGTGGGAATATTTCCTAATGACTCTCTACTTTTCTTGTGAGATATCTCTCTTCCATTTCCTGGGTGGGATCTAGTGTTGTTTTCTTGGTTACAAAGGTCAATGATTTAAACTCTGTGTGTGTGTGTGTGTGTGTGTGTGTGTGTGTGTACAGTGCACACACATGCATGATTGTTCTTGTTCATGGAATGCAGGTACACGTGTGGCTTTGCACTCATGCACAAGTCAGAGGGCAGCCTGGGATGTCAGTCCTTGCTTTCTACCTTGTTGGAAACAAGCTCTGTTGTTCACACTGCATATGCCAGGCATTTATAAGCAATTATACCCTAATTTCCCATGATCTCCAGGAGTCCTGTGTCTCTGGGGAGGAGTTTGAGTATATAGGCCTGAGAATGTTAAATGAGGACTTGGAAAGGACTCCATGCATACAGCTATGGGGAAGCCTTCTGCTATCCTGGGTAGAGTTTTCAGTACGGCTGCTTTGGAGTCACCCATGTTCCTGCTAGTAACCCTTCTCCCATGTCCGTGAAGCTTCTCTCAACAACGTACCTCAATATTCTCTTGCTGAAATTTGTCCTTTCTTACTTATGTTTGTGCCAAATGTCAGCTGCATATGACAGAGCCCATCTTTTTGACTTGGGTCTGTGGTCTTGTGTGTCCCAATAGAATGATGTCCACTACTGGAAGAACGTGAGAGAAGAGACAGTTTCTAGAACCAGGGTTAGGATTTGGGGATAATTTTTTTGTTTCCATTTCTTTGTGACATAAAGACTACAACATGCTTTTTACTATACATAGTTCAGAGGGACAGAGAGAACGCAGTTAATATGAAGGGGAAATCTGAAGCAGTGGATGAAAGGTATTATTTCAACCTCGGAAGAAAACTGTCCAGTTGTGATAAGGAAGTAGAACTGATGTTAACTTGTGCTTAGAAAGTGGCAAAGCCAGAAGAATCAGTTTTTTGGACACTTTCTTTGAAACTAAAATAAACCATTCAAAAGAAAAACTAATTTAAGGTATGTAATACACCCTTCAAATTATTTAGTAATACTGACAGCATTCCCTGTATTTAATTCGTATCAAGAAATTCAGACAAACTATACTTAAAAGAGGATTTGATACACTGAGTCACCAAAATAGAATGTTCTTTATCTTGTAGAGATGCCTACAGATATGCAGTGTGCTTGGAGTATCCGGTATTCATAACCCCTATCAAACGCTCGTTTCACGTTTCAGGATAACAACTGACTATGAGTCTCTTGTGCTCCGGGCAACAACTCCTTCCTCATTGTCCTGGAATTAAATCCAATAAAGCCTATCGATTAATTGTTTAAAAAAAACTTGTGCTTTAAAAAATATATATAAATTAATAATAATAAGTCCTAAACAAGCAATTTTCTTACATATGCTTTATTATTTTGCTAGTGAATAAAAGTAAGGGCACCTAGGCTGTGAGGAAATGTGCAGAATAGCAAGAGGGAAATGATTCTTGGTTTTTCTCTCCTATGGCTAGCCTGACCTGTAATTCATGATTTGGATTCTGGCGGAGCACCCCCAGGGCCATGCAATACCCAGTGTTCAGTGGTGTGTAAAGAATTCTTTGCAAGTGGCTTAGATGAATATATAATGACTTTTTGTACATTCAAAATACTGTTTATTCCTTGAAATCACAGGAAAGGAACTGGAATCATGGCAATATTAAGTACCATAATGAAGCACAGGGTAGCCAATAGGCCCTGGGGCAAACAGTTCTGTACTATTGATTCACTTAGTTGGTTTCCTTGTAAAACGTCTGTGATCTGAGCCATTGCTGTGGAATACAAATGCAGGTTTTCAATTCAGGTCAAGCAAGATTCTTCCTCAGGAGGATCTGAGTGTTCTCTGGAAAGCCAAAGGAGATTGTTTAGTGTCTCAGGCCCTGGGAGTCAGTGTTTTCCCACTGAGAGTTTCTCTACGGACAGTGCCATAGCATTAGTTTGATTTCATTGTCTAGAAGTTTTTCTGAGAGCTCACTATCTGCATGGCATGCTGCCACATACTACCATAATCTAAGGGCATTAAGATAGGATTCTTATCGTTAAATAAATGCACATAGGTTATAATATCTGTATGATTCCTAGAGTTTACAGAAGATGTTCAAACATCATTGGCAAAGCTTAATGCCTTGGGGTTCAGCCATACAGCGTTACTTGTGGGACTTCTGTAAGGAAAGAGGGAATTGTCAGACTGTTGCTGATTGGCGCATGCATTATCTTCTTAAGGTAAATTCCCATATTAAAAATCTGCTAAGCTGGTGAAGTGAAAGGTATCTGAGGGTTAAATTTCCCTTGTTGGTGTGTTCTTCCCCCCTTAGGCACACCCACTCTTGTTTGAGCTTCCAACCATGTGCCTTAGTTATGCAAGTTAACTTCTTGACACTTTTGCAAGTGAAAAGATAGGGGCTCTTGGTGGGGGTGGGGAGGGTGGGAGGTGGGGGTGGGGGGGAGGTGGGAGGGGGAGTGAGGGTCATGATCAAGGTCATTGAGCTAAGGCTTGAAAGGGTAAATACATGAAGCTCAAGTTCTAGGGCCTCAGTTCTAATTATTCTTATTTAAAAACATTTTGGCGAAGAGGGAAGCAGCAGAAATGGTTACTGATTACAGTAGTTCTTGCTTTCCTCATGTCTACCTGATTCATCATCCATGGGTGTGTGTGTGTGTGTGTGTCTACTCTGTTTCTTCCTGGTTTCATCCAAATTAAAGAGCACAGTCAATGTCATTGTCAACAAGCTTCTGACACAGCAGAGGTCTCTGGGTTGACTTTGTTACACTGACTTTCTAAAGACAGAAAGAAGTTCCTGAGCTAGAAGTGATGTTGAAGAAGAAGCCACAGGACTGAGAGCAGGCTAGTTTATCAGTGGGGAATCCACCAGATCTGTTTGGATTCATTTCTGTGTGGATGTTGAAGATAAGAGCCAGTCAGAGACTTAAGCTTCTCTCCATAGGCCAAATTGACATGGCAAAAGCATAAATTTTAGGGTCAGGAATAGAGAAATGTACATCGTCTAAGTCTTCGGGGATTTTGAGAAATGTAATAAAAACTTGGAACATCAATTATATTGCTTAAGGCTAAAGAAAAATTTCAAAAGTTAAGTCAGTGGATATCTTTATGGCAGGCTTTGAGTGTGGACGTTAGTGGAGTGTTGGTGCTCAGTTGGTTCTCCATCCTGCAGCCTTCTAGTTCACGATCACAGCCTCCACCAATAGTGTCGCCCAGGGACAATCTCTGCTTTGGGAAGCTTCTAAGACTTTGTCACTATTGAAGGACACTGATCAGGAACTAAGTTTTGAAGAACAAAGTGGAGTTTCTGGAAACTGCCAGCATAAAAGCTTTGACAGGGTCACACACGGATTAGCATAATTTCTATTCCATGTTCTATTTTTGTCCTGTGGTACTCTTATTTAGATTTCATTGTGCCCATTGAGCAGCTTTTGTTCCTCGGCTGTGAGTTTAATTATTTAGTTATTTATGAGTGCATCTGGGCATAAGTGCCAGAGTTTTATTTCTGTGACAAATTTATGGTCAGTGAATTTTAGTAATTAATGAATAAATTACTCTCCTCCATAAATGCCTCTGCAATTTGTGATTTCCATATCAATTCATAATTCCAAAGAAGAGTTCTTTATTAGTTGGAAAGCTAGTGCTAATGAAATCAGGAAAGGGAGATTTTAAATTGCTTTAATTAACTTTATTAATTAATATCCAACACATGTAAGATATAGAATTGGCTTTGGTTGGCTCTGTTAAAACTTAGTTGTTTAAAATCTGTTTAATACACGAATGTACCTTATATGAAAGAAATTCTAATTCTTTTATAAAGTAGATGATAAGAACAGAAGGATTTTCTTTTTATTGTCTTTGATTCCTTGGATAGTAATGAATGTTTGAAATTTTCAAAAACAAAAGTATGAACAAAACCCTGCACATGTAAGCAGATCCACACATTAACTTTCTAAAGGAAGACTTCTATGCTACTTCTCGGTGAGGTTGAAAGGAATTAGTGAAGCCTAGGACAGTTTGTATATATCCATTTCTCTTTTCCTTTCCTTTCTTTTCTTTTCCTTTTTCCCCTCCCCTCTCTTCTGTCCCTCCCTCCTTCCCTCTCTGTCTCTCTGTCTCTCTTCCGTCCCTCTCTCCTTCTGTCTCTGTCTCTGTCTCTCTCTCTCTCTCACTCTCTCTCTTTCTCTCAAAAGCAGCAGGGATAAAATCCTCTCCAGAAATCACTCTTGCAAATGGACTGGAACAAAGAAAGTCAAATGAGAGCTAGCCCTCATGGAGCTCTCAATGAGTAGAGATGTACACTGCCTGCTCAAATGAGCTACACGAGTGTGGAAGAACGCATGCCTGTGGGCAGCCTGGCGCTCTAAAGCAGAGCCACACCCTTCTGAGTGTTAGGGCCTGTTCCAAGTTATACCTGAAGATTGTAAGCCAATGGATCGTTCCTTTGAGGATGGAGATTGTCATGATCTGATTCTTTTGTGCTCTTCCTTTAGATCCACATTCCTTCCTTCTATAATCTCTGCCAGTTTCACTTGAAAACACATGTTTCATATAGGCAGCATTTACTCTACTGCATGCCCAGAGCCCCTGCCAAGACTTCCTGTTCCTGTTCTCTCCTTGCTGGTCAGTTTGCTTCCCATTGCTCAGAATGTTTCCTTTTCAAGCCTGATCTTATCTGCTTTTCTGTTTCCAGTGTTTGCTTTTGTTCCATACCCTGGCCCTTGGAGTTACTTTGTCAGAGTAATTTCCCTCTATTATGCTTGCTTCATTCAGCAATCTCTCAAAATGTTATCTCATTGAGAAGCTCCTTGGACTACTCTAAGACTCAATCTTGATACCTGTTGACACTTTCCATGACTCTTGTATTGCTTAGGTTTAAGCAGAAGTTACATCATGATCTATCTATTATTTATCTATTTATCCTTTATCTCTGTCATGATCTCATCCATCATCTGTATTCTATCATTTTTCCCATCTATCGTCTGTCTGTCTGTCTATAGCTTTGTCTATCATCTCTCTTCTGTCATCTCTTGCATCTATCTATCTATCTATCTATCTATCCATCCATCCATCATTTATCTCTCTCATGATCCCATCCATCCATCCATCCATCCATCCATCATCTATCTTCTATCATCACCATCTCCTATGTATGTATGTATGTATCTACCTACCTACCATCTGTCTGTCTGTCTTCTAGCATCCTCCCCTCCCTGCCAAATACTTCTACTGTACAATAGCTGTCAGGAGAGGAAGATGAGTATGTGTTAGGAAGATCAAGTCTGGGTGGGAACCCACAAGCGCAAATGGGAATCCAGTAATGTGGCCTGAAACTTTTTTCTGTTCACTTTTATTCTCCTTCTCTTCTTACCCATCCTGCCCTACTTTATTTCTTTTTCTGTTTTGCCTCTGGTCTTGTAGACAAGAATATGGTGTAGACTCTAAAACACATACTTTGACTCTAAGAACATAATTTGCCTAGGATTTCATTCTGCCTAAACATCAATGAAGATGAGAGAGAAAGCTCCTGCTTCATGCCAAGGCAACTCAGATCAGCAACAACACTGCTGACCTAGGAGAACATGACCTTGTCTCTGCCATCTACTTCTTCCCAAAGACCTCCTCTGATGTAACCAGAAACATCTAAAACAACTAATTCTGAAAAATATAGGTGAACCCAGCCTAATTGACACAGAGCAAAGCCATCACAGTGTCTATGGGAACTGTACTTGTATCTCTTTCATCAATGTATGAAGTGTTTCTAGGTAGAGTAGAGTAGTACTTGGTACTTGTGATGTTTAATATTTATTGTCAACTTGATAGGATCCAGAATCATCTGGGAGACAAGCTTGTGAGTACACCTGTAAGGGATTATCTAGACTACATTAGCCTCTGGACATGCCTTTGAGATTATCTAGATGAGCTTAATTGATGTGAAAAGAGCCACTTTAACTGTGGGCGACACCATTCAAGTAGCTGTGATTCTAGACTAAGAAGGAGAAGGCAAGCTGAGCACTGGTATTCATCTCCCCGATGCAGATGAAATGTGACCAGCAGCCTCAAGCTCCTCCTCCTGTGACTTCTCTACCACAATGTTTTCTACTTTCTTGTGAGTCCAAATAAACTCCTCCTAACTTAAGTGGCTGTTTTCAAGTTATTGTATAACAGCAAGGAGACAGTTAACTAAACATAAAACTGCTACCAAGAGTGGGATCCTTGCTGTGAGAAAACTTGATCATGTTGTTTGTAGGGTATGGAAGTAGTTTATGGGAAGAAGTTTTTGAGCCAGAAAAGCCCCAGTGTGCTGCAAGCAAAGCTTAATCAGTCATTCTGGTGGGGTTTTTAGACAGCTAGAATATCAACAGAAGCCAGACAGCAGAAGTCCAGCTCATCAAGTACAGAGGAGAACAAGGACTCCATCACAAACTTCTGTCTACATTTTGAGGACTGAACAGTGCTGAACTCAGGAGCAATGGACAGGATCATTTGGTGAAGAAAATTACAAGCCAGTATAGTGTTACCACTATGACACTGCTGTTTCTTACTACTCTTACCCAGATCTACATCAAGAGAGCAAAAAGACAAGAAAAATATAATGAGAAAAGTTGTATGAGAAAGTTTAAAATTGCAGATAAAGAAAACACAGACAACAAAGTATCTGAAACTGTCCTGAGAAACCTCACTCTCTGGATCAGGACAATAAGAAAGGATCTTTGAAGACATAGTCTCACACAAATCTGTGAAAATGCAAGCATTTGTGAAAGGAAAGCTCTGATCCAAGAACCTTGCAGAAGGGGATCTCTGATCCACAACACCTGCCTAGGAAGATAATTTAGCATATTTAGTCACTAAAGCATGCAGAAGCAACAAATAGCTGTGGCCTAAGGCCAGGTTTTATTCCAAGCTGTCAGAAAAAACCATCACCCACAGGGTACTTGTTTTGCAGGACATAAATATGTGTGTGTGTGAGTGTTATATGTGTATATGTATATACACACAAATGTAAGTATATATGTGTTATATTCACAGCAAAGAGACAAATAACTCATACAGCACTCTACAGATATTTGTTGAGTGGATTTAATTGTAGTTTTTGAATTTACAGGTGAATATATGGTTACCATATGGATTGGTCTGAGCATAGGAACAATGGTCAAAAGAAGAGATGAAGAGAGCAGGCTAAGCCAAGGGTGATGCTGCGTCATCTTTCTCCCAATGCTCCATAATTACAAGCTCTGGGCTCGGGCTTTTCTATCCCAGGTTGAAGGTCCTGTAACATTTCTTAAATGCTTAGTCATAACCCCAGTCTTGTTTCAGTGACCCTGACATTAAGTTGGGATTTAAGCAGGCTGCACTCACTGCAAGTCAATCCTGCTTCAGGTTAGGAAGCCAGTTGGGGACTAAGGCAATGCCAACCCTCCTCTCTTCTGTCCTTCCTGTTCCAGTCACTAGAGCCTTGCTTTATGCCTTCAGTGTTTAACCATGCAAGAAAAGTATCATGGGAAAGTCTTCAATGATGCTTAAGTACAAAGAGCCATCTGTTGCCTCCAGGTGCACGGATGTGAAATGCTCCTACACTTCGAGACTTCCTCAGCCTGGAACTGAATGATGGAATTCTTTTTCTCGAATGGTGTCTCCTCTAGTTGGTTTCTTTGGAAGATAGGCACCTACTCTCATTTACCCTCTCATTGCTTGCCTACTGAGCTTTGCCAAGTTCTTCAGCCTTCTAGCTGCCAAACCGAGTCAGATCCATGCACCACAGTTCTAAGGTCCCAGAGAACAGGGAAGGCTTTCAAGATAAAGTACTTTTATGGCTTCCCATTGGGGCAAGCACTCTGTCTTTCCTACTAGGATGGAGAGTTTGGAAACAAGTAGGCCCTCTCTCAGATTGTCTTTTCTGGTTTCCTTTCTCCACTCTCAGTGAGGAATTCTGCTTTTGCCTCCTCCTCTCTGTATGGTCAGTGGGAATTTGGAAGTAATTCTGGTGTAATTCTCTTCACATGTACTCACTACATCAGGATGTGAGGATAATATACTACTAAAGTAGTGTGGCACTTACTTTATTGTTCTTTTGGTGTTTTTCTAAAACAGAGCTGGAGAATCTCATTTGTATAACTTGTTATAAAGGCAAGGTGTTAAATACTGTCAAGGTACGTGGGGCATGGCACTGTTATCTAATTTCTCATTATTTTCATAATCCTAAAACAATATAACAACAGTTTATTATTCTCTTTCTGTTCCTGGTTTAATAGTTTTATAGTGCCCAAATGACTTCCTCATTCAACTGACTAGTGTGCTTTATGCTTGATTTTACTCCTTTCGTCAACTCAATGTCAGTGATATTGTTATCACTATTTAGATACCAAAAAGCTGAAACTTAGGGAGGTTGATACTGTGTTAAAGGGACATAAAATATAACGGGGGTCTTATGGGATTTGAACTCAGACTCCAGAGATCATTCTGGTAAACTCTGTATATGGGTAAAATAGATAGAGTATAGTATAGATATTGGATCAATGGAAATAACCACTTGTCTTTGGAGATGAAGGAAGCAGCCTTTGGAGGTCTACATTCTATTGTGTGAGATTGGGAGGGAAAGGGGCAGAACCCACTTGCCAACCCTGCTGAGAAATGCCATGAAACTAAATTAGTTAAAGCCAAACAGAGGAGAACCTATATGAAAGAATATTGTAACATCACTAAATAAAACAGATAATTCAAAGGAATGGATCTCTGTCAGTAAATAGTGATTTTAAATTGAAAATAAATATGTATAAGGTTGAAGATGACCTAAGAATAAGTTCTAAGAGACAGGAAGAGTAGAGATTTAGATAATGGACAGAAATATCTGTTCACAAAAATATCTTTGCTCTCTGGTCTTTCCAAGTCACATAGCTAAGCTATATTTCCTAAATCTGTTGTATTTACTTTGACGTCATTTGTCTAAGTTCTGTGCATTGAGTATGAATACACAGTATGGAGTTCCTGTGGTTGGCTCTCATATCTCCTCCCCTTATTTTCAACAGCTTCAGGAGTCTATATAGAAAGCAGTGTCCCTTGAAATTTTCAGGCTTCAGATGTAGTTCAAGTGATATAGTACGTGGTTAGCATGTGGGAGATGCTGGATTTCATCTCAGCACTTAAGTTTTTAAAAGGTGTCACAACTACACAGTTTGATTGGTTGTGATTTTCTGTAGTGGTCATGCTCTGTTGCAAAGAAAAGTTTTCTTTATGAAGGGCGAAGACTATCCTTCTCTTTGGGTCTACAGACAAATGATTCTAGATTGTTTTTAGGGATTATGCTGGTTTAGTAAATAAATTCGTGTTTGTGGATTCTCCTCCAGTAACCATGATTTTACTAGCATTGAGTAGTTAGCTAGATTTCTAGTACCAGGCATGGTTTCCCTCTTGTTGAGCATGACTTAAATCTAATTAAATAGCTGTTGGCTACTGCCAAGGTTTGTGGGCCTCAACAACATCTGTAGGGTTATTGTGCTATGCTGGTGGTTGATATGGTTAATATCAAGCTCTTAGGAACATCAGAAATGATACTTGTAAAGACATACAGATGTGACTACCCAAACATGAGGTGAACAAGGATGACACCAATGAGGTTGACAAATTGGATGAGGTCTCAAAATGCTGGGAGCACAAAGGTCCTTGTGCCCACAGATCACCAGAGAAACCAGAAATATTAATCACACAGGATTGTCCTTCTAAAGGGAAGGATGTTTTCTTAGTTTGGATTTTATTGCTGTGAAGAGACACCATGGCCATGGCAACTCTTACAAAGGAAAACATTTAATTGGGGATGGTTTATAGTTCCGAGGTTTAGTTCATTATCAACATGGCAGCATGTAGGCAGACATGGTGCTGGAGAAGGAGCTAAGAGTTCTACATCTTGATCTGCAGGCAGTAAGGAGAGACTGTGTATGCTGAGCATAGCTTCAAAGCCCTCCCCCAGAATGACACACTTTCTTCAACAAGGACACACCCATTCCAACAAGGTCATACTTCCTAATATTGTCATTCTCTGTGGGTGAAGCATTCAAATACATGAGTCTGTGTGACCATACCTATACAAATTACATGCAAACAGAGATGTATAACCTGATTTTGCATTCAGAGAGCTAGAAATTGGCAGTAATTAGTAGCCTGGTGATTTGCATTACTTTTGGACCAGGCCATATCAAAGTCTCACAACTAGAACTGGAGGTGACCAACATAGCCCAAATGACCTCTACACTATCTGTATGACCAAGACCAAGCCAGATCCTCCCTTAGACCCTTAAGCTAATACAGGTAGACTACCTCCAGAACTCATCTTCTTGGAAGAACTGACATGGACTTCGGGTTGAGATTTGATGTAATTATGCTTTCTTGTACACTGAGGATAGTGTTACATCAGGAAACTTTTCCCCAAATTGTACTGTGTTTGAATATGCTGGCAATAAACCACCTGGCATAAGATTCCCAAAGTTTGACTCTGGTTGATAAGTCTGTACTGAGTTTTCAGTGTCACCTCTTCATGGGTTTATTCCCTCCTACTCAGAGAACTACAGGTAACTGGATAGAGCTGGGAATGGGAGAGATGGTCCTCCCCAGGGAAGAGAACACCAATTCATTTTCTAGTACCAAATGGTAAGCCCTGAAAACACATGTACAAGTAACATTATATGTTTTTAACATGTTATAGTTAGAAACATATTTCTCTATATAAATACATATGCACATGCAATAACAATTAGTGAAAATAAAGAGGCCTTATATTTGAAGGAAGGTATATGGAGGGGGAGAGGTTGGAGGGAGAAAAGGGAGAAATGCTGTAATCAAATTAAAATATCAAAACTAAACAAACAAAACAGAAAGGCACCACTCCAAGATTCAAGAAGTCTGGGGGCCTAGGTCCCATGGCATCCATGCCCTCCCATCTCTAGCCTTTCCTCCATGCAAGAGTTTATGTTCAGCTATGACATGAGAGAAAAATGTTTTTGCTAAGTCTCTGAGAATCTAGGTTTGTCTTCTATAACTCAAAGGTAATTAACCTGTGAGAAAAACATGCTTAATGGTCTAAGCTCCGTTCTGTTCTTTCAGTACTTCTCTGTTTCTCTCTGATCTCTCTTTTTAATTTTGGTTTCAGAATTTAAGGTGTTCAAAGGCAGATGCAAATCAGAACTCAAACACCTGTACTGACAGCCGAGTCAGAAGTACTGGGCCTGCATCCAAGCATCTCATAGTCAGTGTTTGTGTCAGCTCAGGTGTTGGATCACAGAGTTGTGCTTTGGGGGAAATTTGGGAACCTAGCATTGAGTGCCAAAAAGATGTGTTACTGAGGGTAGATATCATATAGATAGATCTGCAGTGTCATGGTGGACAAGGCTGACAGAAAACTGTGAACCTCTGTGATTTTGCAAAAGAACTGCAACAATAAAAATATGGCTGATAAATGAATTGATCTTGAGAAGTAACTTTTGAGGACACTGGCGGCAAATTGTGAGATAAGAGATTGGAAGGATGTCTTAGACACAGAGAGAGGGATAGTATTCTAATGAGTGGCAGGGAGAGAACTAATGTCAGTAGCAATAACCAATCAGGTGAGGAAAACTTCACAGCTTCTAGGCTTGAAGATCTGAGAAATGAATGCCACTGTCATGGCCAGTGACAAAGGACTATTTTTGATGAAAACATGATGAATTTTGCATGGATTTAGTTTGCCATGACCTTGAGATTCCCCCCTCCCACCTCCCACCAACAATGCCCAGTAGGCTGTTGGTGAGGTTCTTTCTAATGAGGTTGACTTTCACTCTTCTTTCAAGTACAGTCAGAATTCAGCTTTGAATTGTCAATTCATTGTTTTACTCTTTATTTGCTTAGAAATCGACCCACGCTCTCCAAGTACTTGATATATATGTCATAATGGTAGGGACATTTAATATCCATTCTTCTGTTACTTCTTATTCTTTCCTTTCCCACCTCAACAATTACGTAGTCTATGGTGTTCTCTCTCTGCTAATGCATTTATAAAGCCTGGCCCTGCTGCTCCTCCCTGCCCTTGCTGGTTGCAATTTATTTTCTGCCTTGGCCTTTCTGACTTGGCCTCAGCATGTGTCAAATTGTCTTACATACGCCCTTGATCTTTTGCCCTGCTAACATTTTGCATACGATTACATTTCAGAGTTTGCAATCTTCAATCATGCAGCCAAGAGTGATGCTGCATTAGTTTTAAATTCAAAAGATTGAAATGGGGTCAGTGTGGATCTACAGATTGAGGGAAGTTCTGTGGGAGGCAGACAGCCTTGAAAATTTGCATCTCAGCCAGATAATTTTCTGGTTCAAAATGCCCTTGACATTCTCTCCCAGGATTGTGAGAAATGGACCCCTAGTGACATAGCAGCTTCTAAGGTGTGTTAGGACTCAGTGGCTGATACGCAAAGTGAGAAATATTGATGTGCTTACAGCCAAGTCAGCCAAGAACTCTTTGGGCCAGGAAAGCCTGGCAGTTTAGGTTTCCAATGATTCCCTAGGCTGTGTGGGACGAACTTCTGCCTTAAGGAGCCAGTTAGTACTTCTCCATGTCTCTACAAACTGCATAAACATGTGAGAGCATTGCCTTGCTCTCCCCTAGTCTGTCATGTACTAACCTCATTGGTCTTGGTACTCTGCATTTCTTCTCATCTCTGCGCAGATGCGGTGCAGTTGGCCCTGGTCCATCTGTCACTGAGTTCAGTGATGATCAGAGAGTCGGGGAGGAGGAAGAAATGCTTCTTTGATAATTCCTTTGATATGCTTTTGCCATCATGTCCTCAGTCCACCAATGCCTGTGGAGTGACCTGTCAGTATTTCAAAGGCTGGCCTCTTTGCTACTGCATGGTATGTGTGTGTGTGTGTGTGTGTGTGTTTGTGTTTTGCGGGCAACTGTGTTCTTCAATTTGACATCGCTCCACCTCCATGTTCATCAGTGAAGACATGAAAATAAAAAATACAGCCTCGTCCCCTTTTCGCAATCAGTTCCCAGATACACTCACTCCACAGCTACAATGGCAAACTGACTTGGATTATGACAAAAAGCAGTATTGAAATGTCTGCAATATAAACTGCTCTGTGTAAAACCAGAGTTGCAATAAGGTTATTTGGACGGTCTCAGTAGACAGGGGTACTTCAGTATCAGCTGGACAATTCATGTAATATAAGCTCCATTTCCTAAGCCTGCCACAA
This sequence comes from Rhynchomys soricoides, assembly GCA_019843965.1. Classification (NCBI taxonomy): domain Eukaryota; kingdom Metazoa; phylum Chordata; class Mammalia; order Rodentia; family Muridae; genus Rhynchomys; species Rhynchomys soricoides. The sequence continues at coordinate 20,685,977 of JADRCH010000004.1, read as the reverse complement.
GCCACGTCAGATGATACAGTGGGTGACACATTGAGTATCTAATGAGTGTGGAAGAGAAAATGAGTGGCCCATGAGGAAAATAAAACCACTGTCTAGGTTGAAATTTTTATTGATAAGAATAAAAAAAACCAGACGAGACCCGCTAGTAGAACATTACATTTCTGAGTTGTATGTACTGAGAGTTACGTTAGGTTGCTTTATGCTTAAAATATACTAAGGCTAGAAAAAACATGTTGCAGTTGTGCATGTTTGGGTAAGAAAGGCTAATAATAATTACTATGTGATTTGAAATACTAATTTTATAAAGGAAAATTCTGAAGCAATTAGAAATGGTGCTTGCCCATGGTGAACATGGTTGGTACAATGCAAACATGGCTGATTTTATAGGCAAAGGAAAATGAGTCTGGTCAGGAAGTCAATGCCTGGAATTCAAACTTGTTGGGTAAGAGAAAAGCTCCCACATATTTCTGGTCTTATAGCAGATGATGAAGGACTAGGGGTTGCCACTGTTATTACAGGGACTGAAGAAGAGTTGGGAATGGAATCTGTATTGATACCTGCGACTCAGCCTTTGTTCTTCTGTATCATGTGGTTTCCAAGCCAATTTACTGTGAATAAAACTAACATTTATAGAGTGTATGTATGCTTACATGTTTGCTCTCTATGAGAGAAAAGGATTTGTACACAGGTTAAAATCTAGCTGTGTTCATAGTGGACAAGGGTTTTGAAAGGGTTAAATGATGTGTGTAATCATGGTAATGAGGAAGAGACCTGGACCGAATCCAAACCCAGAGTGAGTGTTTGAGTGAGATATGGTCCCCATAGGGTTGAGTATTTGAACATATTTGTATTTGTATTTGTCCCCAGTTGGTGACACTTTTTGGGGAGGTTTAGGAGGTGTGGCCTTGCTGAAGGAGGTATATCACTGGGGTAGATTTGAGATCACAACTGGGGTAGATCCTAACATTTCTCTACTTCCAGTTTGCTCTCTCTACTTCATGTTTGCAGCAGCAGACATAATCTCTCAGCTTTCTGTTCCTGCAACCCTACCTGCCACAATGGGCTCTTAACCCTCTAGAATTGTTAACCTAGATAAACACTTCCTATTTTATGACAGCAATAGAAAATTAGCTAATACACTACGGCTCCCCATACCAACTTGCTCTAACTTTGCTCCTTTCTAATCATCCATGTTTTACCAGTTATCACCCCCTGTTCCTAAAGGGGCCCACAAACATCCTTTCTTGGGCCATATCTCTGATAATCTCTCTAAAATAGTAATATAACTTTCATATTGGGTAGATTAAATATACTGTGCAAGCAGGAAACTACTGTGGGTACTTGAGCTCTGTCACTGAAGCCTCAGCCACCGTCTGACATGGCATGTATCATGTACTCATAGGTAATGAAATGTCCACTGGCCCCACAGTTGTCACTAATTCTGCCAACAAAATCAACTGTAAAGCAAGACAAATATCTGCAGTGCAAGCCTTTCTAGATGATTGTCACAAATAGTCTCCTGGAGTCTTACAATTATAAGTTTCTTATATTGAATCTCAACTTCTGGAATTATAGCAAAACAGCTCATGGTAATTACCCCCTATGCTCTCTGTCTCTCTGTCTCCCCCACCCCCACCCCATGTGTGTGCATGTATAGTATGAGCTAGGGTGCACATGCTTGTGAAAACCATAGGTTAATGTTGGGTATCTTTCTCAATTTCTCTCTACGTCACATTTTGAGACCCAGTCTCTCAGTGAAACTGGAGGTCACCAATTTGTCACACAGCTTCTCTAATGCTGGGATCACAAGTTTGCTTCCATACCAAGTTTTTACTTGGGTGCTGAGGATTCAAACTTAGGTCTCCATGTTTGCACAGTAACCTGTTTCTTGATTGAGCTATCTCCCCATTGCCCTAATTCGCACCTTTGAGATCTCATGAAGCACTCAGCAAGATCTCCTATGTAAAGTTTACATCATTGAAGATCCAGGCTGACTTTCTTCCCATAAGCAATACCCACCATGAGAGGTGACAGTGATGGATTCGTATCCTGTGAAGAAGGCTAGTGTGCACCTAATAAAGATTTATTTCAAGTTTTTTTTTTTGTAGTTGTTATTGTTTTTTTTTTTTTCCTTTGTTTTTGCTATGCACTTCAGCTTCTGGCTTAACGTTGTCCTAGTTAGAGTTCTGATGTCATATCTATCTATCTATCTATCTATCTATCTATCTATCTATCTATCTACCTATCTATATCTCCTGTGGTTAAGGTCGTCAAACTTCCTTAGCAGTTTACTCAAAGCTTCTCTGTTTACCTCCTCCCTTCTCTGTTGGGGAATATCTCAGTTACTCCTCTATTGTCGTGCTGAAACACCATGGCCAAGACAATTTATAGAAAAAAGATCTTATTGAAGGCTACAGTTGTAGAAGGTGAGTGCATGAACACCCAAAAGGGTGGGGAAGGTGACATCAGGCAGGCAGACATGGCCCTGCAACATGAGAGAGTTTGTATTCTCACAATCAAGTAGGAGAGAGAGAGAGAGAGAGAGAGAGAGAGAGAGAGAGAGAGAGAATATTGAGAGAGAAAGAGAGAGAGAATCGCAGTGGGCTTTTGAAACCTCAAAGCCCTTCCCCTATGACCTACCTTCTCCAGTAAGCCTCTACCTTCTAATCCTTCCTAAGCAGTTCTACCCAGCACCCAGGGACAAAACATTCAAGGGTATGAGTCATGGTGGCCATTCTCATTCAAATCACTATGCAGAGAGTGATATTGACATTCTCTGTAACTCGGCAGCCATTCCACTCTTCCAGACCTCTAGCTTTAATCCTGTTACAGCCTCAGAATGGCTGATGAGCAGATCCGTGGAAGCTGCCTCCTATTACTTGCTTTGCAAGTTCTGCCGAAGACATCTTCATTGGCAGAGTGAGGGCACTTAGTACGGAGCATTTGATTTTTCTGTTTTTGATGGAGGCAGAAGTTTTACATCCTGCTACACAAAGGGGGCATTTTAAGGCCCCAGCAGAAGACCTTTAGCTGACATTCTTGGGTTTTTTGAAGCAGAGCACTTTGACTAAATTATTGGCTGCAGAGAATCTGTCAGAAGCTTCAGTTTGTCCACAATTAACTTTAATGTCAAATGTGACATCAGATTCTGTGAAGCTTTCAAGAGTGAAGACTCTTCGCTTCTCACTAGTCTTCATGCTGCCTACAAACAAATAAAAATGCTAAAATGCATGCAAGTCGGTTCTTTCTATATTTTCACGTTTTTAACTTCATTTAAAAATTTAAAAATGTATTTAATCATAGGCCAGTGCAAGTCATTGCCTCTTTGTTATTTCAAGACCACTTGAAATTAAGCCTCTTGTGATTGATTTATAGCATTTGCTGCAATAGTAATTTTTTTTTTTTGCTGTTATTGTCATCTTTTGTTAAAAATTTTTTTATTTTATTTTTTTATTTTTCATATTTTATTTACATTTCAAATGTTTCCCCCTTTCCAGATCTCCCCTTTGGATATGGGACTGGAGTCAAATGACCTGTTCCACATCATGTTGTGTGAACTGTGATGGGTAGGCCTGAATATCCTGATGGTAATGGCAATGAATGTGAAAATCAGAGCAGATCCCATGAAACTGTTTTTTTTTTTTTTTTTTTGGTTTTTCGAGACAGGGTTTCTCTGTGTAGCCCTGGCTGTCCTGGAAATCACTCTGTAGACTCTGTAGACCAGGCTGGCCTCAAACTCAGAAATCCACCTGCCACTGCCTCCCAAGTGCTGGGATTAAAGGCGTGTGCCACCATTGCCAGGCTTCCCACAAAAACTCTTGAGGACTAGGCGTTTCTTTGGAAAGAACAGATTTTGTCCTGGGGAGTTGAATTTCTTTTTTCCTTGCCCCCTTCTTTTTAATTCCTCTCCAAATGCCATCTCTGTCACCAAACTAGTTTTCTTCAGAGGATCCTGTATTCCATCGTGAAGAGAGTAAATCGATCTAGCACGTGTCCCACTGCCCCTTCTGACCTACACCTTAGCAACAACAACAGAAATAAGGAGTGACAATGTGATTGCTGTCTTCACGGGGTTGGGATATTGTGAAGTGTGAGCGACACAGTAAGTAAAACACTGTAACTGTGGTGGCAGTCAAGCCTAGGTGTGGCAGGAATTAGGAAAAAGATGTCTGTTTCCATAAATTCCAGAGAATGGTGGGGGTTTTCTCTCTTTTTTGAAAAGAGTACTTTAAGAGTGGAGCCTTGTGAGATGGCCCCCACCAACATTTGCATGGCAACTGATGTTGTCATTATGTAGCTCTTACAAAGTCAACCACAGTGCTCAACTCTTTTATCCCAGATGTCGCACAGCGCACATCCTGTGCGATACAATCTTCCCATCCCCTTCTACGATGTTTGCTAAGCTTTAAGGGCAGGGTTGCCAGACACTGTTGCTGATGCCAAGAAGAGCTTGCTGACAGGAGCCTGGTATAGCTGTCTGGAGAGGCTCTGCCAGCGTCTGACCAATACAGATGTGGATGCTCGCAGCCAACTATCAGACTTAGCATGGGGACTCCAAGGGGTAGGTTAGGGCAAGGACTGAAGGAGCTGAAGGGGATTACAACCTCATAGGAAGAACAACAATATCAACTAACCGGACCCCCCTCCCCCCCACCCCCCGACCCCCAGCTCCCAGTGACTAAATCACCAACCAGAGAACACATGGAGGGACCCATCACTCCAGCTGCATATGTAGCAGAGGATTACCTTATCTGGCATCAATGGGAGGGGAGGCCTTTGGTCTTGTGGAGGCTTGATGCCCCAGTGTAGGGGGATGCTAGAGCAGTGAGGCAGAAGTGGGTGGGTGGGTGGGGGAACACCCTCATAGTGACAGGGGGAGAGGGGATGGATAGGGGTTTTGTGGAGGGAAAACTGGGAAGGGGGACAACATTTGAAGTGTAAGTAAATAAAATAACTGATTTAAAAGAAGTGTCAGGGTTGCATCGGATGAACCCTTTGATAGGTTATCCAGTTTCAAGCTGTCACCCTTAAACACATATGCCTAAGAACATGACTTAATGGATTCAGCAGGTGATAATTTGAGATGGAGTAAGAGAAGGGCTCAGTGATGACATAAATACTGTATGCATATAAGAAATCCTTAAAATGAAATTAAGGGAGATCTCTTAGAGCAACAAAACCCAAGTCCTTGCTTGGAAACTGAGAATGAGGTATAAAGCTTGCCATCGACATTTTCTCACAAGACTTTGTTCTGAGAATTGATTAGTCTAAATGAAGATTTTATTGACAAGGCAATTTGCAGAAACCCCTGTCCTTGTTGAGATGGCAGCAGAGCTTCAAGAGTTCCTATATTATACACACCCCCAAAATTGGCTAATATTCCTGGAGAAAAGGAAATTATCAGGAAACTCAGAGATACAGTTATGAACACTTGGAAAATCAGCGGTGTTCAAGTGTCCGGACTGAGTTCTTTGTTACATGACTTACTTATCACTCATTCACTAAAAATGCACCTCACTTATGGATGCAAATTTCAGATGAAACTAAAAACAAGGACAAAAGCAACACATATGTGCAAAGTCATTACTAGAAATAATAAAAGTAAAGAAGATACAGAAAATAATAAGTGCCAGCTATATGTTGTAGGTGAAAATGGCAAAGAGGTATTTCAGCCTTCATTTAGAAATGAGTCAACTACGTTCATATGCTAAGATCACTAAGTGGAAGCATAAATACATATGCAGAGTGGAGTAAAAAGGGGAATTGTGATGACAGAGCTCAGGAGTGGGAAATAAATAATAAATACAAGTATTCCAGAAATGAAGGATAAACTCTTGTCTATGCAGGAGGAAGTTGACACTGGTAGGAAGCCTAGAAGCAAAGCAAAGGTGGCAACAGAAACAGAAAGTAAAATATTAAAGAGTTAGAGGGAAAAAGAACAAACAGGTAAGGTGATGCGTGTAATGTCCATCCTACGGACAGAGATGGCGACTCAGGAATATTTAGAATGCTTTATATATAGGAAGATAATGGACTGTATAGGTCTCATCTCAAGGACTTTTTCCCAGATGAGTGAGACTGAGAATGAGAAAAACAAATCTTAAGAAAGATTCTAGTAAAGAATAACGCGTAGGCCCAGACTTTTCTACAGAAAACAAGAGGCCAGCGCTTAAAATTTTCATATCTACACAAAACATTGTTGGCGTGTTTAAAAGCAAACATTTTTGCACATGTCAGAATATAGGGAGTTTTGATTCAACATAGTTTAATACTACTAAAGAAATGTCAAAATACAGAAAATATCAGATACCAAGGTTGCACAAGTCTAAAAACCTAATGAACTCATTAAATATACGCAATATGTATTTTTTTTATATAAAGCAAATAAATTAGGAAAGACTCAATGAGCAAATCAGGAAACTTGAGTTAAAATGTAAAGAAAATATTTGTGATGGACTCTGGGTTGGTATCTTTACCTAAAAGCAAATGCAGTGAAGATGTCTGTAGATCATGACAGAGGTGTCCCAGGCTTGGAGAAGCACGTTGGCAAAGGGAAAGAGAGAGAGGAGGGAGAGAAATGATTCATTGGTGCTTTAATACTTATCATTTTGTGCAGTGGCACGTTTGGAAGTAGGATAAACATGAATGTTATGATAGGAGACAGTGGATGTGACCTTCCCTTCTGAGGACAAGTATCACTGCTGGTCCCCAAGCACATGGTGCATGGCTAGACTGATCCACAGTGACCTTTACTTTTGTGAAGTGGCAATGCCCTTATTGTTGTAGGGACATTTCTCATAGCTTCACCCACGGTGATACGCTGGGAAAAGATGTGGTATGGGAGACAAGGGCAAATATTAAAGCTAAGTAGGTCGGTTAGCAAAATGAAGGTGTAAAGAAGAAATTATAGTGTGTGAATTCTCCCTTTGGTCATTGTACAGAATTCAATGATACTGTAAAAGCAAAACAAGATAACAACAACAACAAAACCCCCAAAGAAATAAACAAACAAACCCCAACGTTATTCCAAGCTGGGCATAGTGGCACCCACCTCTAATCCCTGCTTTGGGAAGATGGAGGCATGACGGTCAAGAAGTTGAAGCAAACCTGGGCAACGTTGGGCGTTCCAGGATTAGCTTAAACCTCCTAGAGAGACCTTGTCTCAGAAAACAAAATACAAGCAAGAGCTTAAAATAAAAGAATAAGGAACAGATATTCCAGTTTAACTTTGAATGGCAAAGATTTATTACTCAATAAAGCTCTTCAGCACAAACCATAAAGGAATGATTTATAGTCTGGGTTAATTAAAAAAAAAAAATGCTGTTTCTTGGAGAATGTATTAGAGTATTATGTACAGTAACAGATATGCATGTCAGGACCAGAAAAGCCCTCTAAAGTTTCCGAAAATCTCAGACACAAAACAAAGAAAACAAATTGTACTGATGTCAACCAGAACTAACACACATGATACTCCCTTTGCGGGGAAACTGGCAGTTTCCTCTTCCACAACGTGTCAATCTACTCTTCTCTAGCCTCGTGATTCTTCAAACTCTCCCCTTTCCTTCTGTGTCTTCCACACAGAAGCCATGACCCAAATATTCATTTCTTCTTTGGAAGATCTTAAGAACCTGCAGTGGGTTTGACTTGAATTATGCCCAGGTGTTGATCAAGGCTTAAAATAAATGCTTACTTGTGCCACTGTACTGGGAGTCAGCACGTGTCATGGCAAGAATGCAGCTCTGGGGGAATGACATTTCAGAGGTTAAAATGTAGCTGTGTCATTTCCCTTTCACATGTTTTCATATCCAGGTTTAGCTTTCCCATCCCATAGATTGGAACAATTAGCATGTTTCAAAGTCAGCATGCCAGCAGTAAAGGGCAGCAATGCTGAGCACTTCTGTGTACCTGGTTGTAGCACTCACTTATATTCTGTCATGTTAACTCGTTGAATTTTCACAGGAATGTCAAGAATCTACCTCACCAATGTCCATATCTATGTATTTGTGCTATTTTGTAAATAAATAAGTGGAGGAACATAAAATAATAAGATTATAAGCCAAGCAACTAGAGAAGTGGGAGATAAGGATCATGAAATCCTAGGTCTCTCTCTCTCTTTCTTTCTCTCTTTCAACATTTGGTTTTAAATATGTTTATTTGTTTATTGGAGATAATTTTTCATACACTGTATTCTTACCATGGTTGTACCTCCCTCATCTCCTGCAGGATCTTCTCCATTTCTGTACAACTTTAACCCCATGCTTTCTCTCTTTCTCTTTAGAAACTAATAATAATAATAATATTAATAATAATAATAATAATAATAATAATAATAATAATAATAATGCAAACAAACAGGGAAAAGGCAAGAAAGGGCACAAAAACCCACACTCACACACATACACATACACACACACCATAAAACCACAAAACTAGAAACCATAATGTATAAGCAGAAGATCTATAAGGTAAAACAATGTTTAAACAGAGCATTCTGAAACAAAACTGTGAGTCAAAACTTTTCCAAAAAACACCATTGAGTTTGTTCTGTGTCGGCCATCTACTACTAGGCATGCGGTCTCCCTCAAGTGTGATTTATATATACCAACTGAAACTCCATTGGATAAAACTAATTTTTTCTTTGAGAGAAGTTGGGTTAGTGATGGAAGCTTGTGTCCAGCCCCCATCTCAGTGCTGGGAGCCACCCATGTGGCTTGAACCTGCACAGTCTCCATTCATGGTGCTCCAATCTCTGGGAGTTGGATGTTTACCAGTTCTGTTGTGTCTGGAAGGCAGTGTTTCCTTACTGTTTTCTACCCTCACTAGATCTCAGGACTTTACTGCCTCCTCTTCCACGTAGGGGAGAGGTTTGATGAAGACAACATATTTAGGACTGAGTTTCAAAGATTTCTCACTCTCTGACCTTGTCCAGTTGTGGCTCTCTGTATTTGTTTCCACCTACTGCAGGAGAAAGTTTTTCTGATGATGGTTGAGCAAGACACTGATCTATGAGTACAGCAGAGTGTCTTGAGGAGTCATTTTATTGCTACATTCCTTTTAACAGCACAATAGACTGGTTCAGTTTTCCCCTAAATCCATGACCTACCTAGTCTCAGGCTCTTGCTCACCCAAAGAAGTATCATCCATCTCGCAAGTAGACCAAAAATCCAACTAAATAGTGGTTTATTACTTTCCCAACTTTTGTGCCACTATTATACTAGCCCATCTTGCAAGCATGTCACCATTGTAGATTGCAGGGTTTGTAGGTGGGCAGGTGTTTATCTACTTCTCTAGTAGCATGGAAAATACCTTCCAGTACCATGGACACTCTAGTTAGTAAGAGTGAAGGCTTTAGTTAGGTTCTATTTCAAACTCCATGTTCAGTAGAATATGTGGGTGTTATCTTCAGCAATGGGGTCTTAACCATCAGTTTGCAGTGAGCCACCATAGTCTTAGCAATGGCCTGTGTGGTTTGGGGTTTCCATGGATCCCTTTAGCCAGCAATTCAATTAGGTATAATCTATTCCTGGCACTGGCAGTTTAAATTTGTGGTGAGAAAGGTCTAGGGCTTTGTCTTCCCCATTATTTGGTGATTCCATTTAGATTTCTTTCACATATGTATATGTTTTATATTTCACATATGTATATATTTAGATTTCTTTCACATA
>JADRCH010000004.1:20664259-20676302 GCA_019843965.1 Rhynchomys soricoides | reverse complement strand
TTCACATATGTATATATTTAGATTTCTTTCACATATGTGTATGTTTTCTACTGTAGTAGGTTTCAATATAGCCCTTAGTGATAACTGCCTATCCTCCCCGGTATTTTTTCCCTTACCCCTGTCTTCCTCCCATCTCCTGTTCCAGTCCCTCTTCTTGTCTCTGCATAACCATGTTATATATATTCCCTATACCATAAGAGTTCCTTCCTTTCCACTTAGTTCCTTAATCTGTACCTAACCTGTGTGGTTCTAACCTATGTGGTTAATCATGACCACTAAAGGCTAAAATGCTGATATACATATGTGAGAGACATTGCACATTTGTCTTTTTGGGTCTCAGTTACCCACTCAGGATGACTTTTTTTCCTAGGTCCACCCATTGACCTGAGAATTTCATAATTTCAGTTTTTTAACAGCTAAGTAACATTCCATTGTGGAAATGAACCAGATTTTCACTATCCATTCATTCTTTGGTGGACATGTAGGCTTTTCCCAGTTTCTGGCTCTTAGGAACAGAGTAGCAATCAATATGGTTAAGCAAGTTGAAGGACATAGAGTCCTTTGGATATATGCCCAAAAGAGGTATTGCTCTATTGATCTTATTGATATCAATAAGATCTATTGATCTTATATCTATTGATTTTAGGGTAGATATATTTCTAGTTTCCTAATTTACACCACACTGGTTGCCATAGCGCCTTTCCACCAACAATGGATGTTCCCCTTCTTCCATATCCTCGCTATCATGAGCTGTCATTTGTGTTATTGACCTTAGCCATTCTGACAGGTGTAAGAGGAAATCTCAAAATACTTTGATTTTCATTTCCCTGATGACTAAGGATGTTGAACCTGCTCTCTTCACCTCTGTGATATTTTGCCTGATTGACATATCTGGGGATATGTCACATATGCTATGTTCATCACATCAAACTGTACTCATGAAAGAATAAACTATCCCTGAGAAGAACTAGCCTTGCCTTTCAAAGCCTCAGAGTAGAGAAGTAAACCATTGATTTTCGAGTCACTAGGAGGAGGAGGTAAAGAGATGTGTGGATCATGAACATTTTAGAGAGAAGTTCTAGAAACAGTAATAACTAGCAGAGAGTTTGGAGCAGATGTCTCTAGCAGCAGCAGAATCATTCCAAATGCAGAAGATGTTTGAAAGAGATTCTTGAGAAGACACTAGAATTGCAGAAAATGGCTTCGAAACATTCTGGGGAACAGTGTACAGATTGACAGGTTCTAGAACTTCACATCTGGAAATTCAAAATTAGTTCCATCTATGATCATCCTAGTAGACTGTCCTTATGCTGCATGGAAAACTTTTATCATTTTATAGATTTAATAAAAGAAAGAAGCTTATAAAAGTCTCTCTCTCTCTCTCTCTCTCTCTCTCTCTCTCTCTCTCTCAGACACACACACACACACACACACACTCACGGGGGGGGGTTATCTCCTCCCATTGTAGGTCTCAACCTCCTGAAATCTATTGACTTGGCTTCTGTGCATCAATACTCCCTCCTTGCTGCTCCCTTTACTCCGTGTGTGAATTCTACTTTTAAAACATCCTTCCGAGATCACAAGCACTGACATGAACTGGAAAGCAAAAGCTCAGAAAAAAAAAAAAAAAAAAGGCAGCTGTTCAATGCCCTGCACATTACATGCAAAAACTTATTTTTGGATTTAGAGATGGAGGTCTTTAATTTCTTCCCTGGCCTCAGCTGGGGCACAGGTGCCTGCTGGCATACACCCCACCTGGTACTGGGCAGAGAGCAAAGCCCTTGGCCTTTCTGTTGTTCTGTCTTCAAAGCTCCTCAGGAAAGAAAACCCTTTTCCAGTACTCTAAGAGATGAGCTGTTTAGTTCACCTCATCTGCTGCCAATATCTTCTGTCAAACTACCAGGCTCTCAGTTACGACTCAAGATTTTTGTCCCCCAAGTCATTTATTCATGTTGCTGAAGCATCGTGGTATCCATGCTGGTGTCCATGTTGTTATACCATTGGCCAGATATAGTTATCTCCAGCCACACTGTGATGCTGAGCTGAACTGGATGCGTTCACTACCCTCGATAACTGCAGTACAGTCTGTCTGTTGCCCTGTGGCTCCAGAGCTGACTGTCCTCATTCTTCCCAGGACAATGGATGTGCCAGAAGAGGTGACAGGAGCAATTCTCTAGTTCCAAGTTCCTCAGAGTCCCAGTTACCTTTCACACCACTGCTCCATCTAGCAGGGCCAGTTGGTGGTTTGAATAAAGTGAGGCCCTGCATTTAAAGCCACATAGGCATGAAATTACATTCTGAATAGGGATCGCAGACAGACCTGCCTCATCTCTACTTCAGCCAACCTCCCACCCTCAAGATGTTGATGATCTTTCACTCTTATTTCTGAACTCTGAAATGGAATAAGCCCTAAACAATAGTTGAGCTGAAAGCCTTGATAAGAGCAGTTAATATGTGCCTGCAGGAGTTGGAAGCCTCAGTGCTTCTTTGTGTTTGACAATATTTCTTTTGACATTGACTATACTGTAAGATCAGATCAGGCTATTACAAATGTGTCCTGAATTTTGGCAATCACATTTTATAAATTAGAAATAAAAGAAAAAATGAATTACATTTGGTAAATAACAACAACAGCCACCTCAGAATAGTGCCAGAATATTTGAAGAGAATAAAAGAGATCGAGATTGAGTTTTCCCTAGGAATGTTCATTCAGTCACTTCTTGGTGACTAGGCCAGTGGTCAGTCCTCTGTGGACTGGGTGGACTGTGTTTGTCCCATGGAGGATAGATAAAATGCTTCCCATTAAACAAGGGATCAAAGGGGAGCCATGTCTTTTCCAAGAGGCATGGATGAATATTTGTTGAAGAATATATTGCTGGATGGCTCTCTAAAATTAGAGGGATAAGTACACTTAAAGGTGCATCTTGTCCTTGTGTGTTTGGGAATCTTCAGGGGACCGGAAGTACTCTTGAATCAGGAAGAGTCAATAGCTCAAGAATGGAGCAATGTCTAGGCTTCTCAGAACCCTCAGTCCATTCTAGTGGATGCAAGAACCTCAAGCAAGGGCTGGAGAGATTGCTCAGCAGTTAAGAGCACTGGCCACTTTTCAAGAAGACTGGAGTTCAATTCCCAGCCCTCACATGGCATGTCACAACTGCCTGTAACTACAATCTCGGGGGATCGAACTAACACACATGCAGATGAAATACTAATGTACATAAAATAAATTATAAGAAGAAAAAACTTGAGCGTCATACCTTTGCATCTCTCCAGAGAAAAACCTGGCTTAGGCATCAAGGGAAAGAAGAAATAGCAGATCACAGACAAATGGATGAAAAGCCAGGATCAGATAGTCTGGACTTTTAGGTGGTAAAACCTCAGCCCAGAAACTCAGTATGTTTATTGGCTAGAGTTGGACAGGAAGGGCAGATTATTGCATAATGTAAACAAGTAGATAGGGTTTATAGTATGCAGCTGGATCAAGGAGAGCGGTTTAGTGAGTCTCAGTAGAACTCTCTGTAGGAGATCACCTTTTCAGGCTGTAAACATTCAGGAGGAGAAAACTATGGTGCACTTTTTTTTTGTACGCACTATCACCATTCAGACATGGGCCAGAGGAAGGCTTTGCCACATCTCTGAGGTCCCTTCGGAGTAGGGTTAAGGGTGAAGAAAAGCTTTGCCATTCTCGCACTAGGTTAAGCCTAGTGTCCCTTAGATGGCTATGACCATGTCAATAGCACACACACTTTCCCTTCTGCTCCCCCACATGTATTGATATGTGCTAGTAAACATTGCTGAGCCAATATCTCTACTCAGGTTGCTAATGCAGTTAGTTACATCCACGTGAAAAATCAAAAGTAAGCTCATTATGTTGAATCTTATCTTACACAACAATTCTGATTTAGCAACAAATGCTTGGGAGAATTCAGCCAGCACCAGGCTAAACAATTGTCCTTTGAGAATTATCTCCAATTTCATAGTAAGGGAAGAAATAATTAGCTAAAATAGAAAAATATCTCCATGCCTTATAAAGCTTGTGTTTTAGAAGTATGAATAAAAATGTGCATACTGGAGATATAGAGTCAGTAATTGTCAAGATGACTTTTAGAAAACTATAGAAATTTGTCTGGAAAAGGTACTATCCTGGCTCTTACATTACCCATTGGTTTCAGACTAGACGGCAGATGTTAACACAGCACTGTGTTGCTCGAAAGGTCTTTGCCTGCAGTTGGTAACACTGGCAGCACAGTAGAAGGAGTTAGGGTTGGCTGTGTGGCTCTGGTTTTCTTTTGGTACTGCGGATTATTTTTCCATTGCCTTTTTCAGGTTATAATTTAGTCTGGGATGAATCATTTTATATAGACCACAACAATAATAATTATTTTAGTTGGTGTGAAGAGACAATGATCCTGGCAACTCTTAAAAAGGAAAACATTTATTGGGAGCTGGCTTACAGTCCAGAGGCTTAGTCCACTATCTTCATGGTGGACAGCATGGCAGAATACAACAGATATGATGCTGGAGAGGTGGCTGAGAGTTCCATATCTGCATCACTAGGGAGAAGGAAGAGAAAGCCACTGGTCCTGCCTTGAGCTTCTGAAATCTCAAAGCCCACTTCCAGCCATACCTACTCCAGCAAGGCCACACATCCTACTTCTTTTAAATAATACCACTCCCCATGAACCTATGGCAGCCATTTTCACTCAAGCCATCACAACAACATCACATTTTTTCAGGTAACTACCTTTTGGGAGAGGGTTTTACAAGCTATTTTTACATATATCTCACATTTTAATATATCTTTATAGCTGTAGTATCATTATGTTTATTATGTGAGTGAGGACATTAAGGAGGGCTGAGATTTAGAAACTTGCTCATGGATGTTGGTATGATCAGGAAGGACACAGGGACACCAACGGAGCAGTGAAGGAAGGCAAGTGTCTTAGGGTTTCCATTGCTGTGAATAGATACCATGACCAAGACAACTCTTATAAAGGACAACATTTAATGGGGGCTGATTTACAGGTTCAGAGGTTTAGTCTATTATCATCAAGGTGGGAGCATGGCAACTTCCAGGCAGGCGCAGCACAGGAGGAGCTGAGAATTCTACATCTTATTCCAAAGGAACCTTGCTATGCTTGATACAGAGTAAGGTTTCCACAGTTCAAATCACCCTCATCCCCAAAGTCTTCCATATTCCTACTAGGATGGCTCACTAAATCCCACTTAAAGCATTCCATTGCTTTTCCAGTTCCAAAGTCCCCAAATCCACATTCTTCCAAACAAAATTATGGTCAGGCCTGTACCCCAGTCCCTGGTACCAATGTCTGTATTAGTCAGGGTTCTCTAGAGTCACAGAATGTATGGAATGTCTCTATATATTAAGGGAATTTATTGTAGTGACTTACATTCTTCAGTCAACTAACCCAACAATGGGCAGCTGTGAATGGGAAGTCCAAGAATCTAGTAGTTGCTTAGTTCCATGAGTATTTCAGCTGGTTTTCTGTATAAGCTGTAGTTCTGAAGAAGTAGGTTCTACCAGATGTGCTGGCAAGTAAGGGCAAGCAGGTGAAGAAGAGTAAGCCTTCCTTCTTCCATTGTCTTTATGTAGACATCCAGAAGAAAGTATGGTCCAGATTAACGGTGTGTACCACCACGTCTGGATTTGGAACTTGCTCTGTCCCAGGCTGGCCTTGATCTCAGAGATCTGCCTCAGACTCCTGGGATTAAAGGTGTGTACTACCTTGCCTCTGCCTAAGCTTTTCATGGTCACTATGCCTCAAGATCTGGATCAAAAGCATGTATCATCCCAAATCAAGATCTGGGTGAAAAGCCTGTGTCTTTCATCTTCAATTCTGGATCACTAGTATGCTCTTCATTTCTGGATTGTCATTCATTCCACATGTAGTCAAGTTGACAACTAGAAATAGCCATCACAGCAAGGTAAATTCTGAAGAACCTACTAGTCATGGCTTGTAATGGATATACACCATATACTAGTGTCTGTCTGTCTTTCTTTCTGTCTGTCTGCCTGTCTTCTGTCTTCCTTCCTTCCTTTCTCTCCTCAAATGTGTGTGTGTGTGTGTGTGTGTGTGTGTGTGTGTGTGTGTGTTATACACTTAGGCCCACTGAGGACGCATTGTAGAGGCTAAATGGAATGATGTTTAAGTGGAAACAAAGGACTTATGGATGATTTATCATCTACTTTGGTAACTAACAAATTAAAAAGATTCATGCTACCGAGCAGAATGCTTGACAATTTGATAATAATACCAGCTCTTCTTTTGGAGAATAGTTCTTCCAAATTGATTCTGTGAAACCAACATTACAGCAATCTTCTTGTAAGATGACAGCTGGAAAGCATGTCCTTAAACTGAGAGTCTTGAAAAGTCAAGGGCAGTAGTTTGGAGTAGCTCTCAGCTTCTCTTGCTCTTTAACTCACTTCTGGGTTTTATTCCACAGTGGCTACTTTTCTCATCTTATTAGAAAATGTCATTGACTGGAAAGTGGAGTGAGAGAATAATGGGAACATTCAAAGCTGAAATAGAAGGTCTTGTAGAAACTACAGCACAGTATGTCTGTTTCTCTTTAGTGTATATACAACATGGTAGCCTATGCCCAATATAGTCTACCTTTAAAACAAAGCCAGCAAGCCAAAGAACGGCTTATTTCTATAATATCTCTTGGGGAGATCGGCAGTGAGTAAGTTGCTTGGGACAGAACATGAGACCCAGTGGGTATTTATTTCCAGGTAGAAAAAAAAGTCTCAACAGCAGCTCTATGACAAAATATATGGAACACTTTGTGGTTTTCAAGATGTGTGGAGATGGCAGGCAGCAGTGTAGTTGGAGAGGATTTGGGAAACAGAGATGAACTCCATGCATTTCTAAATTGCTTGTTGTCTGTGCTCTGCCATCAGCTTCTGCCCTTGGTCTCCACAGCAGAATAATCAGCAGCAAAAGCTGTATCATTCATTCTGTTTGAGGGCAACAAGGTGGATTCTTCTGAGAAACTAGAAAAGATAGCTTTTAGCATCTGGGTAAAACAGAGGTGGTGAAGAAGGATTTAGAGGGGCAGCTAACATCTGCATTA
Organism: Rhynchomys soricoides; assembly: GCA_019843965.1. Lineage (NCBI taxonomy): Eukaryota > Metazoa > Chordata > Mammalia > Rodentia > Muridae > Rhynchomys > Rhynchomys soricoides. The sequence goes on along the minus strand of JADRCH010000004.1, from coordinate 20,669,210 downwards.
GATTGATGGACAGGGCAGAAAGCTACCCTTAGACAGCAACATAATTTGGGAAGGGTAATTTAGAACACTGAATTTTGCATTCCAACTTTGTTACTTAGTTCTGCCTGGCTTAGCATAATTTATCTTTCCATTTTCTTTCTTTCTTTCTTTCTTTCTTTCTTTCTTTCTTTTTCTTTTTCTTTCTTTCTTTCTTTTTTTTTTTTTGTGGTCTCTCATATTGTTTCCCTCAGGAAAGAGCTGGTCTTGACTACATCTCGGCAGAAAATGCCATTTATGGGTTATCTCCTCCTCCCTACTGAATCCTGTGTTTTATGCATTTTTTTTTTATTTTTTATTTTTTTAAAAAACACAATTCAATGCTTGGCAGGCTGTCAGCATACTTCCTTATAGGGTAGAGTGCAGAGACAGCATACCCTCTGCTAGCCCTGGAGAGGATTAGTTCTGAGTTGCAAAGTAAATAAAATAAGATTACAAGTGGGAATGAATTGTTCACGGTGGAAGAAAATAAATACAAAACAGATGGGAACAAAGAGCTGTTTGCCTTGCCTGGAAGAAAGCACTGGAGAGACTTCTGGCGATAATGCCCTTAACATTTATACAGCTCTTCACATTTTCTAAGTGCTTCCTGGTAATTAAGAGTCCTTAATTAGCTGGTATGTGCAGATCATTCAATGAATTAGGTGTTGACTTATATTGAGAGCACTGCAAAATTCTGAAGTCCAAAAACAAATATGACTCATTTTATATTCCTCAGAATTTTTTAGTTTCTGCTTCCCCCTTTCAACAGAGATCATTACAGAAAACCACAAGTGGTCAAAACGTAGAGATGCATGGGATGCTTGGTCCCATTTGATACATATACACATAATGTCTACACCAAAGGAAGATGAGGTGGGGGAAATTGTAAGGACTGGGGGACCAAGGACTGTGACAGGGCAGGGAAGAAACTACAGGGAAGTGTTACCAATATACTGCAACAACATGGCTGCCTAGACAAGAATGAACAAGTACAACACCAGTAGGCATACTAGCATGGAATGAGGAAATCTCACTGGTCCCCACTTGTAGACAAGGAACTATAGACAGCCAACAGTCTCTGAGAGGAGGAGAAATAGTCTTTCCTAGGAATGAGTCCCCTCCCCCTTCCCCAATTAGTTACCTAATACAAAGTGGTCAGCCCTGAAATAATATAAATACAAGTAATGCTCCACAGACCGAGAAAGTTGTAGGTATATATTTCTGTATATATAACAATCAAAATTAAAAATAAGGAGGTCATGAACGTGAAAGGGAGCAAGGGAGAATGATATAATTATATTTCAATCAAAAATTATTACTATTATTATTATTATTATTAATTTTTGGCATTCTTTGTAAGTGTAAGTTATTCATTGTAAGTTATTGTCTATACTCAAATTTATATAAAATACAAATTTACCAACTTGGTACTTGCAATCACTTTTGCTTGTTTGTTTGTTTAATAACCTAATCTTGCAATGTAGATAAAGCTGTCATAAAATTCAAGATTTTCCTGGCCTCCTTATTGGTAGAATTATAGATGTGGGCCACTATTCTTGCCTACAACCATATTATGAGCCATGCCTATATAGAGAAACTCCAAGTTCTTCGAATTTTCACAGAAAAAGCAAGTGATAGCTGCCATCCCCCTTCACAATGAGACATGCTGGCCTTAGAATCAATAAATGCAACAACTTACCCTTCTTCTCTCTCCAGAGTCAAGGTTCCCATCTTAGGTGCACCTTAGAGTACAGGATCTGGATTAAACAGCATCTTGCTGTGGGTGAATGCCATGTCTGTGTGACTAGTTTTTAAGATTCACAGCTCAGTTCTTCCCTAGCTGGGATAGAAATCATACATAGATGATTGCAATCTATTTGGTATGTTTATGTCTAAATGTCAAGAAGTGCTTGCTTTTCATTTGCATTTCTACATACTGTCCTTTAACAAACAATTCCAAGGAATTGAAAAGCCCAAGACATTTGGGATGCAGATTTTAAAAGACCCACTTGACTGTTTGAAGAGCACTGTGGTTCTTATTGATTAACTACTAAGGCTTGCAAACTTACCATTTCTCCCCATAGATCCTTCATATTCCCTCCTTCAGACAATCACATATACATCTCAGTCTTCTCCCCCTATCTGAGAAACAGTGGATTTTGCCTAGAAACTGAATGCAACAGTGTTCAATGTCCTCCCTAGATCTACTTAAAAGCTTCTGCTTTTTCTGTGAGTGAAGCCAGTGCAGCCTGGGGTTTCTTAAGGAGGGGTGGTGGTTATTTTAGGTACCCTTCAAGAGTCTGGATTTTCTTTCACTGTTTGTGGACACCTGTAGAAAAGAACTAATGAATGATTGCAACTGGTCCCTGCTCATTCCTAGAAGGCCTTTCAGGTCTTGGTCCATTTGGACTGATTTACTCACCAGTTTCTTTGGTGATCTTTTGGATAATCTGCTTGCATTATGGTCTGCTCTACCATGTGTGTGTGTGTTTCTGTGTATGTACATATGTTTGTGTTTCTGATATACATGTGTGTGTGCTATAAAAAGAAACTAATTGCATTTGTTTACACAGTTGGATGTGGAGTAGTCCAACCATGTCAATTTGTATATAAGAGAGGCAGAGAACCTGGTACCCCTAAGTTCAAGAGACCGGAGGTCTCAGTAGAGAGCCAGTGGCCCAGTCTTGCTTGGATCTGAAGACTGAGAGACTTTCTAGAGAGTTGCTGGTGTCTGCCAGCAGTGTCTGCAAACACTTGCTCAGAAAGACAGGTGTTTTCATACACACAGTGACATTCTCTTGTACATGTATTCCACCCAGACTACATGCAGACTACAGGTGGGATACTCATATTCATGACAGGTGCTCACCCCTCAGTTGCTCTTCCACATAGTGATCTTCTTAGAAAATTTCCTTACTGACACACCTGAGACCTTCTTTGCTATTTCCCTTGGCAACTCTCAACCCAGTCAACCTGTCAATGAAGATTAACCATTACATGACCAAAGGTGAAACAGTCCTGCTTCTTGCTTCTGTTTGGTGCCTAGCAAAGTCATCTCTCTAATGGACTCATGACTGTGTGCCTTATTTGACTTTTTTTCTTGCTAGGATGGGAGCAGTGCTCTCTTTTAGCTAGATGCACTTCAAGCAGAAAAGATGCTTTACTTTTTCAGGTCTCACACTGAAATCCCCTTTTTGGGGGGAGCCTGGCAGGAAATAGTCAAAAGCCAAGGGTTCCAGAAGTTCAGGGAAACCAATTATATTTGACCCAACTAATCAAGCATAGTTTTATTCATCGTTTTAATGGTGCATTGAACTATTGACTCAGAATGTCCCACAGTTTGCATATGTTTCAAACTTTCCCATTATCTAGCACTTTTGTGGGGAGATAGTCGCAGACTGAAGTCAAATCCACTTTCATTTTATCCCAAATACACTCCTTAATGGTTCCTACTGTGCTCTGTGTGGTACCTCGAACTTTGGTCACTCGAGTTGATAGTCTCAGAGTAGTGGGAACGAGACTTCCGGTAATGGAATTCAGGATCACTTACTAGGTCTGTGACCCAGGGTTGTATCCTCTTATGTTGCAGTATCCTTAAGTGTAGGAAAAGTAAGGTAATTGGTTTCTCTACCAGGTTCCAGTTTTATTATTTCTATACTTCTAAGAATGTCATCTGCAAAGGCATCCTATATAAAACTAATACTTGTTTATACTAGGAACTGAGTTTTGGGTCTGCTCCATGAGAATTCTACAACTGCCTTACATCCCCAGACTCACTTTACTCTTCTTCAGCATGTCTTTGTGAGTGTGTAAGAAAGTGACTCCATTTCCCATAGTAGTTGGCATATGTAATTGCCCTAGGGAAGGTGATAAAGCTATCACCTTAACAAATGCTAACTTGCATTGCTTTACTCTCTTTCATTATTCTCAATGGCATCAGGACCTCTGAAACCAGTGACATCACACCTAGGTGACCCACATACCTGTTGCCAAGGCAACAGTCACCACATTCAGTGAATCCACTTGGCCACCTCCCATCTTTACCTGTGGCTATGTCACTATCCATATATAAAAGGAAGAGCCTTTTGATCTCTCTCTCTCTCTCTCTCTCTCTCTCTCTCTCTTTCTCTCTGTCTCTCTCTCTCTGTCTCTCTTCCCCCTTCTCTTTTCACCACCACCTTACCCTTCTCTCTCTCAATAAACCCCATGTGGAACTGTTTGGCCTGGTGTGGTCTTTTTGGAACCAACCGATCATCACAACACTCATTGATTTATAATCTTGTTATTTCCACAAAATCTGTTGAATTAAAGAATTGTCTTGAGGATCTCAGTATCTATGGAGCTTTGAAAACCATTGGTTAATTCTATAAGTACTAGATGTTCTGAAATACATTATTTATCAAAACATGAACTGAGCACCTAATGTGTGTTGGGAATTATTCTTGCCCAGATGTTAGTGTTGTTTTCATAAAGCTTTTGCTTTATGGACTGTTCAAAAATGAGAAAAGATACAATCGACTACTGTATTCACTAACAATCAGAACAATATCAGCAAGGAGTCAGGCTGTTATGATGATATTGCTAGTCACAGTAGGAATCATTATATATATTAAAGGTTTTGATACTTTTCATGTTAGTGTTAGAACTGAGAGAACGTCTTAAATAGCATTATGGTATGATTAATTTAAATTGCTTGTTTTTACTTTATGTCAGTTATAATACTTTTCCTTCAGTGTTCAATCATATTTTTAAAGATTTGCAAACTACAAAATTTAAGCTAATCCTGTATGCCTTGATTCAGTTAAAGTGTTCTGGATAATTGAGTTTTCTTAAGCATAATCTTTAAACTGAAAACATGTGCTTTAAACTTTTGTTTGAAAATAATTACTTAGCCTGACTTTTCTCACTTAAGAAGGTGAACGAGATTTGGGGG
>JADRCH010000004.1:20633818-20659259 GCA_019843965.1 Rhynchomys soricoides | reverse complement strand
GAGGAAGAGGAGGAGGAGGAAAGAATAAAAAACCAAGTCCAATTTTGGTTGCCCATACTGGAGCATGGTCATACTCTCAGTGGCCAGCCCCTTAAAGAAAAGCGAGCTGTTCTCCACCTGTACCCCTGCTAGAAGCCCTGTTGTATAGAACTATACTTCAGCATCCTTATCACAATTCATAAGAGCTCTGCTTGATGGCTTCCTGTTACTTTTTGAGGCGTGAGGTAGGGGAATAACGGTTGTCACAGAAGTCTTCTATGTCCCCTTTCCTCAACTGTGAGCCTGGTGTCATTGATACCACTATAGAAGTAGCTTCCTTGTTCTTTAAAGTCAGCTGGAGCACAGATCATAAACTTCCACATGTTTCTGTTGACAGGACAGACCACTGAAATCCACATGGTCTCTGCTGTCAGAACATGCCACAGATCTCAGCAGGATCTCCAGTGGCAGTACAGATGAGGGATATCAACATGATCTTTGGCTGCAGCATGGGTCATAGACACCATCATGGTCCTTGATGGCAGCACTGGCCACAGACATCAACAAGGTTTCCAATAGTAGCATGGTTCATGGACATCAATATGGTTTCAGGTGGCAGTACAGACCATAGGTCTTAGACTTCTCAGAGCTCTGTGACAGGGGTGTTTTTGAGACAGGGTTTCTGCTGGCCTGGAACTCATTGATTAGACTAGGTTTGCTGGCCAGTGAGCTTCCATGGGACACCAACATTCCTGTTAATTTATTGGGATTCTGGATACTGAACTCAGGTCCTCATTGGGTAGCCCTTATGTTATTAGAAGGTGTGATGGTTTGATAGAGAATGGCCCCCATAGGTCTTATATTTGAAAAATTGTTTCTTATTATGGAAACAAGGAAAGAATTAGGAGGTCTGACCTTACTGGAGGTGTTTATGTCACAGAGGGAAGGCTTTGAGATTTCAAAAGCCCCTGTCAGGCTCAGTTAGATCTCTTTGCCTCTTGCTCACTTATCAAGATGTGTACTCTCTGTTACTGCTCCTGTTTCATACCTGGTCTGCTTGTTGCAATGGTTCCTACCATGATGGTTGTGTACTTACCTTCTAGGAATATGAGCTTCAAATAAACACATTCTTTTGTAAGTTTCTTTGCTCATTGTGTCTTATCACAGTAATAGAAAAGCAACTAAGACAGTAAGGAATGTTTTGACTTACTTAGTATCTTATTTATCTTAGTATTTGGGTTTGAAAATTAAGGCAAAATTTGAATTAAGCTTAGAGTGATATCAGGATACATATGACTGGAACAGGCACAGGCTAGTGAGATATGCACCAAATGTGATACACGAGAGATGTAGAACACCCCCCCGCCCCAAGCACACACACTCCTGCTCAGGATTTTCTAACTCTATATTCATGTTGTCTTACTTTCTTCCCCTTAGTATATCAATGTGAATATCTGTCTTACTTATAATTTGATCTCATGATGACTACATGAAATCCTGCTCATAGTGAGCCCTGGCTCAGTGAGTCCCATTCTCTCTCTCTCTCTCTCTCTCTCTCTCTCTCTCTCTCTCTCGCTTGCTCTCTCTCTCTCCCCTGACACATTTATTTCTATCCATCTATTTACCTATTTATTCATGTATTTATGTATTTGTTTACTGAGATAGCTTCTTACTATGTAGCCCTGTTGATCTGGAACTCAGTCTGTGGACTAAGGCAGCCTTAAATTCTACTCAGGGATGTAAAATTCGTTTTTCCCAATTCAGAGGGTCTTGGAACTTAGAAACTGTGAAGAGTGTGGCGAAAATAGGACCTTGTTGAAACCCAGAAAGGAAAGCCTCGCTCTTTGGTCTGCCTTTGCTCTTTCTCTACCCCTGAGCAATCAGAATAGCAGCTAAGGTTTCTCCTCTCTAATTAGGAGTGCAGAATTACTGTCCTAGGAAATCTGCATTGCAGAGATGTAGAACCTGGGGATTTTTAAGAGAAATGTCTGGGTGTGGGGATGAACATGGGAAATTAATAGAAATCTGTATCTTGTCTGTGAACATCACTGCAGAATGTGGGTAGTGAGGCATCCATATGTGTTGATCCCAACATATATTGTTGGGTGCAAGTATCACGGTGCTGCATACTCTTCACAGCAACTTTCAGTAAATGGCTGTAAAACAACTTATTTTAGCAAATCAGGTCATTATAATAATTTCCCAATAAATAGATCTAAAGCAAGTGTCTCTGAAGGAGGTGGGCCTTTTTCTAAATCACAAATATCGACTTTTTAAGGCTGGATACCATTATCAGCACCTGGCACCCCTTCCCCCTACACAATGTTGAACACAGAGAAGACTGGAGACTTCCTCCCATAAATGTGTTGCTTTCAGGAGAAAGAAAACAAAATCTTTATAGAATTCCACGAGGAGAGATGAACTGAAATAGCCCTCACTCCGATCTATCATATCCTCCTAAAATGATGCCTGCTCAACTGCAGAGTCTCTGTTCACAGACAGCCTATGACCCTGACATATGGAAAGTGAGAACCAAATAAACAAATAGAGAAGAACAAGCATGGGCCAGTGATCCAGTCAGATCAAAAGAAAACAGGAGCAATGCCAACCAACAAAATCCCGCAACGTCAGGAGAATGTAACCTTTATGACTAGACAATGACTAGACAATTCACTTCAAAGGAAGGAAATTTGAAAATAAAAATAGAAATTTCAGAGGGGTTAGAATGTAGGTTAAGCCAGCCTAATAGACAATAAAGCTCCAGGAAAAGAAGAAAACATAAAACACCCACAAGAGGGAGTTTAAGAAATCTACCAGGCTAGGTGGAGAGCCCCAGGAAAAGGAAGTAGAGAAAGTGAAGGGCTTGGCCATAACAATAGAAGACCAATTCCAAGCCAGGGGCCCATGCAAGTGTTACAATAGTCATTTAAAAGGAAAGTTAGCTGAGGAGCTCGGCTGGGATTCTCAGCACCAGTGAGATGCTCAGTGAGGAGGATCAAAAAAATACTTTCTTGGAGGTATTTAGAGGTTAAGTATAAAAGACTGAGAATTAAAATGCACCAGGTTTCCACAGTTACAAAAGCCCATACTGGCCAGGCAGTGGTGGCACAGGCCTTTAATCCCAGCACTTGGGAGGTAGAGGCAGGCAGATTTCTGAGTTTGAGGCCAGTCTGGTCTACAGAGTGAGTTCCAGGACAGCCAGGGCTACACAGAGAAACCCTGTCTCAAAAAACCAACCAACCAACCAAACAAACAAAAAACAAAACAAAACTAAACAAAAATACCCAAAAGCCCATGCTGCAAGATACAGCAAGGCATTCAGAAATGGAAAGGAAGCATCCCAGATAAAACCTTCAGGAAGCCAGGCAGTTAATATGGTGTGAGAGAGATTTTCAGTGAGACAAATACCCAGCTCCAAGTACTAAGGATTCCTTTCTCTGTGATTTTTACTTCACTTCTCATTTACTACAAACTTTTACAGCTCAGTAAAGTTAGAAATAGTTCTGGGTAGAGACTCATGAAACCCTTCTGTCTCCATGGTAGGTTTGCTTCTTGGCTTGCTCCTGTATAGGTCAACATGCTTTGAGTCGATAAGTGCAGAGGTCCTGTCATGCCCAGAAGAGGCCATGTCACCCTTTTCTCTCTGACCTCTGGCTCTTACAATCTGTCCACCTTTTCTTCCACATTGCTGTCTGAGCTTGGTGGAGGGGGTGTGACATTGATGTCCCACCTATGGCTGAGCACTTCTCTGTCACAATTTGCACAGTTGTTAGCTTTGGGAAGAAGAAGAGTCAGTTTACTTTAAGGTGTTGCTCCTGGTCAGTTGGCCATGCTGTAGTGAATGTCTCCACACTCGGAAGTATTGGAGTCAATGGGTTATTAAATAATTTTTAAAATTGACATGAGGTTGGGGTTATGGGGAGGTGGAGCAGATCTTTGTGGGGTGTTTGTCTTTTAGCTAAAAGATGTAGTTCATAGGCTGGATCATGGATATTACATTCTCATGGATATTTAATCTCTCAGCCCCCAGGTTCTATTGCAAGCTTTCTACTGGAGTGCCTGAGATCCTGGGGTTTTAAACACTTGACACTGCTGTCCCTTTTCTGAGGAGCTAGAAAGCTTTACTCTAGTCTATGGCTCATACCAGCCCAGATTTAAACCCTGTGGAACAGTGTTTGGTTCTGACTCAGAGATCTTCCCCCTAGATAGAGGTATTCTGTTTGCCAGGATTCAGAGATGGTCTCTTCACACTTTGCTTGGGAACCCGGAGTGGACTGTGGAAAGACTTAAGGCTCTAGAGCTATTTAGTAGGTATCTTCCTAAAGTGGCTGTTGTCACTGCTTGCTTTGGTGGAGTCCTGAGAAGAGAGGGTTTTTGGAGTCACCCCTGTGGTAGGTAGACATCAAGATTCCTGTCTGGTTGGATTGAAAATTGCCTTTGTGATGTGACCCACATCAGTTGTACTTCTGAGTCTCTGCCTTTTCCTCTAGCATGTGTTCTCCCTCTCTGCCTGAAAGTACAGTGTACAGTTTTTGAGGCTCCTTTTTCTCTTCAGCTGGGATTCTACCCCTCTGCTATTCTACTTCTACAAGGGTAGCAACCCTCCCAGGCCATAACAGGGACAGCACCCTCCAGAAGGACTCTATACTCTTCCAGTCAGCTTTCTTAAAATGTTCCATCTTTTGTCTTCCCAAAAATGAATGTTTTTCCTCTGCTGCCTACTTCCAGTGTGGCTGTACCCACTGTCTTAGGGTTTTACATCTGTGAACAGACACCATGACCAAATGTTATAAAAACAACATTAATATGGTCTGCTCACAGGTTCGGAGGTTCAGTTCATTGTCATTGAGGCAGGAACATGGCAGCATCCAAGCAGGTGTGGTACAGGAAAAGCTGAGAGTTCTACATCTTCATCTGAAGGCCTCTAGCAGAATACTCACTGCCTGGTAGTTGGACAAGGGTATTAAAGGCCACACCCACAAGGCCACACCTACTCCATCAAGACCACACCTCTCAACAGTGCCACTCCCTGGGCCAAGCATATACAAACCATCACACCAGGTTTTTTTTTTTTTAATGTCATTTTAATTTTTAAAAAAGATTTATTTATGCATTTTATGTCTGCATGTACCTGTGCATACCAGAAGCCAGCATCAGATAGCTGTGAGCTACATGTGGGTGCTGAGAATTGAACTCAGGACTCTCTGAAAAGCAGTGAGTGCTCTTAACTGCTTAGCTACCTTGTCAGTCCCCTAAACTAATTTGCTTTTCAAAAAAATATTTCAGGTGCTCTCCTAAAAAATTTGGGAATGAAACAAGAAAAAGGAAGAGAAAAAATTCAAAAAGCAGTGGACTAAATTAAAAAGGCCTCAGATAGGTGGCTATGTATTAACCCTGGTGAATCAACAGCTTGACTAGAATAAGAACCTAGAGTCCCAGGAGATGGGTTTTTAAGGAAAAGAGATAGTTAATAAAAAATAATAGATATGTTGGGGGTGGTTGAAGAGAATTCAAAGTATGTTAGAAGAAAAAGTGAGTAAGAGAATCGAAAGAAAGAAGTCTAGTAGTAAAGAAGCACAATTAAAAACCAGAGAAAAAGCAAACCCATAGAACTGCACAAGATGTACAAACTATTCACATAGCACTGCTTGACAGTGTCAAATATCCACATGATTGATGTGATGGTCCCTATTAATATTTCTAAGATAATTATGTACAACTTGGTAGGTAAAAAGGAAGATATGAAATAGGAATATGAAAATCAACTCTGTCAGTTATAACCAGATTTAATTGATGCAATCTAAAATTAATAAGTCACAAATAGCAATATAGGCATATTTGGAACATGGAGAGAAATTACAGCAGACATGTGGATTTAGGAAGAAGAATACAGGAGATACGATTTTTCATTATAAATTCAGTATGGGTAGTTGTTCATTCACTATGTCCATGAATAAGCTTGGCAAAATGAAGAAACTATTTAGGTGTTAGTGGGATTTTAAGTGAAGTTTCTTGCATATATGACAAGGATGCTGCACCCATGATCTCTAAGACCCACATAATGACAACACCAGCCAACATGTACAAATGGATGAGAAATGTTATAAATTCCCAACTTCGAAGAGCTATGGTTGTCAATGGCCACTAAGAGAGGGATATAGGTTTCCTCCCTGAAAAAGCTCCTATATAGGCTATCTAATCCTGGACATATGCACGAATGAGAAAAGCTAAATGGCCTGTAGGATATACATACATATGTACATACATCCATATACACAGGCATGCATGTATATATATATACACATACACATATACTTGTAACAATAAGATTGAGTGAAGATATGAATTTGGGAGGAAGGGCATAGGTGGAGTTGGAGGGGAGCAGGGAGTGGGGTTTTTGTAGATGTAATACTAATGTATGAAGTTCTCAAAAAAAAATTAAATTAGGGCTGGAGAGATGGCTCAGCTGTTAAGAGCACTGACTGCACTTCCAGAGGTCCTGAGTTCAATTCCCAGCAACCACATGGTGGCTCACAACCATCTGTAAGGGGATCAGCTCTCTTCTGGTGTGTCTGAAGATGACAGTGTGCTCATGTACATAAAATAAATAAATTATTTTTATAGATTATATATATTATTTATAAATAAATAATTTTTTAAAAATTAAATTATTAAACAGATTATATTTTAATAAAATACCTTCCATAAAATAGGTTTATATATCAATTTTCATACATATTTCATGTCTGTCTCCCATCATTCTGACCCCTCCCTTTCCTATCCTAGCTGTTCCCCAGGACTATCCCTCCCATTTGACTGTATTGTCTCCCACACTCCCTCTCTTAAAACCTCTTTCTTATCATATGAGAAAGACAAGCCCCTTTCTCATTCCCCTGACTTTACTGGTTTTCCCCTACCTGGATGCACATATTTAATAGAAGCTGGGATCCACACAAGAGCAAGGATATTGGGTATTTGTCCTTCTGCATTTGGATTACTTCAATTCATGTAATATTTCTCAGTTCTACCCATTTTCCTGAATTTTTCATTTTTTCTCTATTCCTCAGTAAAATCCCATTTTGTGGGTGCATCACATTTTCACAAACCATTTGTCTGATCTTCATGTAATTGTGTGTCATCACTGTATGAAATAATATAATTCAGCTGGGGGGCATTTAAATATGGCTGTGTATTTGTACATGTGTGTGCATATAGATTTGTCTTATCTGATCTTTGATTGAAAATATTGAGAAAGGAAAAAGTATACAGAAAGAAGGAAAGAGAGGAAGACAGCATCATTTATTTAACAAATTCTACCCTTCAAAAGCAGAGCTTTAAAAACGGCGAATTACTATGACATTGAGAAAAACTAGAAATATGTAGAAATGTTAGGACATATTAAACTTTTGGTGTGTTTTGCTGTATATACTTAGTTTTCTCTAATTGCCATTATGAGCATCGTTCATTGTACTACCTCAGAAGTCAACAGACTTCCATTATCCTGCAGATAACAGGTTAAGTATCAGTCTATGCCTAGTTTCATCTAAACTGATCACAGTTATTTTGCACAACCAATTTATGTTATTCTTTTTTAAGGATTTGAGTAAAATGTAAACACAGTGTATTCATGCTATTTGAGTGAGTTCTTAGAATGAACTTTATGTGGGAAATGTTACATCAGATTGTGCTTCTGACTTTTTTTTTTTTTAAAAAGAAGTCACTATTAGAAAATGATATTGTCTTCAACAAATTGTCTCAGCACCAGTTTGAGGCAATTCACTATGGTGGATTTTGTGAAGGAATGCAAGGGCTAGAAACAATTCCTGATTAACAATCAACTGCTACTTAGTTACAATGGAAGGAATGTATTTGGGACCCAACATGTTACTTTATGTGTTAAGTGCATGAGGAAGTGCATGTGTAATGTCATGTCGGATTTAATGTTCATAGGTCCCTCCAACTTTCTAGCATTAATTTGTGCTGATTCATGTACAGATTAGAAAACTGAATATTGTTGGAGTTTAATCATTCTAGACAGAAGCAAAGGGTAACTCAAATGGATCTGAATCTGTAACCAGTTGCAAACCACTGCACTATGCTGCCATGCACTGAAGCAGTGTAATTGTTTTCTTTATTTTTCTTCCTTTTCTTATTTAGCAGTTTGAAAATTATGTTTTCCATGTAGTTTTCTGACTTTATTTCAATGTATTGGATATGTTTGTTCCATTCTATTTCAAATACTCCAGCTTATTCTGTGTTCTTTTTCATGTTTAAAATATATAGCTTTTGGTCCCTGAGAAAGACACAGAAACAGAATGGGTGAAATTTTACTGTGCTGTATTCCTGATCCAGAGTACAGACCAGAACAAGTCAGAACAATTCCCTGAAGCTTTACAGAGAGTGGTCTGTCTAGATATAGTTTATAAATATGCTGTCTGCTTTAACTTCAAGTTATCAGTTGGTTTTACAACTATTCCTTATAGGAGGAACAAAGAACAATAGCAGAGTCCCTGGTTTCGTGCTCTAAGGGAATGCTTTAAAAAGATTGTGGAGTAAACTAAAACTTTCTATGTGATTGATGGAAAATTCTGGAAAGGAGAGATCCTTGTACCTGTTCCCTCTTTCATTTTGGTTATTTGCTTGATGTTTAAGCCTTTCTTCTTTTGTTATAGTTCAATAAAATCTTTATGCTTTATTTAATTATTTTGTAAAGATCTTGCCATCTTTACAAATAACTAAATAAATAATATATGAAATACATTATTTCATTTGGTTTCCATTACACCTTTAAGATACAGTTGGGGTAGGCATTGTTATCCTGGTTGTGAAGATGAGAAAATACCTGTGGAGATGGACTCCATCTGAAGTTCCATAGATAGGAAGTAGAAGTAGAACTAACTGGGTGGGACCTGAGCATGCTTTCTAATGCATCTAATACACCTTCAAAGTAAAAACTAATATTCTGGTATATTGATAATGTTGTAATGCTACAACTATACAATTATGTAGTTTTCAAATGTTGCTGTGTATAAACCCAATGACAGAGATGTAAAACATTTTAGAGGATTGAGTACATAACCTTGGGCTTCATGAGGATGGTAGGGGTAGAGTTGCTTTGAATAAATTGTAGAAAATGCAGTTGTTTCTGTTCCTTTGTGTATCTTCCTAAAGCAACCATTTGGTACTAGTAGGTGTAGTGGTTTGAATAAGAATGGCTTTCATAGGCTCATAAATTTGAATGTTTAGTCATCAGCAAGTGGCACTATTTGAGAAGGACTAGGAGGTGTGGCCTTGTTGAATGAAGTATGTCTTGAGGGTGGGCTTTGAGATGTTAAGAGCCCAGTCAGGCCCAGTGTTACATTCTCTTCCCATTGCTTGTGGATCTGGATGTAGAACTCTCAGATACTTCTTCAGTACCATGTCTGCGTGTCACCATGCTTCCTGCCCTGATGACAAGGAACTAAACCTCTGAATTGTAAGCAAACCACTGTGCTCATAGTATCTCTTCACAGAAATAGAACAGTGGCTAAGACAGTAAGTATACTATGGAATGACAAAGTAAAACTCTGAGATCAACCTAGGCCTGGAATAAAAACCAGGCCTTCAATGAGTTAGTTGCATGTAGCTATGGTAGAATCTGATAAATGGTAATGTCTTTGTTTCTTTTTTGTATGTACATGCATATATGTACAAGACGTTGCATGTTTGTATGTGCAGGTTGATGTGTGTGTGTACATGTGCATGTTTGTATATGCATGTTGGGGTTACAAATGTAAATGCACATGTAGAGGTTAGTGGTAGATTTCAGATTTCAGGCTTTATTACTTCATTACACCTTTAGTTTTGTTTTGATTTTGTTGATTATTTATTTTGGGAATCTCTCACTTGACCTTGAATCAGCTGATTAGTCACCTGGCTGGCCAGTGAGTCACGAAGTTCCCCTTGTTTTTGCCTCTGTAGTACTGGGATTAGAAGCTGTTTATATTCAGCTTTAAAACAAAACAAGATGAAATATATGGGTTCTGTGTATTATACCCAGGTTCTGTCTTGTACAGTAAGCATCAAACTGTCTGACCTTCATTTCTTCACACTAACACTTCTATATTCTTTTGGTTTCTTTACCATAGCATTTAAGTCATCTGTGGTCTGATCAAGCATTAACTGAATTTACTTGACATCTAAGAGCGTGCACTCTTAAGCTGCCTTCCTGTCTTGACATTTGCTCTTGAAACCTGATGGCACTTGAAGATTAAAGTCTTTGAGTGAAGATGTTCCCACACTGCCTGACAGAAAACCCTTCTGGGACAGCAGGGATCAGACTCTTGAGACATTAAAACCCTCTTCACATTACAATGAGATATAAAGAAGATGTTTGAAAGAAGAGCAGATGGCCAGTATTCATTCTTTATTGTTGTGTGTATTGGCCACATTTTTTTTTTCACAATGAACTCTTATAGGTGAACATTTTTTCTCTTATAGAGGGTGAGCCTAGGTTAGGACCATTATCTGGCTGTTTTGTATTAAGTTCTTTGGGATTATCTCTATAAAATATTAGACACTTATACTTTAAGAGATTTTTGTCCCAGAACATCCTTTTCATACTGTCTTAGCTCTCTCTCCTGTTGCTGTGATAAAAACACTATGGTAAAAGCAACTTAGTGCAGAAAGGGTTAAATTTTATGCAGTTTAGGGTGTATCATGAAGGCTAAGCAGCAGGAGCCTGAAGCAGTAGGTCACATTGCACCCACAGTCACCAAACCGAGGGAGATGAATGTGTAATTTCTGGTACTCAGCATGATTTCTCTACTTTTTCTCTATATGGTCAGGACCCCTGTCCAGGGAACATCCCAGCCACAATTAAGATAAGTCTTCTCATGTTAGTTATGATTATCAAGGTGATCTTCCACAGGCATGTCATCCCATGCCGGGTGATTCTGAGTTCTGTCAAGTTGATGGATTACACTCACCATAGCACACACCCTGGATTAATTGACTTTTCTGAGTAATTTTTAGATGGGAAGATGTTGCAAGGCTTCCTTAAAAACATTCATTGCATGGCTGCCAAATCAACTTAAATCCTCCAACATATTGATGAACTTTGTTTGGATCACTGAGAATTATTTGTGCTCAGACTTCAATGTGTCTGAGCTGTGTTTACCTTCCCATGTATCATAGAATAAAATATTCAGAACAACTGAATAATTTATTCAATTATTGGAATAAATAAGCTTTAACTATTCTGTAGGATATTGAACAAAATATTTTTTTCCTTGCCAGTTTAAACACATATTTAGACCTCAGTAAATTCAATATTGAATAAATGATTAGGGCTAATTTGTACTACATAAAACAATGTAGTTATGAAGACTAATGTTAAGGTGATACAGGCAATTATTTAAACTTTGATAGTAGGATGCATAATTTTAGGATAGTTGATGTTTTATACTGGTTGTCTTAGCAACCTGGTTTCTACACAAACCAGATTGATTGAACATGTATCTAATCCATTGCTTCTGGGAGTGACTTCAATATAATCAGAGGCAGCACTACAGCAGCAGTTAATACGAAGGAACTCATCAGCCATCCCTGCACAGTAATGGCTTTTTCATATCTGTGTTTTGACTTGGGCTACTTGATGATAGAGGGCCAATTTAAATGAACAGGTGCTTCTCCCACTGATAATCTACAGCTGAAAAACAACAACAATGACAACAACAACAACTCAAAATACTGCCATTAGTTAATGAAAACAGAACAAGAGCCATATCCGGATAGTTTCTACAGGCTCCTTCTGAAGTATAATTTCTTAAGTTTTTTTTTTTCTACTTATAGAAATTTATTTCAAAGTTTTTCTTGTTTCTGTTTTGTTTTGTTTTTGTTTTTCATTTTTTGTTTTTTGAGACAGGGTTTCTCTGTGTAGCCCTGGCTGTCCTGGAACCCACTCTGTAGACCATGCTGGCCTCGAACTCAGAAATCCATCTGCCTCTGCCTCCCAAGTGCTGGGATTAAAGATGTGTGCCACCACTGCTGGCAAAGTTTTTCTTATGTAAAGCTATTTTAGGTCACACTTAGGAGTTTAGCTTCCATATCTAATATGAAAATCTCTGGTTTCCCAGCATTATTTTGGATTCAGTTAGTATGGGAACTTTAGAATTCCCTAGCAAACTACTGAGTTTGTAGAGCTACAGAGTGCATGAAGCTCTCGGGGCTTTTTCTTGTGCTAAAATGTTTAAAATGATGTGAATTAGAGCCTGGGAAACAATCATGTTTTAAGATTTACTTTATTTTTAAGTGTGTGTGTGTGTGTGTGACTCAGGGTGTCCTCAGAGTCCAGAGGCACCCGATGCCCCAGAGATGGAGTTACCAGGGATTGACATACACCCTGTGAACCAACTTCTTGTCTTGGACAAGAGCAGTTCATGCTTTTAACCAAAGAGCCATCTCTTAAGCCTAAGGCAAACAGTCTTGGTCAATGATTCTAGGTTCACCTTCATTATTGTGCTGTTCTAAGCTTGTGTGCTAGTTATGTGTGCTTGGGGAAGTAGCCTTTGAAGATTTAGCCTTCTCATTTATGAGATGGGATGATTATAATATTAAAAATACTAGTTATCTCTATGGTGGCAGAAAAGGAGAATAGACTAATGTTATAAAATTAAACTGAGGACTTACTGCTTCAAGGACTGAGTTAGGTGTTTGAATATCTGTCTGTCTGTCTATCTTTCTATCTATCTCATAGCAATTTTTATTCCATGTTTATGTTTTTAATGCTTTTTGGAATAAATACTTGTTTTTTTCAATCCTAAAATTTGCCCTTTAAAAATATGCTTCTCAGTGGGTTGGATAAATGGCTCAGTGAGTTAGGTGTATGTTACCTGCCTGGAGCTCCAGCCATAGTTGATTGAATGGAGTCAGGTGTACCCTGATGCCTTTCTGGCCAGCTAGTCTAGTCTTAACATTGAGCCCCCTGGATCATTGAGCGACTCTGCCTCAACAAAATAGGGTTGAGAAGTCATTGAAGGCATCCTGACACCAACCTGTGGCTTTCTCATATGTCTGCACATGCAGCTTACCTGCACACATGTGCACATATGCATAGACTACCACACAGAGAAAAAGGGGGGGGGGAGAGGGAGAGACAAACACACATACAATGAAAAAATATGTGCCTTTTTGTAATTTGCTTCTTGGTAATGCAGCCCCTTGGATATGTCCATTCAGTCACAGAGGTTTTTATAGGATAACAGTCATTATTAATACTTCAAAAGGCTCTGTGATATGAGTTACTTGGGACATTGGGAAAATGGCTTAAGGTAAGAAAAGTGTATGACCAGCAGACTGGGTGGTCTCGGGGGTGTTACTGCATCTCTTCAAATTTGTATATCTATATTTTCTGATCTGTATAATGACAGTGACACTGGCTTCTCTGTGGGTACTAACCTGCAGGAGTTCTTATATTATACTTTTAACAGACAGTTGGCCCATACAAGTGTTCATATAATGGTGGCTATTGTTAGAGACCGAAAGACTGTAAATATCAATTTCTCCTTTAAACATATGCATATATATGACATAATTTTGCTATGTATTCTAGTCTAGCTTCAAATTACTAATTCTTCTGCCTCAGCATCCTGAGGCTTTTTGTGCCTTACTGTACCTACTTTAATCACTTCTTTATTTGAATAAGTTAATGTACATTTATATATATTCCAGATTTATTTATTAAAATAGCATAAAACCTCAGTTATTTATATCATAACTACGTATTATAAGCAAGTTGAGTCCTGACAAGCTAAAGCTTGGGAGAAAAGCATATTTCTTTCTTTTTCTTTCTATAATTATAGTTACGTTTCTCCCTGCTCTTTCCCTGCTCCAAACCCTCACACACACCTCTCTTTTCTCTTTTTAAAATTCATGGCCTCTTTTTACATTAATTGTTGATACATACATATATGTATTTACACAATATTCCCAAATATAACCTGGGTAGTCTTTATAATATTGCTAGTATGTATGTTTTCAAGTCTGACCATAGGATAGTATTGTCAGTGCTGGGTAATAATTTGTATGCTCTTCTCTGAAGACTGCTTGCTCTGCTCTTGCCATTCTTCAGTTGCCTATATCCTCATTGAGCCTCTCTTTGCAACAGATGGACACCATTACAAAGGTCAATATCCAATCAAAATACAGAGTTGTGGAGCCTAGTCCCAGTCTATACATTTACAGATCACTTCCACACCCAAGGCTCAGGGAACATTGTGGAAGGATGGGTGGATATTAATGGTCAGAGGATCAAGAAGTTTTCTGTGATATTGTGTTCCTCGGTAATATCAGACATCACATTCACAAAATCTCACCACTATGACTATCTAAACATGAGCTGATCGAGGATGATGCCAATAGACATGTTGATATGGGAAAAAATAAAACCCCACAAGGCCTCAACCCCACACAGAGAAATTTAAAGAGATAATAAGCCTTCGGGCTGTTAAAGAATTAGTACATGACATCCAGGAGAAAGAAGGTGGATGGTAAGGATGGTAAGGAATTGGCCCTTTTCGATGTGAGGCAGAAGAGATGATGGCTATAGGCATGGTTTAAGTGAGTGTGAGTGTGGAGTCAGAGCGAGATGCCACTGCTGTTCAGAAGGCGCTGAAACCATCACTTTGAGGCTCTCGAGAATGATGAACCTCCAGAAGCAACAGGTGTCTTCCTTGCAGGTTATTCCTCAGCCACTCACTCCCTTTCACATTTTCTCACTCGTCTAGACAATTCTATAGCAGTTGCTGCTGTTACTCTTGTGCTGATGCATTGGACATGAATTTCACAGCAGCCAGGCAATCCATTTCCAGTGACAGTCTGTAATGAACTGGGAGGGTTACTTTATCAAACACACTTCTGACAAGAGTACTCAGAGTCCAACATATACATTAGTCAAATAGCCGAAAATGCCCTTTTGTGTGCTGGCAAGGGATGTCAATAACAAGACCACATTCAGAAAAGATGGTGCAAGAAATGTTGGAAAAGAACCTTCTCTCCAGAGTTTAAGCCTTCAGGGCTTCTGAGCAATGTGTGAGTAATTGTGTTCTGTGGACATCAATAGTGTAGGAAGGTAATTAGGAGACTGCTTACACGAGAATAGCACTTTTTGCCCTAGAAATAATAATAATAATAAAAAAATATTCATATGACTAAGAAACTGGCAGGGAAATATTTTTTTATTCACTTAAAATTTTCCAGTTGTTGGGGGACCTGCATGAAGACCAAGCTGCACAACTGCTACATATGTGGGGGTGGGGAGGGGGCTTGGCTAGGTCCAGCCCATGTATGTTCAGTCTCTGGGAGCTCCCAAAGGTCCAGGTTAGCTGACTCTATTGGTCTTCTTGTAGAGTCCCTATCCCTTCCGGGTTCCTCATTCCTTCCCCCATCTCTTCCAGAAGGACTTCCCGAGCTCTTTCTATGTTTGACTGTTGGTTTCGCTATGTGTTTCTATCAGCTGCTGGGTGGAGCCTCTCAGAGGATAGTTATACTAGGCTTTTGTCTGCAAGAATAACTCTGTTGCCTGCCTGTTCCCCTAACTGGATTGCCTCATCTGGCCTCAGTGGGAAAGGATGTGCCTAATCCTGCAGTGACTTAAGGTGCCAGGATGGGTTGACACCCAGGAGGGACCTCCCCCTTCTTAGAGGAGAAGGGGAGGGTTGATGGGCTGTGTGAGGTGGGGCTGGGAGGAGAGGGGGCTTCAGTTGGGATGTAAAATGAATAACTAAATTAATTAATGGAAAAAAAATTAAGTTTACCCTGTCTTTCCTTCATCTATTACAGTTTTTCTTTCTGGTGGTTGTCCTTTAACTGTGTAAGCATGTTAGTGCTTGTCTGTGTTGTTCTTGCAGGCTCAAAGAGGAAATCCTTATCTGTTACCTTCCAAGAAGGTTCTTCCAAGCTGGAGGGGGGGGGGTGAAGGAGGAAGGAGAGGGGGAAGGGAGATGGAAAAGGGAAGGGGGAAGGAGAGGGAGATAAGATCTCAAAGATCCAAGTCTCTAGCTCTTCCTCTATACCCTTGGCAGGCTGAACCATGTCATAGTCATGGTGGGGGTGCAAATAAGTAGGGGTCAAACCTTTTTGGTGAGGTAGCTCAATGCTATCCAGCTAATGTTGCCTTGGGTCATAAAGAAAAGACCACAAGACTTCTCCCAAGTAACTTGCCTTAAAATAGGCAGGAGCTTTCCATTCTTTAGTATTCTTATCTATGGATCTTTTAGAGGCATACACACTGCATCTCTCCAGGACACACCTAGCTGCATCTGACAAACTCAACATCTATCTAAGCTTATATATTTGGCTAACAATTTAGGTTTTCTATCTTTGTAAGATAATCAAAAACCTTGTAACACAGGTATGACTTTATTTTTTCTTTCTTTCTGGGGATGTTACCTTGTAGGAAGAAACACTTATTTTTGATAAATAGATTCAGAGATTCAGAGGTTTCAGTCTATGCCTTTATTGCTTTGGGTTTAAGGTGGGACAGATCATCATGGTAGCAGAGGTATGGCAGTAAAAGACTATTGGCCTCCTGACAGCATGTTTACTTCATGAAACAGTGTAAGAAAATGAGGCCATGGACAAATTATGTCCTTCAAAGTCATGTCCCCAGGGACCTCACTTACTGTTGTCATTTCCAGGAGGAATGTCCTCCATAGCTTCATGTACTTGATCTTTGTTCCAGTTGGGGCGCTGTTTGAGGAGGTTGTGGAACTTCTCAGAGGCAGAGCCTTGCTAGAGGAAGTAAGTCATTGGGGGAGGCTTTGAGGGAGTAGTGCTTAACCCCAATTTGTGTTGCCACTTTCTGCTTTTTCTATGTGGGTGAAATGTGACCTGACAGCTTCCTCCTCTTGTAAGCATGCTTCCCTCAGCTGTGCCTTCTGTGAAACGATGGATTCTATCCCTCTGGAACCATAAGCCAAATCAACCCCTTTTTCCTTAAATTGTTTTTGTAGGGGTATTTTTATCACAGCTATAATTAATTAATACACCCAATTATCTAATTTATTACATTAATTGATTAACCTGCCAAGTAATTAATTAATACACCCACTGACAGCTCATTCAACTATTCACTGATGAGATAAATTCATGATTTAATCATTTCCAAATAGTGCCACTAGCTGGGGACCAAGCTTTTCACAAATATTTGATGAGTTTTTAAATCCAAACCATAATAAAAAAGGCTTAATGAGATTATAGTTTCATTATATGTGGAATTTAAGATGTATATTAATAAAATGTTTACTAATATGTATAAAACAAATTAGTATCAAATACTAAGATATCAAGAATAATATTCCATGAGACTCAGCAATGACAGCTTTAATATGAAGGAAAATGATGTAAATTGGCAGTTAAGAAATCTTCCCCCACCACCACCTCTGACCACAATCCCACAGGCCTGTAGCCATCAGGGACCATGAAGTGAGACCTCTACATTAATTACCTGCCTGCCACCTCCCCCACAACCCCCCAGGCAAACCCAGTAGCAGCAAGTTCCTCTCTGCCTGCTCTGCACTACATTTTCTGGGCCACAACTCTGCCTGCATCCCTGGAGGCCTGCTGCTGTCCAGGACAAAGATAGGCCCACAACCATCAGGGACTACCAGTTCTACTTGCATCTCTGGAGGCCAGCTGCTGCCAGGGACAACAAGCTGCAATCCCAGAGGCTTGGTGACACCAGGAACTGCCAGCTTTACCTCTATCCCCAGAGGCCTACTCTTGTCAGGGACTACCAGGCCTGCCAAAACTAGGGATAATCAAATGGCTAAAAGCCACTTTAAGAATATAATCAGCAAAAGCAAGGGCAATATGGTACTACCAGAACCCAACAATCTTACTATTTGGAGTAAGCCCTAGAAATCCTAATACACCTGAATTGTGGGAAAATGACCTTAAGTCTAATCATATAAAGATAGAGGCCTTTAATGAGGAAATGAGTGAATCCCTTAAAGAGATACAGAAAAATACAATCAAACAGGTGAAGAAAATGAATAAAACTGTTCAAGACCTGAAAATGGAAATAGAAGCAATAACAAAAACACAAACTGAGGGAATCCTGGAGATTGGAAAAGCTAGGAAAGAGAACAAGAACTACAGACACAAGTATCATCAACAGAATACAAAAGAAAGAGAGAATCTCAGTCATAGAAGGTATGCTAGAAGAAATTAATACATTCGTCAAAGAAAATACTAAAGCTAGACTGTTTCTAATACAGAACATTAGGACATTCGAGATACTATGAAAAGGTCAAACCAAGGTATAGTAGGAATGGAAGAAGGAGAAGACTCCCAACACGAAGGCCCAGAAAACATCCTCAACAAAATCATGGAAGAAAATTTTCCTAAAGATAGAGATGCCTATAAACGTACAAGAAGCTTACAGGACACCAAATAGAGTGGACCAAAAAAGAAAATCCTCCCGCCACATGACAAAACAGTAAATGTACAGAACAAAGAAAGAATATTAAAAGCCATGAGGGATAAAGTCCAAATAACATATAAAGGCAGACCTATTAGAATTATAGACTTTAAATTCTCAGCAGAGCCGGGCAGTGGTAGTGCTTGCCTTTAATCCCAGCACTCGGGAGGCAGAGGCAGGTGGATTTCTGAGTTCAAGGCCAGCCTGGTCTACAGAGTGAGCTCCAGTACAGCCAGGGCTATACAGTGAAACCATGTCTCAAAAAATAAATAAATAAATAAATAAAATTCTCAGCAGACTTTTAAAGCCAGAAGGGCCTAGGGAGATGTCTTACAGTCTGTAAGAGATCACAGATGCCAATTTAGACTACTATATCCAGCAAAACTTTCAATCTCTATAGATGGAGAAAACAAGATATCTCATGACAAAACCAAGTTTAAACAATATTTTTCCACTAATACAGCCCTACCAAAGATACTAGAAGGCTACTCCAACACAAAGAGAGTAACTACACCAAAGAAATCATAAATAAATAATTCCACACCAGAAAACCAAAAGAAATTAATTACACACACACACACACACACACACACACACACGCACACACACAACCACTACCAACATTAAAATAGTAGTAATTAACAATCATTGATCATTAATTTCTCTCGACATCAGTGGGCTCAAATCCACAGTAAAAAGACACAGGCTAACAAAGTGGTTGTGTGAACAGGATCCATCATTCTGCTGCATACAAGAAATATAACTCAGCAGCAAAGATATGCATTACCTCAGGGAAAAGGGCTAGAAAAACTTTTCCAAGAAAAAGGACATAAGAAACAAGCTGGAGTAACCATTATCATATCTAATAAAATAGACTTTCAACCAAAAGTAATAAAAAGAGATTAGGAAGGACACTTCTTATTTGTCAAAGGGAAAATCCACCAAGATGAAGTCTCAGTTCTGAACAGCTATGCCTCAAACAAATGGGCACACACATATTTGCAAAGGAAACATTACTAAAGCTTAAATCACACAATGAACCCCCATATTACTAGTGGGACATTTCAACACCACACTCTCACCAATGGACAGATCATTAAGATAGAAATTAAACAGAGAAACAATGAACCTAACAGAGGTTATGAATCAAACGGACCTAACAGCTATCTACAGAACATTTCACTCAAACACAAAAGAATATACTTTCTCCTCAGCACCTCATGGGACCTTCTCCAAAATTAACTATATACTTGGTCACAAAGCAAGCCTCAACACATACAAATAATTGAAATAACTTCTTGTATCCTATCATACCATCATAGAGTAAAGCAGGACTTCAACAACAACAGAAACAACAGAAAGCCTACATACTCATGGAAATTGAACAAATCTCTACTCAATGATCTCAGGGTAAGGAAAACAAAACAAAACAAAATAAAAACAAAAACCAACCAACCAACCAAACAAAAACAAGAAATCAAAAACTTTCTAGAATTCGACAAAAATGAAGGCACAACATATCCAAACTTAGGGACTCAATGACAGCAATGCTAATAGGACAGTTCATAGCCTAAGTGCCTTCATAAATAAATAGAATTCTCATACTAGCAACTTAAAAGTACATCTGAAAGCTCTAGAAACAAAAGAAGCAAACACACTCAAAAGGAGTAGACAGCAGAAAATAATCAATCTCAGGGTTGAAATCAATCTATTAGAAACAAAGAAAACATACAAAGAATCGATGAAAGCAAGAGCCAGTTCTTTGAGGAAATCAACAAGAGAGACAAACTCTTAGCCAAACTAACTAAAAGGCAGAGAGATACATCCAAATAAACAGAATCAGTAATGAAAAGGGAGGCATAAAATCGGACACTGAGGAAGTTCAAAAAATCATTAGGTCTTACTTCAAAAGCCTGTACTCCACAAAATTGGAAAACCTAGATGAAATGGATGGTTTTCTAGACAGATACCACTTAGTAAAGTTAAATCAAGATCAGGCAAACTATTTAAATAGTCCCATAATCCCTAAGGAAATAGAAGTAGTCATTAAAAGTCTCCTAACCACAAAAAGCTCAGGTCCAGATGGTTTTAGCACTGAATTCTACCAGACTTTCAAAGAAGAGCAAATACCAATATTCCTCAAACTAGTCCACAAAAGAAACAGAAGGAACATTGCTAACTTCACTCTATAAGGCCATAGTCACCCTGATATCTAAACCAAATATAGACTCAACAAAGAGAATGTTACACCAATTTCCCTTATGAACACTGATGCAAAAATACTCAAATAAAATACTCAAAAACAGAATCCAAGAACACATCAAAGATATCATATGCCACAATCAGTGATATAGGGTGCATACCTAATCACAAATAAGGCATTATACAGCAAGCTAATAGCCAACATCAAATTAAATGGAGAGAAACTTAAAGCAATCAGAAACAAGACAAGACTGTCCACAGTTCACTCTCTTCAATAGAGTACTTGAAACCCTAGCTTGAAAAGTAAGACAATGAAAGGAAATCAAGGGGATAAAATTAGAAAGAAAGACGTCAAAATACCACTATTTGTAGGTGATATGATAGTATACATGATACATGATAGTATATATGATACTAGATATAGTATACATGATAGTGACCTCAAAAATTCTACCAGAGAATTACAACTGATAAATACCTTCAGCAACATGGGTGGATAACAAATTACCTCTAATGAATCAATCAGTAGCCCTCCTTTATAGAAACAATAAATGGACTGAGAAGAAGTTAGGGGACAATACCTTTTACAATAGCCACAAATAATATAAAAAATCTTAGTGTGACTCTAAGCAAGTGATGGATCTGTATAGCAAGAACTTCAAGTCTCTGAAGAAAGAAATTGAAGAAGATAATCTGAAGGTGGAAAGGTCTCCCATGCTTATGGATGGGTAGGATTAACATAGTGAAAATGGCCACTTTTCCAAAACCAATCTACAGATTTAATGCAATTCTAATCAAAATTCCAACACAATTCTTTATAGACCTTGAAAGAACAATTCTCAACTTCATTTGGAAAAACAAAAAGATCAGGACAGTTAAAACAATCCTGTATGGTAAAAGGACTTCTGGAGGTATCACAATCCCTGCCTTCAAGTTATACTACAGAGAAATAGCAATAAAAACTGCATGGTATTTGTATCGAAACAGACAGGTTGATCAATGAAATAGAATCAAATCCCAGAAACAAACCCATATACCTATGAACATTTGATTTTTGAGAAAGAAGCCAAAACCATACAATGTAAAAAAGAGAGCATCTTCAACAGATGGTGCTGGTGTAACCGGATGACTGTATGTAGAAGAATACAAGTAGTTCCATATTTATTACTATGCACAAAACACAAGCCCAAGTGAGTTAAAGACCTCAGTGTAAAACAGGATACACTAAATTTAAACGAAGAGAAATTTTGGACTAGCCTTGAATGTATTGGCACAAGAGACAACTTCCCAAACAGAACACCCATAGCTCAGGCACTAAGTTCAACAATTAGTAAATGGAACCTCATAAAACTGAAAAGCTTCTGTTAATCAAAGGACACTGTCAATGGGTAAAGATCTTCACCAACCCTACATCTAATAGAAGGCTAATATCCAAATTATATTAAAGAACTCAAGAAGTTATACACAAACAAATCAAATAACCCAACCAAAAAATGAGGAACAGAACTAAACAGAGAATTCTAAACTGAGGAATCTCTAATGGCCAAGAAACACTTTAAAGACATGTTCAACATCCTTAATCATCAGGACAATGCAAATCAAAATGACTCTAAGATTCCAACTTTGACCCCTCAGAATGGCTAAAATAAAAAACTCAAGAGACAGCACATTGCTAGTGAGGATGTGGAGCAAGGGGAATACTCCTCCATTGCTGGTGGGAGTACAAACTTGTACAAGCACTCTGGAAATCAATATGGTGGTTTCTCAGAAAATTGGGAATAGTTCTACCTCAAGATCCAGCTATGCCACTCCTGGGCATATACCCAAAAGATGCCTCACCATGCTGCAAGGACACTTGCTGTACTACATTCATAACAGCTTTATTCATAATAACCAGAAACTGGAAAACAACCCAGAAACTCAGATGTTTCTCAACTGAAGAATGAAGAAAATGTGGTTCTTTTACACAATTGAATACTACTCAGCTATGGAATTTGGATGAGATCCCTTGTCAGAGTAGCCATGTTGCTGGATTAAAATTTCTCTACAATTACTAACTTAATAATCAATTTTTTTAAAAAAGAATTCTTTGTTAACCTAAGAGCCATTTAAATATTTCCCTTATCCCAAGCCAATTTGTTAGAAAGTATAATATAAATTCTAATTCACAATGATGAAATATCCTGTTGACAGTGCTAACTTGAGATACTCAGCATCCTAAGCTGTGGGAGGCTCAGACTGTATGAGCTGGTCCACTGAGTAGCATACAAGATCATGGAAAGCTACAGATCAGCAACTGGGAACATTCCAGAAATTCTGTGAATTTGCAAAAAAAGACCTTAGAAAGCTTCGAATTTGACAAATCAGCAGACCCTACCCTTTAGAAGCACAGATGTTCATTGATGAAAAAAGATACCTCATTCATGTTATTATTTCAGTAACTCTCAAAATTTCACTTCATGACATCTATGATGCAGAGAATGAGCCCCCACAAGATTGATACTGCTTGATCCCTAAGCTTTGGACATCCAGAAGTGTGAGAAATCAGCTTCCACTGTCCTTGAGCTCCTCAGCTTATGTAAATTATTTTTGAATAATGAACAGATAACGACCTCAATATCTGAGTGATTGCTCAATGCACTTGTTAAAGACATGTGGATGAAAACAACATTAAAATACCACTTTCTATCTCCAAGTTTAAGAACATGGAGAAGTGTGCAAAACTTGTTAGTGAACAGAATAGAGATGTGCTTCAGATACTTGGCATGAAGTTGGACAAAACCATAAAAATTTAAAATGTGGTTTATTTGTTGTCCTGTATAATATACCACATAATGATGTGTTTGTATGTAACTGGTTAATCTCAGGCTTACTTATAAATTATTTCAAGTGAAAATAATATGAATGTTTATCAAGAGGAAATTATCTAAATTATATAAAAATACTTAGTGTACAAATCTATGTATATATCCTTATATATGTATATGTGGCAAAATACAAGAGTAATATATACAAAATAACTCCATATATTTCTTTATGGGGAATCATTTTCTGAATACATTGGGCAAATAAAATGTATTAGTTATAAATGAAAGTATTATATATTTTATAAACATATCTGAAAAGCTTATGAATAATTTCTACATTAAAAACCTCCAATCTTTTTATAATATCCTGTATAATCTGTGTGCCATCAGAGAACTCCTTACACAGCCTAAAGTTGCCTGAAGAGAGTATATGCCTAGTCTTATTGTAACATGTGCTAGGGGCCAGCCCCCGCAGGGGGGATCTTCTTTCTTGTCAGATTTTCTTGAGGCAGCAGAGGGGGAAGAGCTTCTGCAGAGGGTAAGACATGAGATTCGGGGGTAAGATTTTGTCTTATGAGATATTTAGGGTTGCTGTATAATAATAAAATGTTTACCTATCTAAGTCTAAGTTACCTTGTTACTGTAGCTGACCTGCCTCTGTGATCCTCTGAGGCCAGAAACTGCAGTCTCTGGCACTTAGCACCTCTGCCTCAAACAGCAAAGGATTGAGTAAATAGTCTTTGTACTACCTCAGCAGGAACTGCGGTGCTCTTTCAACCTGCTAGTTGGAAGTTGCAGGAAGACAATGGGACACTTGGAGAATTGGTTAAAGAGTTTATTACTAAGTTGTAAAACGTTTCCTATGAAAGCAATCTAAGGGGAAAAGCAGAAAGATCCTAAGTGGGGAAAGGGAAAAATTCTAGTAAGGGAAGAATTCTTCTAAAGGAAAAAATTCTCCTAGGTGGTGGTGGGGGAGGGTTGGTGGGGGGAGAAAAAATTCTACTCTCTCCATCTCTCACCTCTTTGTCCTCAGTACTTATACATCTTTCAGAATACATGATCACATGGTAAAGAGTTCATCACAAGTTCACACAAAATATCAAACCACAAATTGAAATAGAAGTTTGCAACAGAGAATGCTTACGTGTATCTCCATTAGGAGTAATTATCTGGCTAAACATTCATCCCCTGTCTCAGCTCCACAGGCTCACTGAAGGTTTAAAGCCATAACTAAGTTAGTAGTGAAGTTTTGTATAGATAAACCCAGTCAATATTTTATCTCCTGTCCTAGCACCTAAAATAAATCATTAGTTCCCTTTTTATGACCTTTGGTTAATTGTTTTACTGCCTCTTGGAATGTGCTCTAAGTAGGAGAAAGTCTGGTTACTATCTACTATTACAGGTTACTATTACTATTAGAATTAGCTGGTGATACTTGGGAGACTGTCAGAGTTCTCATTGCAGTTTTGACTATCAGAAAAGGACCTAATAGCAGTTGCACTATAAAAGAGCTTAATAATCACTGATATAATTTTAGGAATTCTTATAGGATCATCATTAAGACTTAAGTCATCTATTTGTCTATATGGCATCACTACAAGACAGTACGTGTTTGTGGATCTGCAGAGATCTGCTCTAAAGGGGTGTGCTACTACTTATTGATTGTTATATATGTTTAATAATAACAGGAAAGGCATATTAATAGCAGGAATCTTTCCTAAAATGAATCCCTTACAGCCTTGCATATAAAGGATGAACCTGTCACAGATTATAATCAGAAGCAGGCCATCTCAGGATAATCACCTGCTAGTTATTAGCTTGTCCCATTATGTCTCCTGACAAACTTGTTATGCCATGTTTGGTTGATATCTACAGGAAGCCTGATCTTTACTTTAGGGAAACAGAGGAGGAATAGATCTGGGGGAAAGGGAATGGATGGATGGATAGATAGATAGATAGATAGATAGATAGATAGATAGATAGATAGATAGAT
>JADRCH010000004.1:20613292-20629639 GCA_019843965.1 Rhynchomys soricoides | reverse complement strand
CTTCTTCTTCTTCTTCTTCTTCTTCTTCTTCTTCTTCTTCTTCTTCTTCCTCTTCCTCTTCCTCTTCTTTCTCTTCCTCTTCCTCTTCCTCTTCCTCCTCCTCTTCTTTTCCTTCCTCTTTTTCTTCTTGTGATTGCTCTTACAGTGTCCTCTTTGGGAGAACATACTACTACCACTTTACTGAATCAGCATAATTCCTGATTGCCTTCTAAATATTTACTCTTACACTCATAGGTAAGTGTAGCTCTTACCCCTCATCAAAGAAACTTCTTTTAGCGACAGACAAGACCATCAGAGAAACCTGCAACTGGTGGAACTGAAGAGAACCAGTGATCTTGGGGTGTCCAGCTTCAAGACAACTCCTGCACTGAAGGCTCAGGGAATATCTCGGAAGAGGATGAAAGAGTGTCCAGCATGTCTGAGATTGCACTTCTAGAAATAACGGAAGCTTCATGCACGATGCAATATGAACAACTAACCAAGACCTTAAGAAGTAAAACATATTTTACATCATTCTTCCCTTTCCTTTCCTTTCTCCAAACACTCCAATATATCCCTCCTTGCTCTTGTTCAAATTCATAGGCTAGAATTTTGAGAGGGAGCAAAAGGTGTATATAGAAGAAATAGGAATGAAGAAAGGGATAATGATGTAATTATATTTCAATTAGCTTTTTTTTTTTTTTTTTTGTCTTTGACTAACTATAGTTTCACAACTGTTTCCAAATGGGCTTTTCTTTGTGTTGATACTGTTTGTGACTTGGAAGTGTTCTTCAGACTCTCACTTACTGTTTTAGTTGTTGGTCATAAGGATTGTGGTAAGAATGATGACTAGACTCTGGCCAGGACTACAGCATAAGTCCCAGTGAGCAAAGAGGCATCATAGCGAAGTGTCATAGTCTTGAGTTATATGGGGCATACCAGTTTGTACTTATTAAGGACTATTAGAAAGAGGAAATAAAAATCCTGCTTACTTGAAGGATAAAGTTTCTCTGGATAGGTCTCAAAGATATTTATTTAGGATCTTCATTGAGAGCTTTGATCAGACAGAATTTAAGGGTCATTAATGTTACAAGAGATAAGTACTCTTGAAGACATTTGATGATCAAATTGTATAATCAGTGGCAAATTCTGTGTTCCTTGACAAACCAAGTAAGTGACAATTGATAACATTGACCTATCCTGACCAGAGAAACCCAAACTCTCTGCAGCATGGGGAATATTGAAAACATAGTTGCACATCTTGAAAAATTTTCAGACCTCTTTTTTAGTTCCAGGAAGTATATTGAATATGACAATTCACTATGAATTTTTATATGACTTCTGTATTAGTCAGGGTTCTCTAGAGTCACAGGACTTATGGGTAGTCTCTATATAGTAAGGGAATTTTTTGATGACTTACAGTCTGTAGTCCAACTCCCCAGCAATGGTCAGCAGCAGCTGTGAATGAAAGTCCAAGGATCTAGCAGTTGCTCAGTCCCACAATGCACACAGGTGAAGAAGAGTGAATCTTCCTTCTTCCAATGTCCTTATGTAGGTCTCCAGCAGAAGGTGTGGCCCAGATT
Organism: Rhynchomys soricoides; assembly: GCA_019843965.1. Classification (NCBI taxonomy): domain Eukaryota; kingdom Metazoa; phylum Chordata; class Mammalia; order Rodentia; family Muridae; genus Rhynchomys; species Rhynchomys soricoides. Next base: position 20,628,077 of record JADRCH010000004.1, on the reverse strand, counting down.
AAAGGTGTGTATCATGCCTGGATCTGGGACTTGCTTTGTTCCAGGCTGACCTTGAACTGAGAGGTCTTCTTGTCTCAGTCTCCTGGGATTAAAGGCGAGTACTACTTTGCCTGGGCCTAAGCTTTTCATGGCTACTATGCCTCAAGATCTCCAGGCCAAGATCCAGGTCTGAAACTTGTATCTCCCAGCCTCAAGATCTGAATCACATGTGAGCCTTCTAATTCTGGATTGTAGTTCACTCCAGATATGGTCAAGTTGACAATCAGGAATAGCCACTACACCTTCCAAAACTAACTTCTTCATTTTCTATTAGCTATTGTTTAGTAGAGGATATGACTATTGGTGTTTTATCAGGGATAATTTTTTTCAGTATTTCAATGCTGTTTGTTCTGGGCAGAGTATATATTTGGAAAACTAACTTTATGAGTTTATGGAGTCCTTTGGATGAGAAATAGCAATAATACAGGTGCTTATATATCCATTCCGTTTTCCCTGGTAGGTATGCAATTACAAGTGATCACAAGCCATTAGAACGGCTCATCTGCAGAGTCTAGGGATTGGTACTGATTTTGCAAATACTCTCTTTGTTATATGGAGACTATGTGGCATATGGAAATTATTGGTTTTCTCTGCCGTATATTTGATCTCAGATCCTACTTTAACAATCAGTGAAGTAAGGAAATACTCATAAATACTATTATAGAAACACAGCCAACTTGTAGATAAAATTAGAGATTTCTTACCAGTGCATTAGTGCATCAGGCAGTGCATTAGTGCTGATGAATCAGAATAGTAAAAAAATGTATTGGAAACTTATAATATGTCAGTATAGAGACAAAGAGTCAGGCAATAGATTAATAAGATTTAGAATGTAGAAGTAATGATAACTAGCTCTATGGGGTATGATGCCCTGGGTTCTAGAAGCTACAAGCTGAGCAAAGACAATGACTACGTCACCGACAACAACAACAACAACAACAACAACAATGAAGAGGATGACGATGACGATGACAATGACAACGATGATGGCAGAGGTCCCATGGGACTCTGGAGTTAGGAATCTTAGAGCTGTGCAACCATGCATACTTGCTTCTGGCTGTATTACTTTTGTAAATAATCACAATTCTGTAAACCTTAGGTCCATAGTTTTCTGATTTGAAATAAATACCTAGTAGCCAATCAAATAATAAAAACATGATGATGATGATGATGATGATGATGATGATGATGATTATACAATGGTAGCAGGTAATTACTATAATGAACATGAGACTTCCCTATCTCTATGAGATAAAGAAGAATGTCCACAGGGAATGGGGAGCAAAATGGTCTATAAAGACACATTTGAATGACAACAAAAGTGTGAAATTTAATATACAATCTATCAATTATACAGAATCAGAACATTTTAGTGGAATTTTAAAACAGAGACAGAATCTGCATATATTCAGTTTTTTGCAGATAATTAGTGTCCAGGAAGGAAGATTCTAGTAATGAGGGCACAGAACCTCAAGACCATGGCCAAGAAGCACCTGGGATGGGAGAATTTCTGAAAAATTGGCAGATGTCAGAAATGACTCCTACGGAATGAAAGTAATTGGTCTCAACACGCATTATGAAAGAACAAGGTATCCCTCTAATGTGTAAGATGTTGAAGATGTTGTGTACTTTGTACCCTTAAGGCAATTATACTTTTAAGTACAGTGGGGTTTTTTAATTTTCAAAAAACTTATTGAAAAGATGAGCATTTATACAGATGGGTGAGAGCTCACAGCATAGCATGGGACATGGCAGCACAGGACATGGCAGCACAGGACGTAGCAGCATAGGACGTGGCAGCACACGATGTGGCACCTTCCATGAGGCAGGCATGGAGTATAATTCTACAGCCAACTCCAATGCACTGCTGTGGGGTTGGATTTTTCTGAGGAAACCAAATACATAATCAGACTACGCATGCCATCTTCATGCTTGGAAACACAATTTAACTGCATACCATTTTGAAATATGTAGTTTATCTGTTCTTTGATTTGGAAGTCAGGCCAAAACCAATTCAATTCTGATCTGACCATCTATTAGAGGCAGGAGAGCACTCATCTGGGATGTTTTTTATGACACACATCCTGTAACATGGAATAGAATGCCTGACAACAGAAGAGACCATATAGATATGTGGTCATTTTGCTGTAAAGGGCCATCTGCCTACCACTGTATAACATGGTTACAGAAGCATAAAATAGAGACCCAAATCCCTTTATACTCCTGAAGACCAGATGCCTTATGACATGAATGATGGGTGGGGTGGAACGCTCCCCAGTGTCCAGCCAGTAGGTAGATATTAGGCAGTAGGCAATTGAACCAACTGTCAGGAATCTAAAACACTATTGCAATTTAGCATTTCTCCACCAAAATCCAGCACGAGGCAGAAAAGGTTTTTTGTTTGTTTGCTTTTTTTTTTTTTTAATTTTGTGATTTTTATGAGGGGATTTAGAAAAACATGCCTCTGTGGCACAAGCAAAATATAGCTGTTTGGTATCTTCTTCTAACTAAGGATAGCTATTTAAAAATACTATATATTTGGAATACGTTTGATGCTTCTTTTCTTGGGAAACAGTGAACTTAGTCTAAACAATGTAATGAATTAGAGAGTCAGGAAGGAAACTATTTTACTCCTTCTTTTGTGTATACTGTGTTCTGTAACAGTGAACAATGCATTTAATGTGCATAGCAAATGGGGAAAAAAAATCACTGAAGTGTCTTTCTCCCAGGGCGGAATAATTCTGTAATGCGTAATGGAGCCCTGAGTGCATTGGAGTTAATAGCGATGGTTATTCTTCTAAGACGAGCCTCTCAGTTTTGTGGAGTTATTTTAATATGCTGTTCAATTAGAAAAACGGAGGAGAAACGAGCCTCTCTGATTCTTGACTTTGGCTGGAAGTGTTGGCTGGCCATTGAGACAATCTGTTTTTGCTGGCTGTTGCTTCTGGGTTAGTTAATGGCAGCCGTTCAGAAGCTCACTGAAATATCTATTTTTATGGAGCTGTGGCTTTCTGCCTCCAGTGATGGTCTTGGCATTCTTTGCAGCCCAAGCATGAAAGACCCCATTCCAGCCCTTCACTCTTGAGGCAGTTCGGGGCCCAGAGCTCGTATCCTTTGTTCTTTCTCGGGCTCATTAGTCAGTTTGTAGCCATCTGTCTTTGTACCATTAACCCACTCATTGGACACCACTCAGTTGTTGTTTTCTGTGTCTGTTCTGGTAAATTACTAGCTTTGGATGCTGTGTAGTCTGAGGCACATGTTGTTCTGATGACAGTTCCCTCAGAAGGGATATGGGCGTTGAAGGCATGTGTGAGGACGGCAAGCTGGAGCAGGGTTTGGTCCTGGAGCAGCAGGGATCAGATGAGAGCAGTCTTTGATCATGTAGAAAGAGAGAAGCAATGGAAAAGTGTTATTCTTTCCTGGCCAGCAGATAAGATGAGAATACAGGGACACATAAGAGAAAATCAAATGGAGTTTGAAGCAATTGACTGGTGTTGGAATATGAACAATAGCACAAAGAATGTCAACATGAGAACAGCAATAGGGATGTTCTCTCTCTCTCTCTCTCTCTCTCTCTCTCTCTCTCTCTCTCTCTCATTCTACTGAGTCTCATCCAAGTGGCAGCACAGGGGGCTGCTTCTATGCCACTCCTGTAGCTGAGAGAGCAGGAAAGAAAGAAAGCCCATTGTCTCTGGAGGCCCAGTACAACCTGGTCATAGCTGAATAGTAAGCTCCAAGGAGAAAAGACAGAGTACTCAGGGCAGAGGCAGAGCCACACTGGCTGGGTTTTTCTGTTGGCTCTCTAGAATTCTGTAATAGAATTCTATGAAATGCTAGGTGTGGGACATGGTAGTAATGACAGAGAGAGCAGTCCCTGCTATTGAAAGCTGTCTCAAGACAGAAAGGAAGAGATTGTGTATGAACTAGAAAAGAGGTATGTCCCCTCTCCTATTTATGCTTTTACTGTATTTTGTATATAAACACAGATTGATGAGCATTTATCTTATTCTATGCTTTTTAAATTTTCAATTATGATTATATTTACTATAGAAGCTAGATAAAGTCTAGTGCAGATGAAGCGCAGTGCTCTCAAGGAGTGAGAGTAGACAGTGACTATAGAGGCCTTTATTATGAGTTTTAGTTCAATGCTATAGTTTGTTTTGTTGCTCTAGTTTTCTTGTTGCAATTTCTTCCTGTGTCTAGGCTCATTATCATTGCTTCCCTACCCCAGCCATGAAATTAAACATTTCTGTAAGGTATCCTAAGTGGAAAATGGTACTTAGAAACCAAGACCATCATGGCTGCTAGAACACCATTGATTCTAGGCTCTTTCAGTAAATAAAACTAGAAAATGCATAAGTGTGTGTATATATGACATGCATCTGTATCAATTTGCATATATGTCTTGAAATCCATAACTTTATTTCAACACTCCTCTTTCTACTCCAGTTCTTACTCTCTTTAGAATTTCCTTCCCTGGCAATAAAGAGTCTGGCTCCCTGCTGGGCACTGTGTTTATTTATTTGCTCAATGCTGGTTTATATGTAAGGTGTAAGGTGACTTCAGCTGTTCTAACCCAGGCATCTGTGGGAAACATGCTTACTAATTAGGTTGGAGAATTTGTACACAGGTTTCCCCTCCTTCCTTCCTTCCTTCCTTCCTTCCTTCCTTCCTTCCTTCCTTCCTTCTTTGTATTTGCATGTAGGCTTGTTTTGACAATATATTTATTTCCCCTCAAATTTAGTTTTCAAGGTGTCCTTCCTCGGCATCAGCTTGAGGGAGGTCATTACCACTTGAATGGATTTTTTGGAGGTGTAGGTTATCGCTGGAATGCAGCCATGTGCAAACTGACAGCAGATAACAAAGATACTTGTATTCTGAGAGGAAAAAGTTCACCAAAGTTTACTTACTTCATAATTGAAAGCATCCATTTTGGTACAACTTCTTCATCCCCAGTCCCCCTAGTATCATTTCAAAAATCAACTATTTCTGTGGAAGTTTTAGAACAACCATACCTTCCACAGACACTTTAGTTTACAGTTACAGAATTTATAAATCAAGATGACCTGAAGTTTTCTTCTATAGCCCCTTTGGATAGAATTCATCTCCTTGTAGGATTTCAAAATAGTGGGTATCATATCTCTAAATCTGTATTTTGTGGTGCCTTCCTAAAACTTGTTTGTATAATTTATAACAAACGAGACTGATTCTTTCTCTCACTGGGGTCTTACCCAAAATGATCTTAACTCCATGATGGGCCTCCTGAATATTGGGACTAAAGGTACATGCTATTGCACCCGGGTATGAGTTTTTTTCAAAGTGGTAGTTTTTGCAAAGTCAGTGAAGATACAGAAAAATTTTTAAAAAGTGTCATAGATTAAAATAGGAAGATAATGACATATCTACCTGTTAGAAGGACAGAGGTTAAATAGAGACAAAAATAAAGGCCATTCATTCACAGGACATATTAATTATGTTAGGACTATGAGCTAGGTACTGGGAAAGCAGCTGTCATGAAAACACAAAAGTCTTCATTTTATGGAATTCATGCTATAATAGAGGGATGAAAATGAATAAGTGAAGCAAGTATATTGCATGATTAGAAGACAATGAGTAACATGGAGGATGGAACACGAGGAAAATTCGGGGCTGGGTGCACCATACGTTTGGCTGGGATTGCCAGCAAAGGTATGAGCAAAACCTTTGAAAGAGGTGAGAGAAGAGATCGTGAGAAATCTGGGTACACAAATAGCATCCAGGCTTTAAGGTAGGACTGCACCCCAGGAAGTAGGCTTCCCCAGGGTTGGAGCGGCTAGATTGGAATAAGCTTGAGAAGGTAGTGAGATGTGATGCAGAGCAACCAGAGTCATGATGAGGGTGGCTATGGTATAGACTGTAAGTAGCTCTAACGTTTTAATACCTTGCAAAGGCAAACCACTTGATCAATTGCTAGATGTGATCAAGGCCTCATTTAAAAAAAAAAAAAAAAAAGATTTGTGTGCCTGTATCTGTGTGTTTGTGTCATACATGTTTGGTGCTAATGGAGGTCAGAAGAGGGGACCAGAACTTGTGGAACTGAAGTTACTGGCAGTTGTTGGCCATCTACCTGGATGTGCTTGGTTCTCTGGAAGAAGGGCAAGTATTCTCAACTTCACAGCCATCTTGCCAGCCTTGACATCCCATTACTATGGCACAACTACGACTCTCTCATAGACCCATCTTCATGGCTCCTACTCTCTGCTGCATGCTACGTTCTCTGTTTATTCCATGGAAAACCTCCACTTCCATGACTCTGCTCTAACTGGGATCTCTAGCTATTGACCTTGTTCCTTTCCTGTTATCACTCCCTTGTCTGCTTTGGAAGGCAGTGAGTTTGCTTCTTTTATTGTCATTTTTAAATGCCAGGTAGTTTGATCAGATTCTTTCCCCTCCCCAAACATACCTCCCTAACCCACTCAACTTCTCTGTTTCATAAAAACCCAAAACCCATACCCCCAAGCCAAACAAAAACAAAACAAATAAACTAAAAAGACCCCACTGATACAAAAAACTTTGAACCAAACCAAAAAAGTTCACAAAACAAAAACGAACAAACAATAACAAAAGCTGTAGAGTCCATTTATGTTGGCTAACTACTTCTGGGCATGCGTCCTGTGCTGGAGTGTGGCTGACATATCCAGTGACACTCTGTTGGAAAAAAATCATGCATTTACCCACTCTATATGTTATCAACGCCCAAACCACCCATCTATAGCACAGACCTTCTATCCCCACCTTACTTGCAACCACTAGGATATACTTTTGACTGGGAATCTAATTTCTTATTATCACCTTAAGTTGTAGTCATCATCGTCAGTCAGTTTGTTATTACTACAGCCAGAAAAGGGTTATTCTTAAAACATATTTTGATCTTTTTGGTTTTTTGAATATATTCAGAGCCCTGTTCAGCCATCCCTACTTATTCTCCAAACACAAATTTGGTACTCATTAAATAATGCCCATTCTACTAGCCATTTCCTTCCCACCCCATTGTCCTGCATTCTACTGAGTCTCACACACTTCAACAGGTAGGGTCTCATGCACAGTGGAATCATGCAAGATTTATATTTTAGTATCTACATTATTTCATATGGCGTAGTGATTTCTAGGTGAGCAGCATATATTCTTATGAGTAAGACACACATTTCACATCCAAAACTATTAAAGTTTAACACTATAATCAAGTGGCAGAGAAATCACTAGCAAGATATACAAAGCAAGCATGGGGTACTACTTCACTCAGTTCTCGAGAAGTTTAGTGAGATGGGAGAGGAGTTTTGCAGATGACAAAGAGGATGGCTCACAGAAGACAAAAGACTTCAACATGAACATAGAACTTACACTCAGTGATACATATGTGTGTATGCACACACATATTATAGTGGATAACAGGCAACATAAAATATTTGAATAGATGTCACCTCAATAATATTGAGTGGGGGTTCAATTCAGGATACATCTTAAAGACAGATACAATATAATTTTCTGATGAGACAAACAGAAGAGTCAAGAATGCTAGCAATGTTTTTGGCCTGAGGAGCTAGACTTATGGAGATCTGCTGGTAAAGGTGGGATCTCACATTACTGAGCCTGTAAATGTTACAACTGTTTTGAGATACAATATAGAAACTTGGATCATGAGTTTAAGTATTCATATTTTTAATACTTGTCCTAGTTTTTTTAAAATGAAAAAGCCATATACACACATAATCATTATAGTGTTTTTCAAGACAGTATTATGGAAACTATGTTTAATATAATATTTAGTGAAAACATGGCAATAATATGTTCTCTAAAATTATAAAAACATAAATATTAATGGAAGTGGGCAAGTCAAACTAAAATTTTCAAAAATAAAACCCATTATGCTAAATCAGTGTGAAGGGAGACACTTAATTTTATAAATTAAACCATTATACAGTGTTTTGACATATTTTTATATTCATAAGAAGGAACTATGTTGGAAATGTAATTATGTGTTATATCTACTCTAGAAAAAAGATGTACCCCTTTTACATAGCTCTTCTTGGAAAGCATTTGCTTATGCCAAATAATAACATAGTTAACAATTTAAATAGATTTACAAATATTTTTTTAACGGGTTTGTGAACAGGGATAAATGAAGTCCTGTAGATATCTACCTCAAGAATTTTATTTTTCCCCAATATTATTCATTGGATATGGAGTGCGCAGTGAAAGCTTGGGTTTTGGAGAATTCCCAGATGCAATATCATTGAAAGATAGTGAGGACTTTAGGAGATGGCACTTAGTTGGAAGAAAGACCTCACCAAGAGGTTGCCTTCTACAGACATGGATGCTGGCACCTTCCCCCCCCCCTCTCTACATGACATGAGTTTGCTTCCCCTCAGTCATCTGTCATGATATCCACATCAATACTATTAGAAATAGCAGAATATGGATGGGATCCTCTAAAAACTACATGCTAAAAAAAATGGTCCCCAAGGCTGTTTCTATAAAATTTGTCATACCCCTGAAAAAACTGACGCTCATACACAGAGACCTAATACCTGACTGAAGAGTGATGGACAGAGAGGTTTGGTGTGAAGGTCCTACTTCGTTCTGTCTTAGCTATGTGGTGGCAGCTGACCTCAGCAACTTGAGGCTCAGTTTTGCATTTGCAGGATACAGGCTCTTGTCTCTCTTAACCATGTCAGGGGTAGTTGTGAAGATCAGATGTGATGCAAACCTGGAAGTGTCTTGAAATCACTACAGAAACTTGAGGCTCATGGTAATTTAGGTTTATATTATTTCTGCTTCATCCTGAATATTACTCTTTTCACCTTTAGCATCATCTGGTCCCAGGTACCACACTTCCTTTTGAATGGCACTGATTATTCTTAAAAAACCAAGTGAAAACCAAACACATCTTTTCCCCAACAGGAGAAAAATTATCGGATGCTAATAAATCACGTGTTTATGTAATGTTATATTATGTAATCTCATGAAGATTAGTAAAAGATTAAAAATTAACAAGCTAATTCATCATGTAATCTTCTTATATTCATTCTTAGCAGTTCATGCTGGAGGAAGGCAAACAGTAAAAGTTAAACCAATGTTTTAAGCTCCAAAAAAAATGAAGCATCAGGCTGTTAGAACTACACTGCTTGCTTTTTGAATAGGTCTTTTGGTGGGGGTTGGAATACAGGATTAGTTTATTAATGAAAGATAATCCACTCAGCTAGAGTCACATAGAAGGCGTCCTGTGTACAGAAAAGAGCTGGCAAAGTCTTAAACATCACCACTTTCTTGAAGACGAAGATTCAAGAAGGCTGTAGTCACATAGAAACGTGGTGGGAAGAAAACATCAGATTTAAAGTTAAAATCATTAGATTATGTCTCTCCCGAAGAAGCATATTTCAGCAGTACATATTTAAGAATCACAAAAGACAAATGAAAGGGTCTATTGGTCTGCAACAAATTTCCATTCTCTCTAACTCTGCCTCAATGCTATGGGCGGTGACATTCACCAGGACGAAAATAGAATGCATTGTGGACTGAGAGAAGCCAATTATTATTTTTGAGAGGACAAAGAAAATTTGCACCAAGTTTACAGCTATGGCTGCAAATCTTCACAATAAAGGCAGTGCGATTATACAGTAGTCTCTTTAAAAACAGACCATCCCATTCCAGATCAGTGACAGAAATAACCTGACAATGGGAATGGATTTGGGCCGGGAGCCAAACTGAACCGAGAAGAGGCAGGCCTGTTGTAAGAAGCACCCCTCCTCCAACTCCAGACTGCAGACCCCTTCTTAGTTATGCTGACCCAGCCCTTTCCACTGTGGCTTCTGAGAAGAAGCAAACCTAGTCGATCTGCCAAGGAAGACAGTGAATCGTGGCTGGGTCTATATAAAGTGAAAAAGCAAAGTTTTCTAAGGTCCTTTGCAAAGCCAAAACTATATTTTCCAATTTCCAGCATATATGCACCAGATTTTGAGAGATCTGGCTTCTAATAGCGAGTTCTGCTGCTAATGACTTCTTACAGGTTGGCTGTTTTCCAGCACCATTTATTACCTTTCAATATGTAAGCTTTTACTTATGTGTTCAATGGTCTCTGTGTTTATGTCACTATCTTCCTTCGTTTTCTTTGCCAAACTCCTGGTTTTGCTAGGATTTAATCTCTTTAGTTGTTCATTTAATGAACAAACTAACCACACAGGAGGCAGGGATTGACTCACTGGCAGGAGTGTGAGGCATCCCACACCATCCCTCTTAGTTGACCGATCCATTCATTTCTAGTTTAGAGCGCGCTCATCTGTTCTGTGAATTTTAAAGGTCTTCTCCTTGGTCTTGTGGTACCTGGGAAACTCTAATTCTTTCATCTCTGTGTGAGACTTTTCCTCTCTGAAGTTTTAAGATCTCTTTATTCCTAGTGTGCTGAAAATGTGATGAACATTTTTGTTTTGAAGTCTATTTGCTTAGTGTTCATCACATCTGTTCTTTTCAGCCCATAGAGGCTTTTATTATGTATCTCACAACTTTATCCCCATTTCTCTCTCTTTTCCTGAAATAGGTACCAGTCAAGGGACTGACTGCTTGGACCCGGTGTGTGAATTTTCTGTCTTTGTCTCCTGTTTCCATCCTCTGTTCTTTATTTTACTTTTTAAATCTCAACTTTATTTTTCTAATTTTGGCATTGTATTCTTTAATTATGCAATTATATTCTTCATTCCAGACTACGCCATATTTTGTTTCCCTGGATATGTATATATGTATACATCTATGTATAATGTGTATGTTTATGTATATGTATAATGTGTATGTATATGCCTATATGTGTTTATGTGTATATGTGCATGTGCTAGGTATGTATATGTATATATTAAAATAAATAAATATATGTATACACGCACAGTCTTCTCTCATAATTTGAGTACATTTCCCATGGGTTCATGTTTTGAACATCGGTCCTTAGTTTGCGCCTACTTGGACTATAGGGAGGTCGGGCCTGGTTGGCAGAGGTAGGTGACTACTTTAGGCCTTCAAAGGTTATACCCACTTGGAGTCCTGTCAAGTCTTTCTGCTTTCTCTCTTAATTATATGAGGAGTCTCCAACCTATGCTCCCATTGGCAGAACTTCACCATGCCTCTCCCCCAGCACTTTAGCACTGAACAACCCTCTGAAACCATGGGGCAAACTGAACGTCTCCCTTAAGGAGTATCTGTCTGACATTTTGTCACACTGGCATGAGAAGGAACAAATGCAAAGATCTCAGCCTTTTGTTTGCTGGATTTTTTTCCTTTGGAGTGTCTTGTTGCCACTTGTATGTCACAATCTTTCTCATTCACCTTGGATACCAGTCTCAATTATTCAGAGAATCCTGACTGTTTATTCATGTTTAAACAGAGGCCCTAAAGATAGGTTTCAATCTTTTGTCTATTAGTGGAGTTTATCAAGGTTGATTTGTGTCTGCTTGGAACATCAGCAATTTGTCTCAGAGCTGTAGAACTATTAATGTATACGAACATGACTCCTTTGCTAGGTACCAGTTCCCCAACGCAACATCTCGACGCTTTGGCAAGTTTGGCTGTCTCATGTCTTTAATCAAAAGAAGCAGGCTGGCTTTTACTGTTCAATTCTGTTTCAAGAATGAATTCAACTGTCAGTCTCTGGTGTGCCTACAGTTGATCCTTGTCTCTGCTGAAGTAAGGGAGCTGGGTAGATTGTGCGAATTCTAGTGGTCCAACTGCTCTTTCTATGAATTTCCAAATGTTCTCTGACTCTGATCTTTTCCATATGTATTCCTAAATACATCTCATGTGTTATATGTGTACATATCTTGATGCATGTTTGTGTTTGAGAGTGCATGTACATACATGCACTTGTGTGTGCAAAGTCAGAGGTCAGTGGATACTCAGAAGTCATCCACCCTGTTTGAGACAGGGGCTTTCATTTGTTCCAGGGGCTTGCTGATTAGGATAGACCAGCTGGCAAGTAAGCCCAACCATTTGTCTGATTCCACCTTTGTAGCACTGGGAATGAAACTCAGGTTCTCAAGATTCTATGACAGTGGTTTACTGACTTAGCCATGGCCTCAGCCCTCAATGCTTTATTACAAGTTTTTTTTTTTGGCTAACTGCTTTTTAAAGTCAAATATTTTCTAATTTTCTAAATATTATTACTTAATTTCCATCATTTTGATGATTTCTTTGATATTTATGTTTATTTTTCTTCTTTATATAATTTTAGCATTGATTTTTTTTTCTAGGCAGCAGAATAAATTTATGTTTTTTTCATTCATGTTGAAGCATAGATTATATTTAGTAAATTATACATGATATAAAAACTCCCTCTTTCTTCAGATAAGGAGCATAATGGAAGATGATTTTTCTTCCATGTATTTACCCAAGTGGAGTTTTCTGGTTATTTATGTCCTTGATTTATATTGTAATACAGAGACACAGTGGCTTGATAGATCCTTGAGGAATCTGAGTTTTTGCCTAAAGCTGGATGAAAGAAAGCAAAATATTAAGAAAATACTTCTAGTCCTTCTAAATCTTACTGGGCAAATCAAAGATGTTATTTCTTCTTCCATCCCATTCATAAGGACCAAAGGGAGCTGGTGACAGATGGCAAAGCACAATGGTTTGCTCTCCAGTTACCTGTCTCTGTTGGGAGTCTCCAAGCTCTCAGATAGCCATTTGTATTCTTCTTAGATTTGTTCCCAGTTGCTGAGATAAAATACCCTGACAAAAGTAACTTAGGAAAGAAAGGGTTATTTCGGCTCACAATCCTAGGTTACATTCCATCATTGTGGGGAAGTCAAGGCAGCAGGAACTTGAAGAAGTTAATCACTTATAGCAAAAATAAATAAATAAATAAATAAATAAATAAATAAATAAATTCATGTCCATATTCAACTTTAATTTTCCACTTTTATACAGGTCAGAATCCATTGCCTAGGGAACAGTGCAAAGGCCCTCCCACCTCAATTAATGTGACCAAGACAATTCCCCACAGATATGCTCAAGGCTAACTTGATCTAGCCAATAGTATCTCAGTGAGACCGTCTTCCCAGATGACTCTGCATTGTTTTAAGTTGACAATTAAAGCTATTACCTTTTATTTCTGTGTATAGAACAGATTCACTCCCCACACTGGGGAGATAACTTTTATTTCTGACTTTATTCTTTTGTCTGTGTCTAAATCCAGTATTTCTGGGTTGTGTCATTTACTTCCATCCGATCTAGATGTAGACTAGATGTGGACATGGATAATAGACTAGAAAACAAGATATCATGTTTCTCAATATTCCTCTATGCACTTGCATGTACAAAATGCAGTGGTTGAATAATCTGGAAGACAAATGCCAAACATGGTGGTTTTTCATCTGGAACAGTGATGGAATCTTGGTGAATGGGATTCAGCTAGAAGAGAAACCTGTTTAGGTCCTAGATCTTAATTCTGCAGGGGACGACTTTCTTGGTCATCTCTTCCTGGTCTATTATCTTTTGTGGGCATACCAGACGTGGGTATTATTTTGCCACCATACTTTCTGGCCACTTTCATTTTGACCAAAAGAAATCCTCTTCAAATATTTGATGGTGCCACAAAAAAGGCTCTTTTGTTTTTTTATTTTAATGAGACTCTAGTTGCTATAGCTTCTTGGATTAATCATTTGTTTTATTTGCAATCTATTTAATTTCAGCGGTTTCTTTTCTTTTCCACCTGGCAAGTGCTAAGTACAGTTATCCAGTAGGAGTTGTTTCTTTAATTTCTAGGCCTTACAGTTTTTTTCTCATTGTAGCTCCAACTACGCAGAAGGGGTCTGAAATAATAATTTTGACTGAGAAAGGAACATTCCTGAAGATTTCTTTTCTGTATCACTTAACTCTGTTCATCTGAAATGTCTTAATAGACATTTGTTGTTCAAAGTCTTTTCCAAGTTTATCTTTTGCTCATTTGGGAGCTGGAGGTAATTAGATTTTATAGTTTGTTGTTGTTGTTGTTGTTGTATTGTTGCTTCTGCTTCTCAGACCAGTCAGTTCTTGTTTTAAGTCATTTTCTCTTGTAATGTTTTAACAGATCCAACCACTATCTTTCAGTGGAGAATTTGAGAAGAAATTGGTTCCCCTGTAATCTTCTAGGTCTGTTAATGTTATTTGCTATGATAAATGAACCTCCACCTTTAGTGGTTTAATACCAGTAGAAGTTTATTTTTGTCTAAATAGTTATTCCTGGGTGGTGGGTGTTTTCTTCCTCTAAGAACGTTTCAGGACCATGGTTCCTCTATTGATTGTGTCCAGAGGAAGAAAAGAGCTCATGAAAATGCTTCATTAGTTTATCAAGTCTGTAAAGATAGTCACATGCATACTTCTGTTCTTTATTCTGGAGGGCCTATCCACTGTGAGTGGCACCATTCCCTAGGCAGGGGACCTTAATCATATAAAGTAGGAATTCAAGATAAGAAAGACATACAGGCATTCATCCTCTTGTCTTTGACTGAAGATGTGACTGCTTCCAGTACCCATGTGTGACTTTCCTTCGATGATGTAACTAGAGCTGTGAGCTTAAATAAAGGAATCAATGTGCTTCTGAAGAATGTATCCTTTGGTTTTACAGGTAATTCCTTGCAAACAACACCATAGTGTAGAAAGGACAGAAAAAATTTTCATAGCTATCCATCCATATTTAATTGTAGGGAAGTAGACTAACCTACTCCACTGAGATCATTTTTATCTGTTC
>JADRCH010000004.1:20553714-20605230 GCA_019843965.1 Rhynchomys soricoides | reverse complement strand
TCCCTCGGCCGTTTTCCAAGACAAAGCAACAGAGCTAATAGCAGGGCTGGCCTGATAGCCAAGGCCCTGCAAGGAGTGTGATGACTCAGTTACAGGCCACGACTTTGGCCACCAATGGGAAGAAATAATGTTTTTATCCGCGCCTGTGTCCATGATGCCTTCAAACAATTTTCCCTCAACCCATAATTTTAATTTAGGCCTCTCATTTAGTGAGAGAACCAAGTAGGCAGAGTCTGTGCCAGAGGAGCCCATTTTCGCCTGCCCGGGTCTTGAAGGCCCAGCAATGTCCGGGAGGAGCAGTAGCTGAGCTATCCGATCTCCCTTTGTGATGGAAAAAACCCCTCCGGGGCAAGAACACAGGACTTGGATCTCAAGGGCATGTTGACAATCTGCTATACCCGGATGAACATGTAGGCCCTTTAAGGTCATGGATCCTCTGCCAATTATAAGACCCACAGTTCCAGGTGATAAGGATTCAACTGGCATCACGGGAACCGGTTGGACACCCATCTGAGGCCTCAATATGAAGTCGGAGGAGGCGCACAGGTCCACCCGGGCTCGTCTCTCCTCTCTTGGCCCCTGTCTGTCCTGTTCCCATATTTCTGGGGGCCCTGGGAACGAGGGCCCAGCACCTCGTTTTTTGGCATCCTCTGTGGTTGTTCTTCTAATGGAGGGAGGAGTCACCCCTTGATATCTCTGACAGAGCGACATTGACTAGCCTTATGGTAACCTTTATTGCAGCGGGGGCAAAGGACACCGTGTGGTCGAGACGGGGCTCCGGCCTCATTGGTAGGAGCCTTGCAATCTTTTTTTAAGTGACCTAGTTGGCCGCACCGGAAGCAAGCCCTTTTGTCTGTCCCCTTATTGGGGTATTTTTGAGACTGGATGATAGCAGCCGCCAGCCCCGCATTAGTAAGGGGTCCCCCAAGCTCCCTACAAGTTCGAAGCCAATTCTGTAGCCCCTTACTTTTCCTTGGCGCTATGGCGGCGCGGCACTCCTGTGTGGCTTGCTCAAAAATGAGCTGTTTAACAAGGGGTGCCGCTTGGTCGGGGTCGCCGAAGATGTGCCCCGCAGTCTCAGTCATTCTGGCCACAAAGTCTGAAAAGGGTTCTTGGGGACCTTGAATGATCTTAGTAAGTTGTTCAGAGGCTTCCCCTTTTTTGGGGAGTGCCTTCTAGGCCTTGATGGCCGTATTAGAAACTTGCACATATGCACCCCATGGAAAAGCGGTCTGATCCGCCACAAAAGGACCTTGGCCAGTTAACATATCAAAGGTCCAATCTCTCTGTCCAGGGGTCGGTGCCGTAGCATTGGCTCTGGCTTGAGCTTGTGTAGCTTCATGCCATAAAGCCTTCCACTCCATATATTGGCCCATTGTAGGGAGCGCAGCCTTGGCCAGCATTTGTCAATCGGCAGGAGTCATGGACGCCCCGGCAAATCTCTCTAACATTACTATAGTAAAATTAGCATTTACCCCATACTTTCGGACCGCTTCAGCCAGGTCTTTAATTTGGCTGTATTCTACAGGGGCATGAACTCGCCCTCCACCATCTACCTCGAAAACTGGAAAAGCGGCTTGTACCTTTCTCCTAACCTTGTCAGAGAGAAAAGAAAAGGAGTTGGGGCACATCTCATAAGGGGGAGGAGCGGAAGGCACGGTCCGCGTAGGGGCCAAAGAAGGCGGCCGCTTCATCTGCCCATTACGGGGCCAATGTTCCTCATACCGTGCTGCTTCCTCTTCTAGCTCTGACTCCTCACTAGAGCTAAGGGGGTCAGTGTCTGAAGTTTCCAATTGAAGAGCCTCAAGGTCTTGAACTGGGTAGAGGCTCTCCCCCCTTCTTTTTACTTTTTTCTTGGGTATGAGAATCGTTTTTTTGCCCACAGCCTTGTCGGGGGGACAGTTTCCCATTTTGTCTTTAATCTCTCCCTCGTCCTTAGACTTACCAGGAGGTCCTTTTCCTTTGCTAAGATTTTGGGTACCCATCCTCTCACTCCGTTCGGATTCTGACATGGTATCCTGGACCCTTTCAGGGGTGATTTGCCCCTCCCTTACAGCATCTACACAGGCCTCACCTTGTTCGCCGCAATACAAAGACAGTAAAACCAAAATGAGGGCACTTAACACAATTAGCAAGACTTCAACAGCGTTAGACCAAAAAGGGGGCAATCCCAAATCAAGACCCAGGGTCAACATGCCTTTCCGAACCTACCTCACTGCAGTTCTGAATCCTCCCTGTTTCCAGGGGGTCTCCAAAGGTGCTTGATGATGACAAAGTTCCCGGGTTTCGGCACCAGATGTCCCACGCTACCGTCTCGCCAGCAAGAACGACGCGGCACACAAAGGATCCTTTTGCAGTAAAGCTTTAATGCATCTTGAGAGGGAGAGCATAAGCTTGCCACGAGTGGAGACCCCGAACAATAGAACACCCGTCCCTTATATAGGTCACAGTGCTTGCCTGGGACATGGAGCTTCCCCATTGGCTCCCCGCACATCAGGCCAGATGACGCCACGAGAGAGGCTGAGACTCTGAGGTGGAAAATTACCAGGTGCATGTGCACTAGCCTGTTTACAACTTGTTCTCGGCCGAATGTAGGCGCCATCTTGTAATGGCGAATGTGGGTGCGACTCGGGCGGCTTCCCACAATTTCCAAATCATTTCTATGTTTTAATGATTTTACACTTTATTGGTACCAAAACCGAATATTTCCCCTTTCTCTTCTGTTTAATAATTTGTGTTGATTACACTTAAGAGGCCGAGTAGGCTCTTTCTTCTATCATATAAGATGTAAAAGAAGTAACTGGTCTGAATGTTGTAAATCTTAGATGCAGAAAATCTTCTTTAGCTCCAGACCTCTTCTCCTTTTGGCATGGTTTTATTTGCCCTGACTCTTGACCACACTGAATCACTCTGATACAAACTGGATAACACAATCTCTTTTAAAAGACTCAAATGTATGGCTGGGGCTCACTTCACATGCATAACATCTTAGGTCCAATCTCGAGTACTGCTTCAAAGAAAATTGAAACATGAAAATGGTGAGCCTATGAGTAATTATGACTCTTCAGAGGTGAGTCATGTTAGTGAGCCATAAACACACTTCTGAAGTCCTGCACTGAGATTCTCAAAGACTCTGTAATTATTTTCTTTCTTAAATCCTCTTTTGCTCAGTTCCTTCGGCAACATCTTAAGAAGTGAAATCATTCTTCCAGAGGATTCTCATTCATGGATCATCTGCCGAGAACCAGTGTGCTTTCTGTTGATGATAACCAAAGATGCCTCATTAGTGTCCTGGGAATAGCATAGAGATGATGGGATGGATAACCAGTGTCTCTTCATTGCCCTTTGGCGTTTTGAAAATTTCTTCTCATTAATTCTTAAATTAAGGGCATATATCGAATGCCTTATTCTGTGACCTGTGTGTCTTTTCCAGTCAAATAAGTGATTTCTTAGAACTAGTTAATATCATCGACCACTGTAACCACTCAACTGGTTCTGTGCCAGATTCCCCAGGAGCACAAGCTGCTGCAAGGAGTCATTGGTACTTTAGGATGATGAAGTGGCCATTTCAGGCAAATGTGCCTCTCTTTCACAAAAGCTTGTTTCCATCTGACAAACACTGTGGTGTCCTCTGACACAGAGGAGCTGGCAGACCCCAGTATTGCCTGCTTGATTAGTGGCTATGCTTCTTTGCACACCATGAGTCTCCTATTTAACTTGTCATGTGGAGAAGAATAGGCACAGTTTCATGCAGTGCAGAGTCAGGGAAGGCATGTGGATATCTGCCTTGGAAGTTCATAGTGGTGTGGCATCCATTTACTTGGGCTGATTTCTTGGGTTGAATATAGTGAAATGCACTCATATTGTGCCCTTGGATTATTTTTAATTATGCAGTGGTTATGGGAAAACGTATCTCAACCGACAGCTGGGATCGTGTAGTATAAATGTCTTTTTCAAGGTCATATATGTCACATGGCAATGGAATAGTGGTGATAGAATTTTAGTCTTGATTGAGAATGCTCCAGAGCTAGAGATGAAGATTCCTATAGACAACATATACACCATTTCTCAGGCACTGCCCACCTTTTTTTTTTTTTTTTTTAAATGCTTTTTTGGATTATAATACATTTACATTTTATTTCTCTCTTCCCTTCTCTTCCTCCAAACCCTCCCATACACCCTTCCCCAATCTCCTTCAAGGTGGTCACCTGTTTCTTCACTAATTATGATAGTGTGCATATATGCACATACATATGTACCCTAAGGATAACTGTTGAGTCTGCATGTTACTTCTTTTTAGGGCTGACTGATCAATTTTGGAGGATGTTTCCTGAGCCACTGAGAAGTAAGTAAACTCTTCAGTGTTTGAGTGGCGATAGATGCCCATTAAGTCCATTTGCTTTGTGACATTCTTTTAACTCCAGCATGTCTCTGTTAAGCTTTTTTTTTTTTTTCTGTCTTACGAACTTTATTAGTCCTGGGAAAAGGGGGACAAGCA
Source organism: Rhynchomys soricoides (assembly GCA_019843965.1). Classification (NCBI taxonomy): domain Eukaryota; kingdom Metazoa; phylum Chordata; class Mammalia; order Rodentia; family Muridae; genus Rhynchomys; species Rhynchomys soricoides. The sequence continues at coordinate 20,600,732 of JADRCH010000004.1, read as the reverse complement.
GCTCCTGTCTCTTCATTCCACTACTGTTTGCCTTTGCCATTGATGGGACAGTTTACATGGTCAAGGGAGGACAGAAAGGCCTTGATTGTGGGCTGGACACTGAGATGAGCCACATAGGCAGAGAGCAGGGGGAAGTTGTCCAGGCAGCCATGGGCCAGGACTCAGTGGATCAGCAGCAGGTTTCAGTAAGTTGTAATCGCCAAAGGTAATCTGTCACCCACGCTGAAAGCTTTCCTTCCCTGGTTCTGGGACAGCAGGGTCTCAAAAGGCTTCAGATGCCCAGGCAGGGCCTCCACACTGTCATCCTTACTATTCTCATATTTGCAGCGAAGGTCCTCCACCCCATCATTCACCATATCTACCAGGGTGGCCTCCCTTCTCTGGTCTTTCCTGTAAAGCCCAAAAGTACTGCCCAGGTGCCTCAAGATGGCATCAGATTGGTAAAGGGTGAGGTCTCCATCCTTAAACGTGGGAAGCTGTTCATACATGCAAGCCTTGTGTCCAGGTATCTTTGGTAACCACCTCCTCCTTCCAGCTCTGGTCTTGGTCAGCCAGCAGCATGCGAATGGCCTCACACCGCCCTCCAGCTGGGAAGTAGATGTCGGTATTCCACGGCATGACTGCTGCGTAGACAGAGGTGTGGATTCAGTGCTGCATAGATGGTGAGGTATGTCGGGCATGGATGCAAACCTCTGTTTAGCCTTTATCTCTATTAGAGATATGTCTATTAGTGAGGTCACTCATCACCGAAGTGAAAATTTCTGGTTTCTTGGGAAACTCAGTTGTGTTACATGATGTTTTTCTAAAAGCTGTCTTTTCTTTTTCTTATTTCTCCCTTTTTAAAAAATTTTTTATTTAATCTTTATTTTTTTATACTCCAGATTTTATCTACCCTCTGACTGTTCCCCATCCCATATCTCCTTCCCCCTAAGACCCCCCACTGTCTTCACAAGGATGTCCCCACTCCCCACCCCCCACCCCACCTGACCTCTCCATTCCATGGGGCCTCCAGTTTCTTGAGGTTAGGTGCATCTTCTCTGACTGAACCCAGACCCCGCAGTCCTCTGCTGTCTATGTGTTGGGGGCCTCATATCAGCTGGTGTATGCTGCCTGGTTGGTGGTCCAGTGTCTGAGAGATCTCCAGGGTCCAGGTTAGTTCAGACTGCTGGTCCTCCTACAGGGTCGCCCTCCTCCTCAGCTTCTTCCAGCTTTTCCCTAATTCAACCACTGGGATCAGCAGCTTCTGTCCATTGGTTAGGTGTAAATATCTGCATCTGACTCTTTCAGCTGCTTTTTGGGTCTTTCAGGTAGTCATGGGTCGCTTTTTGTGAGTGCTCCATAACCTCAGTAATAGTGTCAGGCCTTGGGGCCTCCCCTTGGCCTGGATCCTGTCACTGGACCTTCTTTTCCTCAGGCTCCTCTCCATTTCCATCCAGGCAGTTCTTTCAGACAGGAACAATTATGGGTCAGAGTTTTGACTGTGGGATGGCAACCCCATCCTTCATTTGATACCCTGCCTTTCTGCTGGAGGTGGGCTCTACAAGTTCCCTCTCCCTACTGTAGGGCATTTCATCTAAGGTCCCTCTCTTTGAGTCCTGAGAGTCTGTCACCTCCCAGGTCTCTGGTGCATTCTGGTGGGTTCCCCTCCAACCTCCTACCTCCTGAGGTTGCCTGCTTCGTTCTTTCTGCTGGCCCTCAGGGCTTCAGTCTCCCCACCCATCCCTGATCATATTCCCCTCTTCCTTTTTTTGTCCCCCTTCCCACCCAAGTCTCTTCCTCCCTCTCCCCTTGTGATTTTAAAAGCTGTCTCATGATAGGATGTTTTGCTGAAACAAACCTGTGAGAGGATCTTTTGTTAAAGCAGTCATGTGAGAGGGCATGTGCTGTTTTAACGGAATAGATGCTTGCGATTGATTGTGTGTGACGGTTGGAATATAAATGGAACCACATAAACAGGAAAAGGATGCTTTTGCATTGAGAGGCCATGCGACACTTCATGGTTTTCGCTGTTCTTTGCTGGTCTTCATTGGCCTTGCAATGCTTCATTGGTCTTGGTTGGCCCTGGAACTCTTCACTGGTCTCACTTCCTTGCTGAGCTTCTCTGAGCTTTGCTGGGCTTCTCTGGTTTCACTTCCTATAGAGAAATGCACCAAAGAACTTCTCGTGGTCTTCTGACTGCTTCTTACTGCTTCTGTTGACTTGTGCCAATTTAGCAAGCCTTGCAGTTTCTGCTGGATCAAGCAGCTGCTACTGATTCATGTTTGGTATTTGCTATTGAATTGGACTGCTGGTATCCTGTCAGCAAAGAGTGGAATTGCCCCAAAGAATTACTTCTAAACAGGTCCACAAACCCCATTTTCTATTATCCTTCTAGTTCCCCAACCTGGAGTTGGTGGGTCTGAAGGGAGGTTGAAGTATTCAACAACCATGAGTAAAGTAGGTTTAGAAAAAATCCAAGCCTACATACCATCACTGTGTAAGGGTCAGTGTTTGAGTTTAGCTTTAATAATATTTCTTTTTATGAACTTGGTGCCCTTCTGTTTGCTGCATAAATATTTAGGACTATAACATCATCTTGGTGGATTTATACACATATATACATATACACAGACATGCCTTAGAAAGACAAACTGTAAAATGTGATTGTAATAAGAATATAATCATTTCATAAAAATACCCAAAATTTGGACAGCTACTTTAAGGGAGGAACTAAATATGGAGTAATGAGATGTCTTAGTCTGGTTTCTTTTTTATTTTCATGTGTGTGTGTGTGTGTGTGTGTGTGTGCATGTGTGTGTATATGTGGATATGGCTACTATATGCATTCGTGCACATACAGAAGCTAGAGAAGGATGTCAGCTATCCTGATCCATCCCTCTCCATCATATTCCTTTGAGACAGGGTCTCTCCCTGAATCTGAAGCTGGTTTATCAACCAGCAGGCCCCAGTGGTCTTCGAGCCCTACCTCCCTGTTATAGAAGCTATGTCATGTAGGAACACACTTAGCTTTTTCTGGACTCTGTGAATTGGGACTCAGATTCTTTTGCTTCTGTAGCACTTTCACCTGCTGGGTTCATTTTCTGCTGTTATTCCAAAGTGACTGAGGCAGAGGGCTTTATAAAAGAAAGAAGTTTATTTTGGGTCATGGTTTTGGAAGCTGAGAAATCCTGAATGTCGTGAAGATGCCTATTTCTTTCCTGGTATGCTGCTTCAACTCCTGGTAGTGAGCTTCAAGGCTAACTGGCACATGAGAGTGAGGTGAAACACAAAGGGAAGAATCATTTTGTAATAACTCACATGTTTTAAAGATTCATTTTTTAATTGATATATATGTGTGTATGTCTGTGTGGGTGCAGGTGCCTGACTAGGCTATAAGAGAGTGGTAGAGTCAATCTGTAGAGCTTGCATTGTGGTTGTGAGCTGCCTGAAGTGAGTATGCTAACCACTGAGCAATGTTTCCTCACCCCTGAGGTAGCTAATTCAGCCCTGAGAAAGCAAGAGCTCCAAGAAAAGCATAAATTATGGACCTAGTTTCTTCTTTTGTTTTTAATCTTTTATTTTTGTTGTACCCATAAATATTTTACAGAGTAAAGAAATATAGTATAAACCTGAAATTCTATGTCTTCTCATCCTTTTTACTGTAGAGATATGAATTTTTGCACAAATATAATCAGTGTGCAGTAATTTCTGTTTTGATAACATCTGTCTGGATTCTCAATGTTTTGCATACAGTCTTACATATATCACTTAAATATTATGTAAGTTTATGATAGCAAGAGCAATACATCAAACTTTATCCATTTCTTAGCTAACAGGCTTTTTAAAAACATCAATAAAATTTCTAAAAGCCTCTATGTAGAAGTAGGTCTATTTATATTTCTAAGTATTATCTTGGACACAGGCTACTCAAAGTCGCATCAGTTGTAGAGATCTGGCTAGTCTTCTAAAACGTTCTTCAAAATGACTGAGAATGCTTAATGCTACTGCTGTGAAGATGTACACAAATCCAGAGCCCCCTTCCAACACCACAGCAGCAATGGAATCCCAACGTATCTTGCAGAGGGAAAACATGACCACACTAAGTAAAGTTCATGCATGTTTACTTAGGTATTTCATTTTCTTTCCAGTTACAGTATGTACTGCTTGGTGATCAATCCTTACTTCATGGATGAGTTATCCTTATATTTTAAAGACAGGATCTCAGATAGCCCTGATTGGCCTCACTCTCACTATATGGGTAAAGATTATCTTCAATGTCTGACATTCCTGCTATTACATTCCAGGGTGTTGGGATTAGAGTTGTGTGCTCCCATGTCCAGTTGTATGTGGTCCTGAGAATTGAATCCAGTGTATTGTGTGTGAGATGAGTACTTTATGAACTGAGTTACATCTCTAACACTGAGCCATCTTCATTATTGAAAGAGTAGCTTACATGTAATTGCTTCTACTTCTGCATACCAGCTCTGTTCTCCATAGAAAGAACTGACAATCGTGCAAGCAAAGAAACCTGTAAAGGAACTTGAACATGTAAATAGGACAAAGGGAATGGAAAAAGAAATGGTATTTTCACCCACACACACCAACTCCCATCCCTTGCAGAAGAGGAAGGTGAAAAGCAAACACTGAAGACAGAATATAAACACTACAGCATTTTATGGGTAGAAGATACTCAGAATCTTGAATGCATGAATAATCCCAGCCTTGGGTTCATGATGAATGGGTTGGGTCAGTGTAAGCAGAACCCTGGCCTTCTCACTGCCCCTCCTTCCTTAAATTTCACTGTTTCTAGGTTTCAGGCTGGTATGTTGAGCCAAACAGAACTTTGAAGGATGGGCTAGTTTAAATCTGAATCCTGCAAAACAGGGTTAAAAGCCTTGGATTCAGAAATAGGATGAGGTGAAAGCTTTGCTTCAGCTTCTTGCATGAGCTGGCACTTAAGGAACTCTTTGTTAGGGGATTAGGTTTCTACTTAAATTACTATACAATGTTAGTTTCTTCTGTGTGTGTGTGTGTGTGTGTGTATGTGTGTGTGTGTGTGTGAGAGAGAGAGATAGAGAGATAGAGAGAGAGAGATTTTATTACTATTTAAACATTTCAAAGGATTATTTGCAATGTAAAATAAAAACACCAAGAATGATTGGATCTGGATAACTAAACAATTCTGAACAAAGAAAGCAAAAACTCCATAAGACTTAACAAGGTCCACCTTTAGTCAAGAGAAGTGGTGCTTCTTGGAACATGATGGAAGCATTCTTCAGTGCTAGGTGCGATATCGTCAATTTTATCTCATTTCTAACAGAGTGTAGGAGAAACACTATTAGCTTTCATTTATTTAAATCCTTACAAGAGCTAGAAATCTCAGACAATACTGTGAATCAGTTTGGAGGGTTATCTAGGGTATGTGTCAATCCAAGCAAAAATTATTTTAGGATCAATTTTGTTTCGACATGTTTTGGAGAATATCCAAGTTTGATGTAAAAACTCCCAGAAAATATAAAAAACCAAAATACCTCCAAAATGATCAACTAAATTAGTACTGAAATTGGGCAGTTTGTATGTCAATTACCACCAAAATAATGCCTCAGCCTTTTTTCTTTTTAATTCCCCCAGTTATAACATAAACTTCACATTGTGGTTGTCTTGCAGCTCACAGGCTGGGTAGGACTTGCAAACACTGGGTGACTTTGAACTTCCATATTATCCTAGACACAGAGGGGTGTTCTTGGAAGTTGGTGCTATTTCTGTTTCTTGCATCAAATTTCAATACATTTCTGTTAGACGTGTTGACATTTTCTGCATTTTATTTTAGTATATAAAAAAGTTAAATTTTTTAAAAAAAAGGCATAAAAAAAGAAAGGAACTGAAAAGGAGGAAGAACATCACATTTCCTATAGCTTCACCGTCTGCCATTCCAGTGCTCTTTTCTCAGTTCCACACTCCACTAAGTCAGAGTGCAGTTTGAAGAACAACTCCTCTGGATGGACTGTGCACCCAAATGAGCCTGGACAGGCGTTTGAGCACATGAGGCAGACAAGGAGACTGAGAGGAAACATGATACGCCCTCTCCCTGCTCCCCTTTCCACTTCTTATCTTGGGGAATAGGCAGAAACATGAACACCCCTTCCATCCCATTTCTTATTTGGGGCATAGGTAAGAGGAAAGAGAACACTGAAGAGTGAATATTTAATTTTGATGAGATCATGCTACCAACTCTGAACAGAAAAAACCTGATTTATTTCCTCTGTGTTCTAAATTTCGGACTACTTCTTGATAGAACTTTTGTAATAATAGTTAGGGCACTTTATTCTTTCATCACAAAATAAACCTTTTTGTAGACATTTTTACACATGTGCATAATGCATCCTGACCGACTCTTCTCCTCCTCTCCCATATCCTTCCAATCCTGCTCATTCCTACAAATCTCCCTCACATTCATTTCTGTTGGTTTTGTTGTGTGATCCTCTGAGCTTACAGGGGCCATCCATGTGTCTTGGTCCAGGAGAACATTGATACTTTGTTCTTACAAGTAATTGCTAATGACAGTAGGGCTTGTACAGTTCTCGGATACTCTGAAACCCATGATGGTTACCAAAGAACAGATGCACACTAACTTCTCATGTGGTTCTCGGCAGGAAAGAGTTTCAGCACAAACACAAAGAACACGTTCCGGCAGGTCCATGCCTGTGCAATTTAGTCATACAGAAGGAACCTAACTCTCTTCTATTATTTATACTTACATTTAGTCTACTTCATATTGGATACATTTACCTTTGAATAAAGTAAAACTCCAAGTATTAATTTATGTGTAAGTATATTTGTTTGTTCGTGTTTGAAAGAGAGATGCAGTTTGCAAATGAAGTTTTCTGTTTATTTTTAGTTTAGATGTTAACTAGAAAAAAATCTAAATAGATTGAGGGAAAAAATATAATTAACAGTCTTGAGAAATGTTTCTCAAGACTCTTCTCTAACGACCCTGTTCTGAGTGAGTTAATTTAACCCTTGCATTTATTTATGTTGGGGTCTGCCACGTGCTATATAGAAGCCAAGGTGAAGATCTTATTCTTCAAATGTGGCCTCTCAAATTAGGATTCCTGCCAGGTCCGTGTGGCATTAACTTTACATTTCATCCATGGCTTCTGAAATGCTAATGTGTCCTAGTAGCACATTCGCATTGGCTCTATAGATCTATTTATCATTCAAATGTAATGCATAATAAAGTGAACAACAGTTTTAATTTAATGATTTTTGCTGACTTGTTGGGTTGCTTGGACTTTCGGTGCAGAAGTGAAACATTGTTACCTACTATCTCCCAAATGAGTGCCAAACAGTCTGCATCAGTTTTTTGCATGTATAATTTGACTAAATGCCAAAATATATTTCAACTGTTCCCTTCAATCTTGAGTGGCAGCATCTGTGTATTGAGCAAGTACTTTTGGGAATCTAGTTAAGATTAGAGCTACATGCTGAGGACAAATTCAGAGATGATATTAAAGGAACCATAGGGAAGAATTTAGACAGTGATACTTGTCTACAGTTCATATTGAAATGTTTCTTAGGCCTTCGTCAGATTCTAATAATGTACTCATCATACTGTCATATCAGTGTAGTTCTCTAAATTAGCTTATAGGTATGTCTAGTTTAGAAATAACCATTGTTCAGTTTTTATATTCTCCTGTCTCTGTCTATCTTGTGGTGTGTATGTGTGTATGTGTGTATGTGTGTGTAAATTCATAAGCAGTTTCCAGTGCTCATTAAAAAATACCTTTTCTATATTCTAAAATGGTTTATGAACTCACATTATCCAATTAAAATGAAAACAGGAAAATATTTTTCAATAAACAATAATCAAATATCTTGGTAAAATAGTAATAGAATAAAAACCTATTTTTAATACCAACACTAACAAATTTTTTCATTTGTAAAATGGAGCCTGTCCAGGTAAATTATTCACATGCATTAGATAAATTTTGAATTGATAGTTGATTGGTAATAGGAAGGTGCAGAAATTTTTTGAAATGTTCCAGACAGAACGGTGAGCTAGTTCCAGTAAAGTCTAACATAATAGATGTTCTCTTTCCCTCAATTTGTAGCCCTGTCTCAGTTAATCTTGTTTTTCATGCTTTCTCCTATGTGCAAGGGTCAGAGCAATGCTTTAATTGCGGAGGTGTTAACTCAGATCAATTAGGGTCAGTTCAATTTGGCTGCATTGGACCTGATCAATCCCCAACTAGTCAAGAGCGATGAGTGTGCTGCCTCGGGTTTATGGCCATTTCTCTCTCTCTCCTCTCTCTTATTTTCTTTCTTTTTCTATTTTACCTTATGATTATGGTGCAAAAGCCAATTAAACCAGCAAGGAGGTGTGTAGGCCAATTGTCCTCCCAAGTATATGTTTAATTGAAGCAAACACAGAGTTGTCTTTCTTTATACATGTTCAGTTTTGTGGAATTTTCTTTGTTTGTGTTTTTATTGGTTGTGAGCATGTTTATGTTGTGCTGTATTCTTTTTGTTTTCTAAGCTTTTTATTCCTTTTTTTTGGTTTGTTTGCCTGTTTGTTTTCGAGAGAGAGAGAGAGAGAGAGAGAGAGAGAGAGAGAGAGAGAGAGATACCTTCATACATTTGTACATGATGCTAAGAACTCTGTTGATACATGAATTTGCTTACCTCCGATATACACATGCCTTTGTATCATGAGTGTATGAACAGAGCACACTGGAGCCGATACTGTTAAAAGTCTATGTGCTGCCCAGCCCTGGACTCCATGTTCTGTGTCTTTGTTTACTCGGTTTCTGTGCTGTTCTGTAAGTTCCAGCGTGGCTGCTGATAACTTCTTATTATGCCAACACTGTTAATTAGGGTTTTATTTCAAAATACTTTCAATCCAGGTAATTTTGTTCTCCTTAGCACATATCCTGTTGCCCTTTCTATCAGAAGAAATGTACCACAATTATTGGCATTGTAAAATGTCTTCTTCTGGAGGGGACGTAAGGAAAGACAGTCTGGGAAGACCTAGGCAGTATCTGTCAGCATCCTTTCTCTTCTTCATCCCTGAATTGTAAATTCTACACCTTCAACTTTTTGACTGACAGGCTGAAAACATTAGGATTGAGAGAGTCCCAAGAGAAATACAGCATAATTTGAAGGCATCACCTGAATCCCCGAATCCTGTATGCCACTCTTCCCTGTTTTCTGACAACTTGGAATGAGAAATGAAGATTCTAGCCCTGTCAGCAGAATGAAGAGCTGAGGAGGTTGCTGAAGTGGAGCAAGGGTTATATGCCTGGGCACAGTTCCAGATTTCACTGCTACCTAAGAGCAGGTTAGACTTTTGACATCTGCTTCCTTCATTTTCCCGTTTTCTACATTTTTATGAACAGCAATATTTGTCTTTTCCAGAGAGAGAGAGAGAGAGAGAGAGAGAGAGAGAGAGAGAGAGAGAGATCCTGCTGGTTGAAATCCTCCTTGGATTCAGTGAAATGTAACCTTTACACCTCTATTTCCCCTATTACTTTTGCTTTCCAATCTAGAGATGATGAGACCTTGGCAAGTAACCACAGTGACACTTTAATCTTCTGTCGGTCTTTAAGCTGCTGTTTCAAGATTATTGTATTCACCTGGCATTCAGCCTCTCATCTAAATTTCAATTTGCTTTCATGTTTTCAATGCATATTTTCCCAGAAAAGTGTCTGAGAGGGATCTTTCCAAACACTCAGCACATGGCACTCTAATAGAAAGCTCTTCAGTTGTTTTTATGTGCTTCTCACCCTCTGCAGACCACTCACCAATGGTAAGGCACGGGGGGGGGGGGCAGAGAGAGAGAGAGAGAGAGAGAGAGAGAGAGAGAGAAAGAGAGAGAGAGAGGGAGAGAGAGATTTAACCTGAGACAAGAATAGAAGATCTGAACTAGGGTCCAATTCAAGATCACTTACTGCATTTTAGCAATCTTGTTTTCTTAGTCTCTATCATTTGCAACAGTTACTTTAATTTTTTTTAATGATCTTGACAGTTTAAACAGTTACAGATAAGTTGCTTTGCAGCATGCACCTCAAATTAGATGTGTCAGATGTGGCTTTGTGACTAGATTTCAGTTACATTTTTTTTTTACCCTGGGGGTTGGGAATGGCTAATATAGCAGCATGGGGGGGGGGGAGTCTAAGTATACCAACAGGTGTAGGATGGTAATTGGTTTCACTACAGATGATGTTAATCTCCCTGTTAAGGTGTTATCTGCCAGGTTGTTCTATTGTAAAATTACTATTTTGCTCTGTGTATTTCGGAGAATACATTGTGTCTATGTAAATATCCTATTTAGCATCAAACTTTCACTTGCTGATTTTAGCACCCACACTTGGAAATTAGAATGGCAATCATTAATTAGGTAGCATTGTAATGCTCATTTTTGATTTGGCAAATGTGCGGAATGTATCTTAGACAATATCTTTTTTTGGTTGTTGTTCTGACAGGAACAATGTAACATTTAGAATGAATCGAAAAATACATAATTACTAATTAAAAGAGGGAAGCAGGGTAAATGATGGAAGACAATGAGGAATTCTACTTAGGTAGGATTTTTCTAGAGAGGAACCTGCACCAATAAGCAATAGATATGCCATATGTGATAGTGTCATTGAATAACTTAGTGAGATGGGTGATATGTCAAGCACCCTCAGTTCAGGGCTTGATAAGTTCAAGAGAACAAAATCCAGTATTGCTGAGGGAGGGAGAGTGGGTTGCAGAGGCAGTGAGTTGCTCCTGTTCTTGGTGAGTCCAAAGGGATCTGAGACTTCACCCAGCTCTGATCAGCAGGAGATGACACTTATTATGCCATTCTGAACTTCAGAATGTTAGTCTTAGATGATGTGCCCCCCCCATTTGTATTAAATGTACCAAACCCCACAGAGCTGTTAATAGCACAATATTTACTGTGAGATAAATAATATTTTCCTATCTGCCTCTCTACACTACATCGAGATGACTTGGGATACAGGAAGGTCTGTAGTATTTGACTTCTCTTTGGAATGGTGAACAAAGTATCAAGATTCTTCTTATCAATCACTTCCTCTTGATGCAGACTACACTTGTCTTTCATTTGGCCACCATTGTATACTTTGAGTTTAAAACATAGTCCATTTAGTACATATGAAGTGGAGTGGTCTTTCAAAAATGAAAAATGTTGATGTCATTCATGTGTTTAACTTTTAGGTATTTCTGATTAAATATTGAGAATGGCTTGCAGTTGGATGAGACTTTCCATGATCTGATCATGTATTCCTCTTCACGAGACTCCTCTTCCTTACCTAGATGTACTTTAGCTGCACTTCTTGTCTCTAGTTCTAGAATATGAACTCCCAGCCACAAGAATGCAAGTTCACTGTCAAGCTGCAAATATGACCTCATTTGTTAAAAAGACAAATAAAGTTACTTACATCAATATTAAACCATCCTCATGTGGGCCCTAAACTCAGTAACAACCATCTTTGAGAGTGGAGAAGCCACAGAAAGGGAGGCATACCCTAAACTCAACGACAACCATCTTTGAGAGTGGAGAAGCCACAGAAAGGGAGGCATACTGTGTAGAAATAGGCAGACTGGACTGATTGGAAGCATTTTTAAAGGAAGGAGGTCCATGATTACTGGTACTCACAGCTAGCTGGGACAGAGGTATGAAGGATGCTCCTCAGTGTCTCTAGAGGAGCCTCCTATGCTGATGACTTGATTTAGTAGTTTTCACACCTAGAAACATGCTGCATTTCTATGACTTCTAGATCAGCAAGTCTGTGGGCATTTGTTACCACAGTTCAGAGAAAGGACCAGAAGTCATTTCGGCACTGTTTTGCTGTAGGGAGAAAAGCCTCTGAGACCCTTCTTATTATTCTCTGCCCAGTTAAATCTGCTTTTCTTGTACTGTGTCGCTACCTTTTGGAAGTCTACCTACCCCTGAGGCTTGTCACCTCTTTCTGTCTCACACTTCCATGGAATGCTATAGCTTCCCCATTATAAAATTCACACATTTACCTCAATGTAATGAGCACAACATATTATAATTATTCCTTGAAACACATGTGATCTCCAGTGATAAGAATCAAACAGGTCCTTACACACACTAGATGTCTACTACTGAGCTGTTTCCTAGCTCTGCTGTACATTCTAGAATACAAAGTATGTTGTAACAGGGTGTGCACATGTCATTTCTTTCTGTGTCCTGGGGAATCTAGTGAAGTGCTTATCACATGGCAATTACACCGTAACCGCTTCACAGAGAAGAGGACATAGCATTTGAAAAAGTTAGCAAAATTTCAGTGGCAGGGGAAAGGTCAAATATATTGTAACCAGAGGAACCAGACATTGCAAAGGCTGGCTGGAATGGATGCTAATGTACCTGCAGGAGAGTGAGCTTAGTGTAAAAAAGAAGTTTAGAGATTCATGGAGGAAAATCAGAAAGTAGATGTTCATTTCGGTCAGATGATGAGGTCCCATGTGAGGCTGAAGTGAAGTGCACTGGTGAAGGATTCTCTCTCTCTTAATTCTATTCTTACGAACAAATGCTGTAGCAGTATCCTAAATACCATCAGCTTGGGAGGATAAAAGAGAGCCATGGGAAGCACAGTGAACAGAGTGCATGTTCCCTTTACAGACAATGCCTTGGAAATGCAGGAGTCCAGCAACAGTGATGCTATATGTTCTATTCTTTTCAACAGAATTCATCATTCTAAACTTTCATGTGCAAGCACTTTGTTTATACATTTTGACCATTGAGTTTTTCCTGAATGTGGTTATCAGTACTTTAAAGACACAACAGAATATGTGTAACTCTGTGCAACACGAAATTGTGACCTGTTTCAAACAAGTGTGTACTGGCTAGTTTTGTATGTCAACTTGACACAAGCTGGAATTATCACAGAGAAAGGAGTTTCAGTTGAGAAAATGCCTCCATGAGATCCAGCGGTAAGGTATTTTCTCAATTAGTGATCAAGGGGGGAGGACCCCTTGTGAGTGGTACCATCTGTGGGCTGGTAGTCTTGAGCTCTGTAAGAAAGTCAGCTGAGTAAGCCAGGAGAAGCAAGCAAGCCAGTAAGCAGCATTCCTCTATGGCTTCTTCATCAGCTCCGGCTCCTTGACCTACTTGAGTCCCAATCCTGACTTCCTCTCGTGATGAACAGCAGCATGGAAGTGTAAGCTCAATAAACCCTTTCCTCCCCAACTTGCATCTTGGTCATGTTTGTGCAGGAGTAGAAACCCTGATTAAGACAAACTGCAAAAATAAATGTCTGAGAAAAACATCACAATCCATTATGTTGGTCTACCTATGGGTGTTAGTTTGATGAGAATGGCCCCCAGGCTCAATATTTGAATGCATAGTCACCAGGGAGTGGTACTATTTGGATGGATGAGGAGGTATAGCCTTGTTGGGGAAATTTTGTCACTGGAGGGGTGGACTTTGAGGTTTTAAAAGCCCACACCAAGCCCAGTGTCACTCTCTTTTTGGGGCCTGCAGATCTGGATGTAGAACTATCAACTACTTCTCCAGCTCCATGTCTGCCTTCATGCCACCATGGTCCCAGCCATGTTAATAATGGACAGAACCTCTGAACTGTATGCCAGCCTCAAGTTTCCTTTTGTAAGAGTTGCCATGATCATTTTGTCTCTTCACTATAATAGAACCAAAGTGGTGTTTAGCTACTAATTAAAGTGTTGGAAAGCTGTGCTTAGCACGTATTGATTATAATGTAATGGGAAGGACAGCTTGTTTTCCCTGAGAAGACACTTGAGTGCTATGTCTTGTTCTAGATAAACAATTCTGTTCCCATTTTTGGTGGTTTTCTAGACTATAAGTACTCTAGTTATTTGTGTAAATTCTCTACTAATTGAATATAATAATATTAACTTTTTACTTACAAATTTAAAAAACATATACATTTAGCACATACTATGCCAGCTGCTGTCCAAAGCAGAGGGAGAGCAGACAGGGACACACAGGGAATATCTCTGCTCTGTGAAAGCTTTCATTCAGTATTACTGGTTTACATGGATGAAGTCATCTTCTCTGTGTTCTGTGTCACACAATCACATGCTTCAAAGTTGTATTAGTCCTCTTGATTGCTCTTGTTTTGAAGGATAATTACATTCTGTTGGCCTTTCATTAGCTTTCTCTAATGGTGTCCATGACTCCTCTTCTCAATTCATTAGCTAGTGTTAATTAGAATTCCAGGAATACACTTGAAATGCCATAACCTTAATTTTATAAATGAAATTATTGCCTTCATGTTAACACATTAGGTAATATATAGGTGACATGTAGCTATATATGATTTTTGGAAATTTTGCTTTTTAGCAAACCATTAATGTCAAATTAACTTTATGTATATCATTTTAAAATTAAAAACCTTATTAGTTGATATTTCTTTATTTGGTATAGAGTGGGTTGGAAGCCAAGGGAAGGAAGGAATATGAACAATGAGTACTGGAGAGAGAGAGAGAGAGAGAGAGAGAGAGAGAAACATGACATAAACACCAGTTGCTATTTGACCACATGCATAACCCCTAACTCATACACAGCACATGCATATGATGGTGGTGGTGGTGGGTGATGTAGAGAGCTGCTTTTGGGGCTTCTAGGAATTTGGCAAGAATTTGACATTGGGCTCGGACAAGGAAGTAGGCTCAAGGTAAGTACAACTGAGGTCATCCTGATAAACCCCTAGACACAGTGACAACATAACTTTGTTTTTTTGCGGTGTTTGACTACTTTGTTTATTGCCTGTTTGACTCCTTTGTCTTTGATCTAAGAACTTACCCTATTCTTTGCATGTTCCTAGAATGATATAAAAGCAGACTGGGAAAAAAATAGACCAGTTTCAGCTTCAGCTTCAGCCCTGGCTGGAGTCGTGCTATGATGTTGTCTGATTGACTTTTTCTTTTTAGTCTTCACTTCCTCCTCGAGACCCTGTTGACTAACTGAGCTGGCTTGGTCAGGGGATAGAGAAGACAGATTTTTTAAAAAGAAACAATACTCACCTAATACAATAGAAAATAATTCTTATCATCTAAGTTTAATAAACTGAGAAATAGCAGTGGGTTTATAATTAATAAATACAGCAGTATCACCAGGAGAAACACCTAGTAATTGAGAATGTTGCTTCTAAGGGAGATTTGGAAGCAGTAATCTAGCACCAGAAGTAATAGCTTCTTCTTAATCTTTTTATACAAATTTAAAATGTATTTACCACATGCAATGGTCTCTGAGGCTTACTGCTGAATAAGCTCGCCCCTTCTACTTCTTTCTGAACCCTGGCTGACTGGTTCAACTTAGCTGTTCTTGCTCAAACTCGTCTCCAAGCTGACTGATTCAAACTGAATTCAAGTTGAATGCAGTTAGGTCAGTTGAGTTTGTGCAGTTTTGCTGTCCGTGTGGTCAGTGTAGTTCAGTTTGTGGAATTTAATATTTCATACAGAATTAAATAAATTGCCTTGAAAATGAAGTAAAGGGAGAAATTCTGTGTTCTTACAATGTTCTTTTTGATGAAAAGAAGTAAATTCAAAGAGATGTTGTTTATGAAATTGTAAGATGCACACATAATCAGGGCTTACCACAGAGGTGAGATGTGAATAAATGAGAATCAGTTTGAACAGTTTGGAAAAAAAATGAAGAGTGAACATCTCCATTGGGACTAGCAAAGACATTGGGGCTCAAAGGAAGTTATCTAGACCTGAGTGTGTTGACAACAGAAAAGGAAGGTAGTAAATTAAGAAAGCCAGACTTAATATAAGAAGGCAAGAGGTGACCACATCTCTATGTCCCAGAGTGAAACAGCTAGTCACTTCTTCCTACTCCTAGTCCTGATTCTGGAAGCAACCATTCTCAAGAAGCCTTGGCTATATATACTGATATTACTGCCTATGGAGGCATGCATGTGTGTGTTTGTGTGTGTGTATGTGTGTGTGTATGTAAATTTCTAGCGGTGTTCATACTGCTGTACAGGAATTTTAATTCAGCAACATGGCTGCACTGGCAAGGGGTCATAGCCAAAGACCTTATAGGTCTGTGTACTTGAAAGTGATGTCTAATTGAGGGGCAGACAAAGTGACAAATCAGGGAAAGATTTGACAGGATGAGTCAAAGATAAGGTACACCCAACTCTCAAGAGGACAGACAGGAAAGATAAATGACTGAAGAGAACAACATACTTACACACACACACACACACACACACACACACACACACATACACACACACACAGAGAGAGAGAGAGAGAGAGAGAGAGAGAGCAGTTTAGTGAGTGCAGTTCACTTGAGTTTGTGCAGTTTTAGCTGTCAGTGTGGTCAGTACAGTTCAGTTTGTGGAATTCAGAAGCAGTTTCAAAGCAGAAAAATTCAGTGAGAAGCTGAGAGATACCAGTTTGAATCAGCCAACTTGGAGAGGAGTTTGAACAAGAACAGCTGGGTAGAAACAGCCAGCCAGAGTTCAGAAAGAAGTAGAATGGAAGAGCTTATTCAGTAGTAAACCTCAGAGACAACAGTTACATCTGGTGAATAAAAGTTATTTGTACACAGTACAGTTGGGACAATTTATTGGTTTTCTTTCTTAATGCACATGTGTGTATATATGCATGAATGTCCATGTGTGTAGGTGCACTCATATGCATGTGCAAACCAGAAAGCAACCTCAGGTGTCCTCCTCAGCAATGCCATATACATCCTCTGAGACAGTGTCTCTTATGGTCTGGAGCTCACTATTTGGGATGGACTGATCAATATGCATAAGAGATTTTTTTTTCCATCTCTGCTGCCTGACACTGCAATTGCAAGTCCATGGCACCATATCGCCAATTTTTACGTGAGTTTCAAGGGTCAAATAAATCCTCATGCCTCACCATTATCTTAGTTTGCTTTTGGATGCTGTAATAAAATATTGACCAAGAAACAACTTGGCAGAATATGGTTTATAATGTGGTTTCTTAATTTATCAAGCTACCTTCAAGTAATAAAATGAAATTCGAATTTATACTCTTGCTATAGAGAGACATGCTTGCTCTGAGTCTTAATTCTATAAACTTTTAGCAAAAATATTCACAGAGTTTGCCTGCTTGAATTTTAGTATAGAAACTATATGGATTTTTAAGAAAAATTTGAAAAATACCTTTCCATTGATTTGTAATGTGCTTACTGAAGTGTATGAACATTGCAAGTGTATAGTGCTCATTTGGGAAGTACACAAGCTCCTGTCTAAGGTAACTCCAATTAAACTCTTTTATGGGAAAATACATGTGTATTTTATTGGGTATTAAAATGATTTTCCATTAGGACCCAAAAAGACACACAACAAGATGTATTAGAAAGCTTATAAACCAGTGTGTTTCAATATGAATTTTCAGACACAATTTGTGTTAGTTATCCTCCTGTAATAGTCCTCTACCCTGTACTCCCATCTCTCTCCCCACTCATCCCTTCACACTACCTGGGCATTACTCTTCTCTCTCCCCACCAATAGTCCCTTTCTAGTTTCTTGGATTCTATGGGTATTCCAAATTCAACATACAAATCTAAAGATTCATTGTTAAGATGTATATAGGAGGAAAATCAAGTGACAGTTGTCTATCTGGGCCTGAGTTACCTCACTCAGTAGAATGTTTTCCAGCTCCTCCTATTTACTTGCAAAGTTTATTTTCTTTACATTTGGATAACATTCCATTTTACATAGGTGCCACATTTTCATTTATCTGTTCACCAGTTGATGGACTTCTTGTCTGTTTCCATGTTCTGCTTTTGTAACTAGAGTAGCTGTGGACATGAATGTATGCTTCTCAGTAGTAGGAAATAGACTTATTTGGGTATATGTCCAAAGGTGGTATGGTTGGTTCTGGGGAACACTGGCATTGATTTCTATAGTGGCTGTATCAGTTTGCACTCCCACCAACAGTGTGTGAAAGTTCTGACAGCATTTGAGGTTTTTATTTTTGCCTTAGTAATTCTGAGTAGGGAAAGAGGAAATCTCAAAGTAGTTTTAATTTCCATTTCAATGACAGATAAGGGTAGGTAGGGAACGCTTAAAAAAACATATCTCAGAAGTATAGCTGAACTTGCCATTTTTTAAAAGATCCTACTTTCCTTGTGCACCATCAGATGATCATATGAAAGTGGATTTTCTTCAGCGATCTGTCTAACCTTGCATCCATCACATAGTATTTTCAGTATTGCTGCTTTTATAAGCCTCATTAGTTCGCAATGTCAGTTCAGTTTCCTTCCCATTCTCCTTCCTCCTTTTTCCTTTCTCTCATTTTCTCTTCTCATTTTTCTTCTCTCTGCTTCCTATTCTCCCTTCTGTTCAATAGTTTTGTTTTTTTTTGTTTGTTTGTTTTTCGAGACAGGGTTTCTCTGTGTAGCCCTGGCTGTCCTGCAACTCACTCTGCAGACCAGGCTGGCCTCGAACTCAGAAATCCTCCTGTCTCTGCCTCCCAAGTGCTGGGATTAAAGGTGTGCGCCAAAACTGCCTGGCTTAATTTTCTTTTCTTTAAAATGTTATTTCATTATATGCTCATCACTTATATCTATCAACTCTACATTAGATAGAATTTATAGTCCTTACATTATAAGTACATTACTAAAAGATTGTAGGAATATTTCTTTTGTTCATCCAAGTATTCTAGCATCTAAAACAGTGCCCTGTGCTTGGTAAGCACTTAAGTATTAATTAAATAAAAAATAACAAATTGAATGAATGAATATTGATTGTGTTTAGTAGTTAATAATATGTGGCATGACCCTAATTAGGTTGAAATACGACCAGTATCATTTCCAAATGAATTGATTATATGAACAGATGTGCTAGTGTGCACATAATGAATGCATATAATGTAGAGTTCTGTTTGACATATAGTAAGCATCCTGCAACAATGTTAGAAGACACAGACTGTTGTCATTAACCCATTATGAGTAAGGAAGCTGGCACAGTGCTCATGTGATAAGGGCTCACACCAAGGAGCAGAGCTAAGGAAAAACTTCATTCCCCTTTTAGCAACCAACTCAATGTTGTTTTATGATACCTTTTAGAGGTGGACTTTAATTTCATATTTATCAGAAGTCTATAGCTAATGATGGTAGGCATTACTGACCAATGTGAAAATTCAGGGCATTCTGTAAAAATCTCAAATATACATTCTTGGTTGCTCTGTTGATTTAAATTATTCATTTGTTATCATGTTTATGCATATCCTTTTTTTGTCTAGAGTTTGTAGTCATTCAACAATGCTGAATATTTCAAACTGTCTACACACATTGTTTAAATATTCTCGGCAGAGTAAACATGACCATTGAGTTAATTACTGTTCAACCCTCAGAAAAGGACTGGCAAAGACCTTAGACACCATAGCATGCATTTGCTTTTACTAATTTTGTTAACTTTATATTCCACTTTGCCTTACTGTATTACCTAGGATTTCTAGCTCAGTGTTGAACAGAAGTAGAGATGCTGTGCTTATTTGATTTATTTTGATCTCCTGGGGATGCCTTTCATTGCATGACCTTTGCTTAGTATTTTATAACTACATTATTTTGTTAAGTATTATTTACCAAGAATGAGAATTTAATTTTGTCAGTGTTGTTTTTAGCATCTAATAGAGATGATAATAGACATTTGTTTTTTTAATGGGTTACATCATAATTATTGATTTAAAATAGTGGATGAAATTCTACTTGTTTGTAATGTCTTTACAATGTGATTACTATTTGTCACCAGTAAACTTTTGGTAAAAGAAAAGTCATAAGGATATTGACCTGTTTAAAAATAATTTATTTGTTTGCATGTATATATGTGTCTGTATTTTTGTGTCTCTGTGTGTATATGTCTCTCATTTTCTATCTGTCTGTCTGTCTCTGTCTGTCCCTCTGTCTCCCCTCCCCCTGTGTGTGTGTGTGTGTTTGTGTGTGTGTGTGAGAGAGAGAGAGACAGAGACAGAGAGAGAGACAGAGAGAGACAGAGAGAGAGAGAATGGGTACATGTGGAGGAAAGAACTTTTAGGAGTTGGGATGGGATCTGAGGAAAATTCAGGGACTGAACTCAGACCACAGACTGTGAGCACTTTATATACCGCACCATCTTGATGAACCAACTCTCACTTTTTAACTTATTTAACTTTTAAGGAATAATGTCAGGAAAGTGCATGCTAAGAAACAATGCTAAAAAACATAAGGAGAACAACAGAGAGTGCAGCTAAGGTTTACCTTATAGCAGAGTGAAGTAGATCTTGCCAAGGTTTGATTTTTAAGAAGACAGTAAGGAGCTATCCAGGGGCATAGTTACTCTCCATCCCTGGTAAGGAAAAGTTCATTCCATATTCTTCTTACATTTCATCCATCATTGATCTCCCTGTGCCTTCTTAATAGTAAAGGATGGGAAGCTAGATGAGAGAAGAAAATGCTCCCCTTGTCTTCATCAACTTTCCCCTTTTTGTCCACAGTCTAGCAGTATTGGGACAGCTAGGTGACCACATGCTGGCTTCTTCTTTCATCCTTATATAGCTAGATTGGTTAAAAGAAACTTAAATTTCTACATATTTAAATTTAATGTACATAGACTTGAAAGAAAACTGTGCTATATGTATGATTCCATTACTATTTAAATCTCTGAGCCATTTACTAGGATTTTAAAAAAGTTATTCTTAGAAGGAATCTCATTTTACCAAAAGTTTGAATGCATTTCCAAAGCTTTCAGTGTGCTTTAGAAATTTTTAATTACTAGAAGTGAATGTGCCATCCATATGTTAAGCTTTTCCATGCCACATGTCTCATTCCTATACAGAATTGTAGTGATATTGCCAACCAATCTGATGGGTAAAATTCTTGAGACACATATACTATGTCCACTTTGTCTGTGAGATGTAGTCATGCAGAAACACCTCCTCTCACCTGACACAAAAGAAGCTACAAAGCAAAGTGGAGGACCAGGAGGCTTGGCAAGAATGGCTTCCCAAACCCCTGTCAGCCACTATTCTACTTTGTGTCTCTGTAACTGTGTGCTACCTTATGCAGTGAATTCGTAGATCATTTCCATTCCTGTGACTGGTTTGTTGTACACCTTTCCAAAAATCATATCATCTACCAGCCTTATCAAAAAATATTTAAGTTTAATAAAAAAAAATCAATCAATATATTTTTGTCTTACTGGTTATATAGTTGACATTTAAGGATGCCCCTCTTCAGTCACATAGTTTCGTGCCCCACCCACTCTAAAAAAAGATAAGCTACAGCTAATTTGTTTTTGTTTTTATAAAGGTGTGTACTAATTACTCAATTGAATCTGGAGTTAATTTCATATATTATGTGTGGTGTTATGCAGGGTTTCTTTCTTTTCAAACAAGAGCCAGTTTACCTATCTACTAAGCAACCTCTTCTTTTGCTATGTGTAGGGCTTCTTCCATATGTTCTTTTTATGTCTAATTTATATGTTTTCCATTGGTTTATTCATGTCTTTCTGAACCAAAACTACACCATCTTAAAATGAAGTCTTGCAATTTGTCCTGGCTAGTCTTATGTCCACTTGACAAGCAAATTTGAGTTATTTGAAAGGAGGAAACCTCAACTAAGAAGATGCTTCCGGAATATCCACCTGTAAGGTGTTTTCTTAGTGATTGATGGTAGAGGGACCAGTCCATTGTGGGTGGTACCATCCTTGAGCTGGTGGGCCTGGGTTCTATAAGAAAGCAGGCCAAACAAGCCATGAGGAGCACACCAGTAAACAGCACTCCTCCATGGCCTCTCTGCATCAGCTCCTGCCTCTAGGTTCCTGCTCAGCTTGAATTCCTGTCCTGACTTCCTTTGCGAATGAACAATGAAATGGAAGTATAAGCCAAATAAATTTTTTTCTCCCCAACTTGCCTTTTGGTGTTTTGTTACAGCAATAGAAACCCGAAAACTAAGACACAATTATTCTTCCAAATAAAATGTGAAGGTCATTTATTAGGGTTCTTGGGTTCTTAAAACTTCCATTGACAGTTTTGGTTATGGATGTTGGATTTTGCTTTTTGATATCAGATACAATGTGACCAACTTCATCAAGCTCATGCTGCTGTGGCTTCCTTGCACAGATGAATTATACCCTCAAACCATGACTCAAAAGAAACTATTCCTTCTTGAGTTGATTTTATGAGGAGAGAGGCAGGTCAGTGTTATCAGTGATTGGGAAAGAAATTCAGACAGTATGATGCAAACATTCAGATTATAGCACATGCATTTTGTGTGTGTGCATGTGCATGTGTGTGTGTGTGTGTTTCTTTTTCTTCTTACACTGTGTATTCCTGATTGTCAACTTGATTATATCTGGAGTGAACTACAATCCAGAATTAGAAGACTCACCTGTGATTCAGATCTTGAGTCTGGAAGACACAAGTTTTTGACCTGGATCTTGACATGGAGATCTTGAGGCATAGTGGCCATGAAAAGCTTAGGCCCAGGCAAAGTAGTACATGCCTTTAATCCCAGGAGACTGAGACAAGGAGATCTCTCAGTTAAAGGTCAGCCTGGAACAAAGCAAGTCCCAGATCCAGGCATGGTGGTACACACCTTTAATCTGGGCCACACCTTCTGCTGGAGACCTACATAAGGACATTGGAAGAAGGAAGATTCACTCTTCTTCACCTGTGTGCATTGTGGGACTGAGCAACTGCTTGATCCTTGGACTTTCATTCACTGCTGTTGATGATCATTGTTGGGGATTTACAGACTGTAAATCATTAACAAATTCCCTTACTATATAGAGACCACCCATAAGTTCTGTGACTCTAGAGAACCCTGACTAATACACTCTGTATGCTGAGTTGACCCGATACTTTCTTTGCTTCTCTGATTTCTCTTGTTCTCTCAGCAATATTCCTGACTCAGCCTGCTGTGTGGTGGGAGAGGTATGAACTGGTCATTCTTGGCTAAGAAGATTTTTGTTAAATTTTCTAGGTTGATTACAAATGTTACTGCAACACTGAGTATTCAGTTTTAAATTTCATTGTAAACCAGATTACTGTGGTATTTAGAAGATAGGTACCCATTATATTTTTTAACCCTTATGTATTATGTCTTTGAATGTTCTATAACTGGTCATACTTCTGAAGACTTAGTGACCAATGGACTAAATGAAAGGATTGCATTGTTCTAAATGGGACCAAGTATAGCTTGTGCTGGATTTTTCTTTTGCACTGACCACATGCTTTCCACCTTATCTTTGGTTCCAACCAACAGCTCTAGGTTAGGCCACTTACATCCTAATGCTGCCTATTTTTTGGTCTTTCATTTCTTTCCATTGGGATTTCTACAGACCAATACAATGGAAGGATCTGTGGACTTTCTGGGCACAATAGTTAAGTCAGAACTGATGGAGAAAATGTTGAGGTGCACTCTGTGGCTCCACAGTTGGTTGAGTACCAGCTTCCTACACTGGCTAATAATTTAACAAATTACAGATTGATTCAACTCAGCTCGTGATCCAAGAAAACCAATGGCATAGATCCATCCTGAAAGCTAGAGAGCAGAAACACAATGAGAACTGATATTTTAATTAGCACTCAAAGACAGGAAAAGGCAGTGTTTTAGTTTGAGAACAGCTAGGCAGGAGAGATTTCTCATTACTTTGGGAAGGCTTACCTGACTGGGTGAGAGCTATCTAGTAGAGAGGGTAACATCTCCGATTTAGTCTTCCAATTTCCTCTAAGACTTATAAAAAGTAAAGAATAATTTTGTATCAAATATCTGGGGTATCCTTTGGTTGATGTGAATTGACACATTAAAATCATCTCTACTTTGCCTTATCTATTACATCTTCTTCATGGAATCACCTGTAAAGTATGTAGCCCTTACTCTAGCCTTGTTTAAGGATCTGATTTTCATGTAGGAGTTGAACAAAGACATTCAAGTACTGTTTGATATTTAAAGAAATATTTGATTATGTAGATGGTGATACTGCTGAACTGTAAGAGGTATTTATTATTGCTGTAATTGCTGTCTGAGAAACTTAGAAGTGATAATGTTGCACATAAATACTCATTTTCTACAGTTTTTCCAAAGATCCTTTAAAATGCAAGATTGCTTTATATAAAATCTTGGCACTTTTCTAGACATGAAAGAGGATGTCCATTTGAACCCAGGAACACATTTTATAAAGATAGAATAGCACTCCAACATAATTTACTATTTGTGCAATCACTGCATTGCAAAACAGAGAAGAGCAGAAAAGCTATTGAGCTGTGAGGAGAAGGGAAGTACAAGCAGACTCATTGCCCTAATTTGACAAGCTGAGCTTAGCTAAATTTATACTCAGGATAGCTGTACATTGTTAATGGCAAATAAGACCCATAATTACTATTAATGTGAACAGTCAGATTTGCTTTTATTTATTGAATGAAAGAAAACTTAAAAGTTTTGAATAACTCAACTTTGTTAAAAGATGTTTTTAAAAATGTGTTGTTTAACATAGTTGTATGGAAAAGAATATATTTTTCCTTAACAACAGTGACTACACATATATTTTCTTTTTAACTTAATTTTTAAAAATAAAAATACATTCTTCTTGTGACTGGATAATTCTATTACATCAGGACTATAATAGGGATGATTATTATATACTTAAAAACTGGATTTGCCAGGCAGTGGTGGCGCATGCCTTTAATCCCAGCACTTGGGAGGCAGAGACTTGAGATTTCTGAGTTCAAGGCCAGCCTGGTCTACAGAGTGAGTTCCAGGACAGCCAGGACTACACAGAGAAACCCTGTCTCGAAAAAACAAAAAAACCCAAAACTGGATTATATGTGAAAGGATCACATTTCATTCTTGCATCTGCTTGACCTTTTGAAGGTCCTATCAATTGGAACGACTTTTAGGTACTAGTGATGCTGACAGCTTTGGGTAGCTGACTATTATGAGACACAGCAAATCATTGACTCCAGTTAACCTCTGGCATTTCCTTTAAATCACACAGTGTTATTTTCTGCTGGTTGAAGGCAATTCATTCCTACTTCTACATTTTTGGTCAGTCCAATTAGGCTTGTAGAATGACTTAAATGCAAAGAAAGAGGCTGTGATGTTTGGCTAAACTTACCATAGAACATATTCTGTAAAAGCTGTCATTTGCCCTTCTGCTAAGTAGGAGTTATGAGAGAGAAGCTTATCTGAGGAGGGAGAGCCAATGCTGATTGCCTCTGCTTTTCTCTCTCTGGTTAGCATTTCATTTTTTTTCCCTAAAATAAATTTATAGAAAATGCTATCTGATGTCTGAAACTTAAATTTTATTCTGCAAATTCTTAGAGCTTTTGCTGATTAGTTTTATTGTCAGATTGACACAACTTAAAATAATCTGGGAATCTTCAATTTAAGTATTGTTTCTATTATATTGGCCTGTAGGTATGTCTGTCAGGCATTTTCTTGATTGCCAGCTGACATAGGAAGGCCCCACCAACTGTGAGTGGCCCTATACAGAGGCAAGTAGTCCTGGGTAAGAAAGTGAGCTGAGCATAAACCAGACTGAGCCAGTTTGGAGAATTTCTCTATGGTTTCTACTTCATTTCCTGTTTGAGTACCTGCTTTGACTTCTCTCACTGATGGACTGTAACCTGTAGGTTTACACCAAACTAACTCTTTCCATGCCTAGTTTGCATCTGGTCAGAGTATTTGTCATAGTAAGAGAAAAGAAACTAGGATAGATGTTGATTGAAATGACACTGGGGCAAACTCAGATCTATGGAGAGAATAAAAGAAAAATACATTGATACTGTGGTAAGTAACCATCTAGGTAAATATTATTGAAGTCAATAAGTTTTAAATCTAATTCAAATTTGATAAAAAGTAAAAGCAAAGTTCATTTTATGGAGCGTCCTCAGCAATGGGATGCATCAACACGAAGCTGAGTATCTTCCTCCCAGCCATAGGCTGTCAGATACTCGTTGAAGTAGACAATTGTACAGGCTTCATGCTGACTATGAGAAGTGCATGGCCACAGAAGTTGTAGATGCTCTGGGTGAAGAGTACAAATATTGTGTGTTCCAGATGAATAGCACTTACGACAAACAGCACTTCCCATGAGGAAAAATGTCTTGACCCATGGCAGAAGGCATCTGCTGTTGAGTAAGGGGCAGCCTAGTTCTAGACTAAGGGGAAGTGGAGAGCAGAAGCACATACAAGTGTTGAGATGCTCTGTGGATGCCAATTTGAGTGCTCTCAATTTGTTTTTTTTTTTTTTTTTTAAAGAGGGGAGGAGACCCCTGGACTGACAGATAAAACTGAGCTTGATACTTGGGTCCCAAAAGAGCCAGTTGAATGCACAAACTTTTCAGTCTCTCTAAAGAAGCAGGTGTCCAGCAATATGTTGTGAGAAAGCCCTTCAGCCCAGAAGAAAAGAAGCCCAGGACCAGAGTACCCACAATTCAGGATTCAGCATCTTATTAGTCTATGTGTACTGCAACACAAATGCTGATGTGTTGCTCTAAAGAAATAATGCATTAAGAAAAACAAGGAAGAAGCATCAGAACATACTAAACTTTTGGCCAAGAGAACGAAGGAGGCCAAAGAAAAATGCCAGGAGCAGATTTCTCAGAGGTGTAGACTGTCCTTGTTAAGCAGATCTACTTCTGAGTACAGTCAAAGATGAGTCTTGAAGAGTATCCAATAAATGATCAGACCCTGGGGGCAAGGAACAACAGTAAAAGCAAGCAGTGGTGTTCCTAAGGTATTTAGCATCAGCCTGAAACCACTACCTTTCTATTTATTGCTGGTGATTTGTTCTGTTACTTAGCCTTCCTCAGACCTTTTGTGTTTACTATGAGAACTGCATTTGCGGATGAGTGACAGGACAGTAGGAAGCACACAGGAGCTGGAGGCCAATGTATTTAGCCCTATACTATATCATTTTTGTGACTGTAAATGCATTATTTAATGTTCATAAATTTTAGTATATATGTATATATATACACACATATACACACATAATATACATACACACACACACACACACACACACACATATATATATGGAAATAAAATAAATACCTCTTGGGATCACCATCAAAATTCAAAATAAGGTATGTAAAATAGTTGTCAAGCACACATGAAGTTAGAAAGCTTCAATGCAATAGTTGAGATAACCCTTTAGAAATTTGACTAAATTACACTACAGTCACATCAAAAGGCTTTCCCATAATTAACCAGACATTCACATGCTCCTAGAAACTCATCTGGTTTGATGTGGTATCTTCTCGTGTATTTTCAGGTTACTTTACTCCTATCATAATTTTTGTCCAATATTAATGTCTTAGATGATTCCTAATTTTTTTTGCTTTCCTTTTACAGGATCCTTGTTCATTCTGCTAGTTTGCAGGAGCCAGTGTGTTCTCTTTTATTCCCCCTCTCCTCTAGAATGCTCCATATTTATTGGGAACACAAAAGTATTTTATTCATGGCAAATGAAATTCCCAGAAAAGAATTTCATTAGCAATGATTGTTCTGACTCTTATATTCTGCAAACACCACAATATGAGAAATGATACCTCAGATTTGATATTTGAAAATGTTTCTCAGTGATCTACTTACAGGCACCGAAGGCGATGAAGAGTGCACCGTGTGCTTTCTCCTTTATTGAATCTGAGCAACATTTGTAGTGCCAGTCATTTCTTTCTTCCTGAATGAATGGGGGAAAAAGAAGTAAAAGGGAGGGCATGACTGTTCCTAGGTATGATTGGAGGAGGTTTATTGTAGATATGAGGGAAAAGACAGCTAGAAGCAGAGATATCTGGGAGAGGCCAGACTGAGCTGGGCCAAGGGAGGAGGGGGGAGAGGAGAGAGAGAGGGAAGGGAACTGGGAGTGGCCAAGATGCAAAACAAAAGAAAACAAGGGAACAAACAAACAAAAAGGCTGGGTTATATAGGGAGGAACAGTTGGGGGAAGGGCAACCCACCCCAGTCCCTGCTCTGGAGTTTAGGGTAGGGGGCAGAGTGTGCCAGCCAGGAGAACCCTCTAACAGGTAGTGGCTGACAAATGCTTGGAGAACCCAGTGGCCAGTTTCTGCTTATGTTAATAGGTACTTCAGACATTTGTGACAAGCTTGAGACCTGGACACTGCCTGCTGGCCTTTCTTCCTCCCTCCCTCCCTCCCTCCCTTCTTTTCTTCCCTCCTTCCCCCTTTCCCTCCTTACCTTCTTCCCTCCTTTCCTCCTTCCCTCCAGCCTTCCTTCCTTCCCTCTTCCTGAGGGAACAAACCTGTCGTGGTAGAAAGAAGCCCCACGGGTCTGTCCCGGGTGTTGCGGCACTGGGTGGGACAGGAGACACTCAGGAAGTGGCCGTCCCTCTTCCCACACAGTACAATGGGCAGGTGGGGGCTGTGGGAAGCCTTTGAGGGCCCTGCCCATGGTGGGTGGGGGAGGGGGCCATTCCTGGCGAACTCGTGGCAGCCGTCTCTGTGGATTCTCTAGCCAGGGGTACCTAAGTCTCCACAGGGTGCCTCAGATGGGCTAGCCAAAGCACAGCTGGGGTTCCCGCCAGGACCAGGTCTCAGTGGAGCACAGGGATAGCTGCTTAGGCTTGGGTGAATGGGTACCGTCTGGGAGTGCTGGGAAGCCCTCCCTGAGAGATTAGATGCAGCTCCTTAATAGAGGACCGGATCCCTTGCTTCCCATGGAGGGTCCAGATGAAGAGAAAGTCCATAATTCTTTTTTTTTTTTTTTCTGGTGAATTTCTTTTGTTATTTATTTATTTAATATTTTTTTGATACTTTATTTACATTTCAAATGTTTACCCCTTTTCAGATCTCCCCTTTGGAACCTCCCTATTCCCTTCCCCCTGACAGTCCATAATTCTAAGGCGTTTACTTTTATCATGTGGAGAGGGGTATGGATGGAATTGTACCCCCACCCCTCTGGGAGAGGCGAGGCAGAAATAGTAACTGGGAAGGGGCATGACTAGGCCTCTAGGTGTCTCATTAACATGGGGATAGCGTGGGGCTGTGTGGCCACGCCTCTACCTGAGGAAGGTTGGTACATGACTGTGACCAGAGCCAAAAGCCTCCTGGGAGCATTGGTGTAACGTTTCTGCTCCCTTGTGGATTCCACCGGGTCACCCAGAGTTTATGCCTGTGCTCAACCGGGTGCTAGACTGCCTGTCACAGATCACTGCCCCACATCTTCATTCTTTCATCCCTCCTCCCTTCCTCCCTCCTTTTCTACTTTTCTTTCTGTTTCCTTTCTTCCTTCCTTCTTTGATCTGCCCGTTCCCTGCCCCTCCATGTCTCTCTGGGCTCTAGGGATTGAACACTGGCCTTGTACTTGGTAAGCAAGCACTCTTCTGCTGTGCTAAAGCCCTACTCTCCCTTGTGAATTCTTAAAACTAATGTGTTCAGTTTTGTATCTGTAACTAAAGAACTGCTCCTGCTAACTGCAGTGGCGTGTCCCTGAAGTCACTAAGCTCCTGTCTTCACATCTCTTGCAGGTTGTCATGCTTTGATCACACTGCTTACTGTACGGTGGGTACATAATATCTCTTTTATATTCAAAAAAGCAAAGAGATATCTATTTATATGAACTTTCTGGGAACGTCCAGCTAACGATAAAAATTGATGGAACTTAATTGTATTAAGATTGGTTCACCCTAAACTCCCAAGGTGTCTATTCTTATAATTCTATTTCTTTTCTTCAGTCACTGTAGCTCTGATCATGAATATAAATTAAGAATCTCAAACTGAATCGAGTAAATAAAAATGTTCTCAGAGAGACTGAAAACCATTTAAAGTTCAACTAGGGTTATTCGAATAAATAGTTCAGTAAACAAAAAGATAAAAAAAAGGAGGGTGGTGCAATCTTGTTATTCATTCTTAGCACACATTTTAGTTAGCTTATTAAAAAGTTTTAGCCTGTGGAGAGATGAGTGAGAGCCAAATAAAGCTTTAGTTGTGGACCTCAATGGTAGCTTAGAAATCCAAGACTTGTTTTTCATAATTACTAGGAACCCACGAAGCAGGTTTTAAACTCCTGGGGTCTTCACAGTCTCATTATTTTCTGGTTTCTGTGTCAGTGCAAAAGTCTTTGAGATTTTTCTGCTGTGAAGAAAATTGACCCAATTTCTGTCAATCTTCTGAATTTTTGTTTCTTGTCTTTATATATAGACACTTAGGTGCATGCATATTCTGTGAACAAAGCCCTGTCCACCATCCTCCTCTGTGTGATTTTAGGACCTTATGATTTCCTAGATTCTCCTGATAGGGCAGAGCTGCCCTGCCCTGGGCAGGGATAATGGCTGAAAGAGGTTCTGTTTTTGAGGATACATGGGTTGTTAGGCATGTAGCCACTGCTATTCCCATCACGCCAACTACAGGGAAGCCTGATCATCCTGTTTGCTGAAGCATTTTTTAAAAGTTGCATTTTTGATGTGTTGTTTTAGGGAGTTGGAATGGTATCTTCTACAGTGTTAATGCTAAGTATAGATAAAAGCTGTGATGTTCTAGAAGAGTCTAGTTGCAAAGACTGTCTCTGGCCAATTTCATTCCCCAACTATCAAATGCTGTGCTTAAGTACATAATCATGGCCGAATGTTTTTCCCTACCTCAATTTGTAGGATTTAAGTGATGGAGAGAACATAGATCATGCAATCCAGAATCTCATAAATCGTGGACCTACTCAAATTCTTCAATAGTTTAATATCATTGTATAATTAAAAAATCACATTATTTCATCTTAAAGATTATATATGTAAATAATGTACTTTGCATTTTTAACTTCCATGAGTGTTTGGTTCACTGACTTAATGTTTTTAAATGATTTATTTACACTATGAGTACACTGTGGTTGTCTTCAGACACACTAGAAAAGGGAATGGGATCCCATTACAGATGGTTGTGAGGTACTATATGGTTGCTAAGAACTGAACTCAGGACCTCTAGAAGAGCAGTCAGTGCTCTTAACCACTGAGCCATCTCTCTAGCTCCCTTAATATTCATAAAATAGTGTAAACTAAAGTTTGTATTTCCTCTAAAGTAGTTTATGAATGCAAGTTACTTTCCATCACTATTAATGTAAAATCAGGGTGCAAGCTCTATGTTTGTCCTGTTCATGAGATCAAAGGACTCCCAATTTTTATTTGTAGTAAATAAATGACCCTGCTACATTAATGAAGTTTTAGTTTAGTCTTAAAATGTAATGCACACATGAATGAATTTAAATAGTATTAGTATAATGTAGGTATGTTGCCTCAATCTTCTTTAAGAACTTTACTTAGGTATTTTTATTTTTATTTCCATTAAACAGATTAGGAAAATGTTTTTCAGATATGGTTGTATCAGTCAGGGTTCTCTAAGGGAACGAAACTAATAAAATGAATATATGCATTCCCATATGATAAATCTCATATGCATGCTACTACATTTGGTTTTCAGTGCTCTGAGCATCCAAACTCAGGTCTCCACTCTTGCATGGCATGGGATTTACACACAAATCTATCTCCCATCTTACCAGATAACCTTTTAGAACCCTTTGACTGTTCATTTAACCATGAAGAACCTGATGACTAAGAAAAGAGATAACTTGAAATTAGAAGGATTAGCTCTAAAGATTATTAGTTAACTCATTAAACAATTAATTCAAATATTCACTCCTGATCTCCTCATCTATAAAGTAAGGGTTTTGGGTAAGACCACTTGGAGATAAAACATCTTCATCAAGGTGTGTTATGCATGTAAGTGTATTTATGTGAGCACCCAGGAAGTCTCTGTGTGGCCTGGTGGTTCCTGACTAACAGAGTTACTGCTTGGGTAGGGCTTTAATGGGATTCATGCCATTCATACCCACTGTCAATAGCTGTTATTGCTGATTTAGATACTGAAAGATGGAACAATTGAACAAATTTTACTCAAGAGAATGAATTTTTAATATCTAGAAAGGCTGAGATGATTTCTTTCAAGTAATGTTTCAAAAATTCAGACACTTTATTCATAATGAAGACAACATACTATAACCACTTACTAATAAAAGAGACTCATATCAAATAGGGCCATGTCCTTAGAAACAATGCTAACTAGATACTCCTGAACCAAGACTCCTTGTTATTATAACATCTGCTTCCCACCCAATGGCCAGCTTTTCATTTATTTTGTGCATTTCAACTTAGACCAAACCTCATTCAGCCTTCACACGAATACTTGGAAGAAGAACTCAGAGGTGTTTTTAACACCATTAACTTGTGTTTGCCAGATAAAACTTTACCCTAAACTGAACATATGACATAAAATCTTAGTGAATAGTTTGACTATTATCGGAAGAAGCTGGGAGATGCTTAGAAGTAAGATAAGCCCCCCAGGACTGCACATTTATCCCAATCTTAACATGGGTATTGGAGATCACAGAGCTTCGCAGCACTTAAGTTTGTTATGTCCCTTGTGTTTCTGTCTTTCCTGAGGTACTCCAGAGTGAACTGAAGAAAAGGGCTGTGGCAATTGTGATGATGTGCTGAAACATCTTGTGGGAAATGTTGGTTGCCAAAGATTGTCTCCCCAACTCTGGACCAGAAAAGATAATTTGGATAAATGAAACACTGGAAGAAATATGTGTGAACCAGAATGAAAACTTCCAGGTACCCCAGGCTTTGCTAGCTAATACCATTATAGTCCTCAGATTCAGACTAGATTAGTCCAGGCAGGGATGGAGACTGCCATTGTGTCTATGGCTTGAGAAAATATAGTTTCATAGATTTGAAAAGATTCATCAGGGATGTAGAATAACATCTAAAATAGAAACAAAGTTAAAAATAAGTCAATGCTCTTCTTGGTTTTCTGTGGAGAGAATTAAAAGAAACAAAAAAATACCCATAAAAACCAAAATAAAAGACCCTGTATTCTGGGTTTCATTTTCAATACCTGTAAGACAAATCAATCAATCAATTAAAAATCTTCTTTTACATTTTTATAAATGATAATTTTTGATGGGTTCTCATATAGTTGAAATGAAAACTGTATCTGGAAAGAAGTGGTCTGTGCTTGCTTGGCTGCCTCTATGCTGCCCATGTGCTCATGCACTATAAAGGACCTCGGGAGGGAACATCTGTTTCTCATTCCAGTGCAAGGCAAGTGGGAAAGCCCGTGTGCAAAATTATGAAGTAGAGGAAGGGAAGTCAGAGTTTGAGAAAACATCTCAAACTTCTCTTTATACCTTGGCATGACTGTAAAACACAACATTCTCTCCACAAAGGAAGCTCCCTCACATTTTTAAAAACATTCATGGGTGCCTTACATCTGCCCCCCTCTGCAATCTATCATTTTCAAGTTAGTATGCATGAGTGTGTTGGTACAATTCTCTTTTTGTATCATTTCTCGATTTGTAACTTTTATTTATTTTTATTTAACTTCTTGTCATTTGTAATTAATATCTTATGTTTTCTAGAAACCATTGCTTTTATGACAAATTGGGAGTTGGAACCATTTAACTCTGCTCTTATCTCAGGATACTGATACTATAGAAATTGCTCCTGGGAATAGATTCTCCTGCCATTTGTTCTCTACCACGTAACACAGTGAGAAGTCCACATCAGATGCTAGAGTCTTGAACTCAGACTTGCTGTCCTCCTGAGCTAAATAGAAATAATTTTCTATTTTTGATAAGTTGTCAGCTCCATGGTACTCTGCCATAACAGCACTGAGTGTCTTAAGATAGCAATAGAAGAAAGGTGGATTCTTCCTTCCTTCCTTCCTTCCTTCCTTTCTTTTTTTTTTTTTTAACCTTCTTTCTGTATTGCCTTTCTACTTTTTTTGGGGGGGAGGTATTGTTAAATTGTGCTAAAATATAGGTTTTAATTTACTATTAATTAAGATAGAATGTGAGTGTGTAGCTCAGTTGGAGAAAACTTCCCTAGTATGTACAGGGCCCTAAGTTTGATCCCTAGCAACCTTTGACTGTTTATAATCTGTTCAATGATTTTAGGACTTGGAGTGAAAAGCAGAAGCATCTGGGTCAATCATCTGAAACAACATTCCATGTCTATGCAGTGAAATTAGTCCTATAAACTAGAAGTTAAAGCCCCTAGTTGAGCTTATTTTGAGATAGAGCAGAAGAACTCAGGGTGCCACCATTTTGGTAGGTGTTCTCCTAGTCTCAGAGCCTCCCTGTCATATCTACAGGGTCCAAGGTACAATTGTTATAGGACAAAATATGTGGATATGCTGTGTCTAATCTATGTTGTAAACACCAACATTCTATTTCATCTCTGTAATCCACAGAGTTCTTATATGAGAAATTCCTCTTCAGTGGTTATTCAACACCCTTTTCCTATACTCTTCTACAGATCTCCCCCAAATTTCCAGTCTTCTTATATTCTGGCTGACTCATGGGTTCATTCTTCCTAATGTCTTTCTTTCATTTCTTCTGCTTGCAAGATTTCTAGTACTAGGAAACAAGAATATGATTAAATTGCCAAGAATATATTGTATATTCTGCATCTCAATCCCAACACAGACTTCAAATCTTTCCATACCCCTATTGCATATGATGATTGTAGAGGAATTTTAATGCAGCAACATGGCTGCTTTGGCAAGGGACCACATGCACATATCTAAGTTTATGTGATCCAGCTGGAATGCAAACACACCACACACATTTAATCTCTCTGGCTTAAATCATGCCTTAGTACACACTTTCAATCCCAAGAAATGAAGGTAAAGTTAGTTTGTAAAAGGATGCAGTCTTGTTTGAAAGTGACATCTAATTGAGTGGCAGACAAAGTGACAAATCAGAAAGATTTGACAGAAAGAGTCAGAAATAGGATATATCTATCTGTTATGAGAACAGACAGCAAAGAGAAGTGACTTAAGAGAGAAGCAACAGCAGCAACACACACACATATGCACATACATACTCACACACACACACAGAGAGAGAGAGAGAGAGAGAGAGAGAGAGACTCAGAGACAGAGAGAGACAGAGAGATTTTACCAGTACAATTTTACAGATTTAGATTGCAGGTGAAGACAAAATGAGCCAGAGAATGAGATGGAGCCAGAAGATTAGAACAGATTGCCAGAGTTAGTTTGAGGCTAAACAAAGCAATTCAGTCAGAAGCTAATAGAAGCCAACTTGAATCAGTCAGCTTGGAGAGGAGTTTGAGCCAGAACAGCTGAGTTGAGCTAGCCAGCCAGAGTTCAGAAAGAGCTAGAAAGGGTGAGTTTATTCAGCAATAAGCCTCAGAGATAACAATTATATCAGGTGAGTAAAAGTTACATTTGTAGATGATATTATGCATTTCCTTTTTATACCACAAACATACAAGATAAACATTTTTTGGTGGCTGTATATGGAATGGATCCCCAGGTGGGACAATCTCTGGATAGCCTTTCCTTCAGTCTCTGCTCCACACTTTGTCTCTGTGTTTTCTCCCTTAAGAATTTTGTTCACCCTTCTAAGAAGAACTGAAGCATCCAGACTTTGGTCTTCCGTCTTCTTGAGCAACATGTGGTCTGTAAATTGTATTTTGGGTATTCCTAGCTTTTGGGCTAATATCCACTTATCAGTGAGTACATACCATGTCCAGACACTATTGCTGATGCCATGAAGTATTGATATAGCTGTCTCCTGAGAGGCTCTTCCAGAGTCTGACAAATACAGAGGAAGATGCTCACAGCCAACTATTGGACTGAGCATAGGGTCCCCAGTGGAGGAGTTAGATAAAGGACTGAAGAAGCTGAAGAGGTTTGCAACCCATAGGAAGAACAATATCAACCAAACAGACACTCCAGAGCTCCCAGGGACTAAACTACCAACAAAAGAGCACACATGGAGGGACCCATGACTCCAGCCACATATGTAGCAGAGGACAGCCTTGTTGGGCATCAATGGGAGGAGAGGCCTTGGACCTGGGAAGGCTCGATGCCCCAGTGTAGGGGAATGTCAGGGCAGGGAAGCGGGAGTGGGTGGGTGGGTGAGGGAGCACTCTCATAGAAGTAGGGGGAAGGAGGATGGGATAGGGGGTTTCCAGAGGGGAAACTGAGGAGAGGGGATAATATTTGAAATATAAATAAATAAAATATCCAAAAAAATGAACATTTTTATTAAAAGGCAAGGAAATCTGGATAAAGAGTTGTTGTCAGTTCTACTCTAAAACATTTAGGTGGTGATGTAAGTATTCATAGTTATTCTTAGACAGAGAAACTTGCTTTTCCTCTAAACTAATTAGAAGAAACAGTGTCAAGAGTGTATTTTTAATGTGTGAAAAAATTGGTTTTATTTCTTCCAAAGAGTTTGATTCTTCAGATCAAAGGAATGAAATTAATTGATTTTCAGTCCAACACACAAAAGTCGTGTTAGATATGTTCATCATGTTCACAGGAGGCATAAACCTTCCTCTTTAGAAATTTGTAATTAATTATAAAGAAATATGATTGATTAATAGATGCAATGTTGTGTAGCTAGCCAGGAGGAATAGGTCCTGGTATCCTAGACACAGAGGAGAACATCATACATAATTAATGATGGAATAGAAGAGAAGAATTTGACTATATGCTCTATAAAGTAGTGATGAACATGCAAGGTGATGGATGAGGTAATTACTTTGATTTGATCATTACCCAGTGTATGCTGGAATCAAAACATCGGCTTGTACCTTGTAAATGAGCAAACACATTCTTGAACTGTCTTTTAGTTTCACATGTCCATTTCTTTTCCTTCATTTCTGTTCTTTGACTGTTCATGTGGAAGCAGCATTGCTCTTTCTGTAAGAAGTCAGAGGTTTTGTGTGAGCATCACACCACTCCATTGTCAAGCAATATTCCTACTGCTCATTCATTTCCTGGTCTATGCCCCATCCACCAATACCAGGGTTTACACTGGAGGACAGAAAGTCCATGTGGCATGCATATCAGTTTAAAACAATCCATATATAATTTTATTTTAAAAATTGATCCAACCTTTAAGTATAATGAGAGTTTCTGGGAAAGTACTGATTCCAAGATTTCAAAACAAAACAAAA
Source organism: Rhynchomys soricoides (assembly GCA_019843965.1). NCBI lineage: Eukaryota > Metazoa > Chordata > Mammalia > Rodentia > Muridae > Rhynchomys > Rhynchomys soricoides. The sequence continues at coordinate 20,563,773 of JADRCH010000004.1, read as the reverse complement.
CAAAACTTGACATATGGGCAACAGAGCCTGGCAGTGAGTATCTGTTGACCTGGTGAAATCAGGTCTTCTCTTTTTAACTGACTAAAGTGTTTCTACAACACTTTGTGGCCCTTACTCTGTGGCTAAGTGGCTACCTGTGGTGTGGCAATGACTTTGGAATATTTGAATTCCTATTCTTAATCCACTCCAATATTCCTATTATTTCATGGATACTCAAGTGCACAAACTTCACTAGAATGATGTATTTCCTCTGTAAAGTGGCTGATGGCTGTTGTGATCATCCTCACCCAAGAAGTTATTTCTGAAATGCAGTTTTGTACTCACATGTCAGTGCAGTTTGGTGACCCTACTACTAATTGAAAAACATTTTTAAAAATAAAATTTGGATTATTCTAGATGTCAATTGTTGTAAGATCAGATCTGGAGAGCAGCATTTTCTCAGAGATATGAAGTCCATCTTCATCTCAGAAATCCTACTTAATCTGAAAAAAAATCTTTAAAGTATCTCTTCATAGTACCTGAGAGCCTCATGACTCAGAATCTTGCTCAAGATCACACAGACCAAAATTCAAACTTAAGTGTTGTGGTTTGAATATGCACGGCCCAGGGAGTGGCTTTATTAAGAGGTGTGGCCTTGCTGGAGTAGGTGTGGCCTTGTTAGAGGAAGTGTGTCACTGTGGGGCTGGGCTTCGAGACCTTCCTAGCTTCCTAGGAGATAGTCAGTCTACTCCTGGCTTCCTCTGAATGAAGATGTATAACTCTTAGCTCTTCAAGTGCCATGCCTGCCTGGCTGCTGCCATACTTCCTTCTTTGATGATTATGGACTGAACCTCTGAACATGTAAGCTAGACCTAATTAAATGTTGTTCTTCATAAGAGTTGCCTTCATCATGGTGTCTCTTTACAACAATACAAACCCTAACTAAGACATTAAATCCTGATACTATGAGACACAGTGATGGCAGCTGCATAGACATTTGTAAAATGTGCCAGTGAACCAATGAGATGTATCTGTTATCTATTGCATGTGAAGCAAAGATTAATCTAGAGATCAAATACGGTTTGATTGTCTCTCCCTATCACTATTTCTGCCATCTATATGGTTGTCACAGTCTAGACTCTATCTCTCCCTTGAACCATTGTAATTGATTGATTGATTTAGAAACAAAGTCTCAATACATAGCCCTGACTAGCCTGAAACTCACTTATGTAGACCAAACTGGCCTTAAAGCCACTTTGTCTCCTTAAGGCCACAAAGATCTATGTGACTATGTTTCTTTCTGGGTACGTGCCACGTAGGCTCCAATAGCATCTTATCTGGTTTCCTGGTTTCTGCTCTTGTGCTCTCTACTGTTCATTCTCCACATTGCAGTCAAATACACATCAGTCTATTTCAGAATAATCAAGGTGCTGCCATTCCTTAGCTTAATCCTGTTGGTCCTTTCTTAGGCCATCAGGAAAAGTTAATATGGTCATCAAAGAGATCTGCTCTATCTCTGGGTCAAGTCCATCCTCACTGAACAGTGTGTTATCCAACTTCTTAGCCCCAGCTACATTAGTCTTTCACTTTCCCATGATAACATCTGAAATATTTTTCTTTTTCTTTTTTTAAAATTCCACATAAATGAATCTCATCCAAACTGCCCTAGAGAGACTTTTCATCAATCATAACTTAGTTATTTGGTTATCCATACAATAATTGTTCTGTACTCATAGATTGAGCTGATGCAGACTCAACTAACTAGAGAATGGAAAAGGTTGTATCTGTATGAAATTATTTTGCTACTATTCCCTAAGCAATATAGTATAAGATATATTCACATAGCTCACATTCTATATTATGTGTAATATAAAAGTGACATAAGGAATTCATGGAGGATATACATGTGTATATATACTATGTATATGTAAGCATATGAAAAGTCTACACTACTGAAGGGCGGCTACATACAACCAACATTATATGTATGTACACGTGTATTCCAACTATACTTTGGCTTTCTTATGACTTTTCACTTTGTAACTATATGTAGATTATGCTTTTAACTCATATGATTAGAAGTATATTGTTGTTAAACTACCAAACCAATATGTCTGTGTTGCTAGCTAGGGCATCCTATCACTAAGTGCATATATATTCATGCAAAGATCTGTCCTCTTGAGTTATGGAGGATAAGGTCAGGGAAATCAGGAGCAGGAGGACGACCTGTAGTTTCATCATGTCCTGTCCTGAACAGCCTTTTTTTTTTTTTTTCAGTTGGGGATGTGGTCTTGCTGATTCTGAATTTGATGCAAGAGTGTCCCATAATGATAGGGAACATTGAAAGGAAACACACTAACCTGAATAATTTCTTGCACCATGCAGATGTTATTGCAGATGTGGGAAGTACTTTGGAGGAAAGGTAACTGAGTTAGTGTTGATTAGATACAGGAAGCCTGGATGCGAAGCCTTTTGTTTCTCAGTTCCTTGTTATTATTCATGATTACATAAATAAAATTTATATAAATATTTATATATTTAATATATATTTATTTATATTATTATTTGTATATATTATTTATATATATTTATTTAATATATTTATATTTATATATTTATATATATTTATATATTTACTATATATTTATATTATTATTTATATATTTATATTATATATATATATTTGTTTTATATATTTTCATATCCCTTTACTGTTTGAAGTATATGTATAGTTTTTCTTGCAACCTTACTCTTCATTGGTGAAGCAATGGGAAGGTCTTATTTGGCTGGGCTTCCGTGCTCTGTATTTCACATATGAGTTTGTGGTCCTTTAGATAGATACCAGAACTTAGCCTAAAGGGTCTTAGGAGCTGGGTAGGCAGAAGAGCTAACCTCATTCAGTTACTTTATAATCAATATGAACAAAGAGCAACAAAAATACTCTAAAAAAGGTAGTCATGAGATACTTTAATTAAAGTTATTTAATGAGATAATTAAAAGTTTAAGCTGTAACTGAGTTGTACCAACCTAGAATAATAGTCTTTTCCTATTAGGAAGGGGAAATATTTGTTAAAAATATATCATAAACTTGTTTTTCTTTTTCACGATGCATAGAGCTGTCAGGTGTTAGGTGGCTTTGAATTTTGACATTTCCCTTATGTTCTTATGGAACATTATAATTTAACCTGTCAGCATATCTCAGTTTAGTGTTAACTGCTCTCAGTTGTATATCTAAGATTATATCAATTACTATTTTTGTTGCTACAATAAAGCACCATGACCAAGGCAACTTGTATTGTGGACTGAAAAATTACTGCAACAAATAAAGTCTTTGAAGTAAGAGTTTATTCAGGCATGTGGTTGCAGGGAGTTAAGAGTTCATCATAAAGCGGAGGCGTGGAGGCAAATGCAGGAATGGTGGCAGTTACAGGGTCCTGAGAGCTCACATTCTTTACTGCAAGCACAAAGCAGAAAGTGCAAACTTGAAGTAGGGCAAGGTTTCAAACTTCCAAATTATGTCCCACAGTGACATACTTCTTCCAGTCTAAACTTCTCCAAGTAGTTCCACCAACTGGGGACCAAGTATTCAACTGGCAGAGCCTGTGGGAGGACATTTAATGAGTTTTCTCATTTAAACTATTACAACAAAAGAAGAGGTAGAGGCCTAAAGCTGGATCTCCAGCATTATTATGGACTCTATGACTTCTCTAAGGTAACCTTTGAGTTTCTTGACTTACTTAAAAGTCTTCAAGGGTGCATGAGTAAAAGAACAGCATACAGCATTAAGAATATTAGATATTATGTGTATGTGTAACATATATTATACAAGGAATATAATACTATATATTATATATATATATTCTCTCTATATATATTCTCTCTATATTCTCTCTCTATATATTCTATCTATGTATCTATCTATCATCAATCTATCTGTGTGTGTGTGAATGAATATACATAGCATCCTGACTAATGCATTGCCTTTTTTTTTCACTACTGAGAAAAGTTCATCAGCTGTTGAAAGAGATAATTTTTACAACCAGGTGCCCCTGACTATGAGGAGTAAACCCAACTAGTTATATTAGAACTTGATAGAGCTTGTAAAACTTAGGTTCTTAAGAAAGAAAGCTAGCATTTCTTCAATACCTGTCTAAAAGCAAAATAGAAAAATTTTAATCTTTCTACTTTTTATGTACTTGAAATTTTTGAAATGATTATCTTTGCATAGTATGGCTACTTGAAGAAATACTTTTGAATTGGATTTAAGGGCCACTCCACTGAAGGAAACACATTCCTGGTACTCTGAATCTGCCTACGAAGACATGATGGATTAGCTCTACTATTTTTATTTTGCTAACTGGATGTGGTATCAAGCAGCCCTATATATTCACATGTCTATACCCTAGATTAGAGCAGCTATCAGTCCTTCTGGGAGAAGTTTATTTTGTGTAGCAGAAATTGTGTAGTGCAGAAATTGACAAATATGCAAAGTATCAAGAATATTGTTTCTATGGGGTACACAGCCACAGATAGGACTCTCCATCACATCCACTCCCTGGCTCAAGGCTCAAGGACCAATGTGGTAGAAAGATCATCAGAACTAGCAATTAGGAAGGACAGGAGCAAAGCCTGTTGTGTCTTCTGGAAATGACAGGACTTTTGTTCTCATGAACTTACAGCAGTTTTGATGCCTGCCTAAAACTAGTAGAAAGTATGGTTTCTCATAGGTCAACCATGATCATCCAGGCCTTACATTCATGAGTATATTTCGCAGTACAAATTGAACTAAGTGTGTTATTTTGAAAAAGAAAAGCAGAAAAAGAGAACATGAAGTTGAGGGGGCAGAGATATAGACCTGGAAGGAGTTACTGGTGAATATGATCAAAATACAGTGTATGCATGAATTAACAAAAATATATTTCTGAAAGTTCACTTCTTCCTTGGTCCTACTCACAAAAAGTTTACAGGGATATTGGGTGAAGTGTTGTTCAACAGAACAACAGGACTTCTGTTTGGCTGATGCATCAACACAATAGTCAACTATCTTAGTCAATTGTTTTCCTGGGTTTTTCTTATCACAATTAGTTTCAACTTTCTAGTTTTGCTGTCATCTTTTTTGAATCTCAAAAAAAGGATTATAGAGTTTCATCATTTGGAACCCATACTGAGAGAAGTATCTAGTCAGGAAATGTATATAAAATTGAGCCAACTTTATCACTATTCAAGTGAATTGTTTTCAGAAAGGAAACTTCTGTGATTTCTGTTTCATCTTTCTACAATACACTTTCTTAATAACAATCATGAAGAAGTCTATATGTTGAATAGTTTTAGCAGAATGGATGAGGGATACTCTGATAATCTATTCTTTTAGCACTTTGCATCAATTAAATAAATAAGAATAGAAGGTTCAGTAAAGTCTATAGAGTGTTTACATGCAGATGACATCACAACCAATGTAGTTGTCTGTAGAGGAATTTTAGTCCAGCAACATGGCTGCTCTGGCTAGAATACAGACACATCCTTAGTACACAACTTCAATCCCAACCAATGTAGGTAAGGTTAGTTTCTAGAAGGTTCAGTTACATTTGAAAGGGATGTCTAATTGGAGGGCAGTTCAATGAGTTCAGTTCTGTTGAGTTCAGTCAGTTCTGTTCAGCAGTTGAGTTTAGTCATTCAGCACAGGAGGTAATGCAGTGACATTGAGTCTGACAGTTGTGTTGGTGGTAGTTCAATCTGTGAAGTTCAGAGGCAGTTTGTACCAGGACAGTTTTACAGAGATAGAAATCCAAGAGAACAAGCTAGACACAGATTAAGACAGAATGAGCTAGAGAATGAGAAGGAGCTAGACTATTAGAACAGATCGCTAAAGTGAGTCAGAGGCCAAGCAGAGTAATTTAGTCAGAAGCTGAGAGAAGCCAAATTGACCACTCAGCATGGAGAGGAGTTTAACCCAGAAAAACTAAGTTTAACCAGGAAACCAGAGTTTAGAAAGAGGTAGGAAGGGTGAGCTCATTCATCAGTAAGCCTCTGAGACAACAATTACATCTGAGGAAATAAAAGTTATGTTTGCAGTTGTCTTTGAAGACTGTCAGTTACTGTGTGTGTGTGTGTGTGCGTGCGCGTGTATGTGTGTGTGTTCATGCTACTATTATCCACATGGATGTATTTTGTCATGTCAAGTATTATTGTAGTTCCCAAAAATTCATATCTGAGTAGGACTAATGATGAATACCACTCAAGATGCCTGTAAAGTATTTCCAATATTGTGAAAGCATGCCAGAATGGAGGAAACTTTCTGGCCAGTACCAACTTGATTTCCCCATGCTCTGTGACCAAAATGTGTAGTGTCTTCTGCAATGGAGACTTATTATCAAGTTCTGGTGGGTAACAAAAATCAAAACAAATTATGTATGCTGGGTTCCAGGACACATTCAACAATAACCAGAGGGGGAAGCATCTCACATCTGGAACTGGGTTATTTATTTGGAACTTATTGCTTATGGAACAAACACAATCTACTGTTGATTAACTCCTGTTAAACTCTGGTTCATCTATCTCTATCTAATCTATATCTATATAATTATATATCAAACATATGATAAATAATATCATGTGTGTATTTTATTCATATATACACACATATTCTCTGTATATGTATGTGTACTTAAAAACATAAAATGCTAGGTTTCCATATAGCTTAAGAAATGAGCATTTATATGCTGCCTAATATCATGTAAACAATTCTGAGATCCTCAGATCTATAATTTGAGTTTTAACCCTATTCTCCAGAGTCTGTAGCATGTCAATGCTGTGCTATCTGTAGAATGTCAATGCTGTGCTATCTGTAGCATGTCCAGGCTCTTGTTGTATGTAGTCTAGGACATTTCATCTGTAGCATGTCTAAGATTTGTCATCTATAGTATGTCTAGGCCATGCCATCTGTATCATGTTCAAGCTGTGTCACCATAACATGCCCAGGCTGCCTTACCCATAGAATGTTTAGGCATCATCCTATGAACCATGTGCACTCTGTGTCATCTGTAACATGTCCAGCCTGGTATTATCTGCAGCATGGCCAGGGCATGTCATCTGCAGCATTTCCAGTCTTTGTCACTTGGGATTTGGAACTGACAATGATTATTTGAGAATCCAGTTATGCTGCATCTGCGGCAGAGGGCAGAAAAAGAGTGGGAGATATGGTCTTTGCTGTCAAGAAGTTGAAGATCTGATTTTGATAAAGTTTGTCTCACCCCTGTGCCCACATGCTCTTGAGCTGTCCTTGAAGCAGGATTTAATTATCTAGTTAGGGTTTGCTGGAGAAGAATGAACTTCAATATTTCTTTATTCTGAAAACCTTACAAATTACTGAATTATAGCAGGAAAGGACATTAAGAATCATTTCAGTTTATTCTTCAGTGTGCCAGTGGGGGCAATAATTCTATTTAGACACCATGAAGGAAAATTTTAGTATATTTTATGAAAGGGAAAAATGAAGTTCTCTAGGATTTTAGCTGATTTCATATAGCAATTTTGAAAAAGATTAAAACATTTAGGTCAGTCTGGATGTTAACTACAAGCAGAGATTTCTCTCTGATTTTCTTATGGGAAAGGAAATGAGAGAATTAAGCTTAGACTAGCATGAGTAGGAGTTAAAGCTGTACATTTTGCTGATATTTGTAGTATGAGAAATTTTACTGAAAAAACTGGCATAACTCTTAGATTAAATTAGGAAAATTTATTTTCATAAATTTTATATGAAAATTCAGGAACATTGAATTTTCCTGGACTGCAACTTTGGTCCCTGCAGAGGTGTGGTATGCAAACCTGTACTGCAACCTTGTTCTTCTCACAGTGTCAATGAAGATGTTATCTCAGAGAAGAGAAACAATTATTCTGGAAATCATGACTGGCATAGCCATCATTTAAAATGTAATTTGTCTGATTCCCTAAGTCAGAGCTTAGCCTACTGATACAAAGCTACCTCAACCCACTGATACATAGCTAGCTCACATACTGTGTCAATTGGGCAACTTCTGAAAATGGCTTTGGGCATTCTGATCTGTAAAGCCCAAGAATGAAAAACTGAAGTGGTAAAGTATTACCCTTAATGAACTCTATACTGACAAAACCTAGAGAATAGAAGAAGAAAGAAGAGGAGGAGAGTGAGAAATAGGGGGAGATGGTGGAGGAGGGAAAAGGGAGGAGGACAAGAAAGGGTAAATAAGATAAGGCAGAAGGAACAATTGTTATCTTATACATTTCAGGAAACCTTTTGAAAACCAAAGGAGAAAGCAAAAATGAGACAAGCTTACCTCAAGTGTGGAAGAGTTTTAAATCCCTCTTTAAAATTATAAAACAATAGATTTCATTGTGACATTCTCACACATTTTTATCTGTGTAGTTTGCTTACCATCAACCTCACATCATCGTCTTTGACCTCTTGTGTTCTTTCAGATCCACTCTTAGTGATTTTGTATGTTTGTTCAATTCCTAAATATCAGTTCAAGTTGTGATTATAGCTTTGTTCAATAGGAAAGAGCAGAGAAGAAACATCCTTCATTTATCTGACCTAGATGTAGGTCTATACATGGATGATAAACCATGTGTTCATAACAGTAGGAGAAAAGCCTTGGAGAGTAGTATGGTCCAAGTCTCAGCTGTTACAGAGCAGAAGCAAATGCTTCTGGGTCAGAGTATCCTTCTGAGAATTCTCTAGAGGAGTTTTCATATTATCCTTTTTCCAGCCCCCTTCCTGTAGAATCACTCTAATGTTCAGAAACTTCTACAGATAGGCTTGGAAACTCCCATTTTGAGTGCATGGCTCAGTTGAGGAATTGCTATTTTTGAACAACTGAGAACGTTTTGGCAGTCAGCCTACTTGCCACTTCCTCAGAGGTGGCCCTAGGTTTTCCTCAATGACCAACTTCATTTGGCCTCTCTAAATTTCTTTGTAGCTCTGCTCACAACCTGGTCTCTCCAGGAAAGTTTTCTTCATGCTGTCTTCAGGACCAAAGTCCTGAAAGTTGGAATGAATTGTCTTAAGGCAAATTCTTTTACAAACTTGAAACCCAATTTAATGAAAGTCAGGAAATATTAAGATATTCAAAGAGGGATCATAAAGTCCTTTCTTGTATTCCTCCATATATAAGGCTCCACTCAGGATACTCTGCTTGTCTGTTGGGAGTTTCTACACTACCTTGTTTGAAGGCTTAAAGCTTTTGTAATTTCCCATTTCACTGTGCATGTATGCACTGAACATTACATTCTTCTTTCTGGGAGTAGTCCATAGACAGGCTATGTTCTTTTAGTTTTCAGGTTCTGTCTCCTTTCAGTCTTTATTCCTTCTTAGTACCTAGTTCAATAATGCTTAGACATTCCAGGGTTAATAATGTCAGTCAGAGCTGATTTGTCAACTTGGAGAGAGTGACAGGGAGATGAATAGAGATGTGATTTGGTGTGACCACATGTGGAAATAACTTTAGGTTCAACTGATGCACCAGCTACAATTTAATCTAATCTACTAGCCTTATTCTGTTTTTTTGTCTTTGCTCCTTTTTGTAGCTTTCATCGTTTTCACAAGGAAAGATCTGCTATCTGCCTATATGTATGCAGGTAATTCACACACAAAGTTTATGATGTTTTTTATCATCAAAGTAAAAGCATGAGTGGTATCCTCAATTGTTCAATCTCAATATAACTATAGAGAAAATAACAATGCATGTCACGGAGAGATGGTCCCTGCAGAGCTGCTGCTTGCTAGCCTTTGCAAGAACGATGTATGAAGGCTGGAGATTGCCTGTCAGTTATTTGTTCTGCTTGGATATTGCACAGAGTGATTAATATTTAAAGTCTACTTCCCTTCAATTCTGCATACTCTGGAGATATTGGACCTGTGGAAAATGAGGTGAAAAGCAAAAGTGAGCCTTAGATCCCCAAGGTAAAGAAGCATCTTTAAAGAATGACAAGAAAAGCCAGCCATCATAGGTGGAAATCTGTTTCTTCTGATCTAAATCAAACATCAAACCCGACAATTCCACATGGAAGGACCCTTTCTGAGAGAGAGAGAGAGAGAGAGAGAGA
>JADRCH010000004.1:20494306-20553614 GCA_019843965.1 Rhynchomys soricoides | reverse complement strand
GTAAGAGTACAATACCCACACAAGAGACATTTCCTTAAGTTCTTCTGAAGTATTAGACCTTAGTTTAAATGCTTGGGCTAGAAGCAAGGTCACTGTGATGATGGTAACACGGCATCTTTCTACTTTGCTTGGGAATGAGCCCATATATGGAGTGCATGGTTTGGCCTTTGGACAGAAGAGAAGGGAAATGGATAGCATGTGAAGGATGCCACACAAAGCAGTGGCTGGCACCCCACATGTGTTATCAATGGTAAATTATTTAGTTATGCAATGAGACAACAGGTATTGGGTGTGGGGCAGTGATCTGTGACAGGCAGTCTGGCACCCGATTGAGCACAGGTGTAAACTCTGGGTGCCTCAGCAAAATCCACAAGGGAACGGGAAACGTTATGCCAATGCTTCCAGGAGGCTTTTGGCTCTGGTCATGGACACGTACCACCCCTCCTCAGGTAGAGGCGTGGCCACACAGCCCTAAGCCATCCCCATGTTAATGAGACACCTAGAGACTTAGCCATGCCCCTTCCCAGTTACTATATCTGCCTCTCCTCTCCCAGAGGGGCGGGGGTACAATTCCATCCATACCACTCTCCACATGATGAAAGTAAACATCTTAGAGTTATGGATGTGGGTGGGTGGGGGAATACCCCCATAGAGGCAGAGGAGGGGGGAAGGAATAGGGAGGTTCCAAAGGGGAGATCTGGAAAGGGGAAAACATTTGAAATGTAAATAAAGTAGAAAAAAAAAGAAATCACAAGGGAAAAAAAAAAAAAAAAGAATTATGGACTGTCTCTTCATCTGGATCCTCCGTGGGAAGCGAGGGATCCAGCCCTCGATTAAGGAGCTGAGTCTAATCTCTTGCAGAAAGCTTCCCAGCGCTACCTGATGGTACCCATTCACCCAAGCCTAAGCAGCTAGCCCGGAGACCCAAGCCACCCGGGTTCAGGCAGGAACCCCAGCTGTGCTCTTGCTAGCTCATCTGTGGCACCCTGCAGCAACTGCGGTGCTCTGGGCTAGAGAACCCACCCAGAAGGCTGCCAAGCGTTCGGGAATGGCCCCCTCCCCCACCCATGGGCAGGGCCTGCAAAGGCTTCCCACAGTCCCCACCTGCTCATCAGACTGTGTGGGAAGACTCGTGGCCACTTCCCAAGTGTCTCCTGTCCCACCCAGAGCCACAGCACCCAAGACTGACACATGGGGCTTCTTTCCACCGAGTAAGGTTTGTTCCCACAATTGGGATTGAAGATTTTTGTTCCTCTACATTTCACATGTTGAAGCTGTAAGTCTTAATGTACTTGAAAATTTTGCATTCATATGGGAATTCCTGCTGATGTGGGTGAAGCTCCCCCAGTGAGTTTAGTGCCCTGTCAGAAAATGAAACATCATAGGTTTCTCTCTCTATCAAGTATAAAGGTTTCCACAAGCCAGGAGGAGAGTTTTTCTGAACCAACTCTGCTTTGACTTTGATCTTCAGAAATACAAGAAAGAAATTCTGTGTAAGCTACTCTGAGTATCTGCTATGGTTTCTCAGACTGACGAGTTCAGTGGCACGCCGCATTTGTAATAAGAATATCTGAAATCACCATATTTTCGATATTTCCTGGCTTGGGTAGAGTATGATGTATAAAGAAAGAAGCTTTGAAGCCCTTTAAATGAAACTAATAATTCCTAGGAAAATAACTGATAGTAGTTAATTGTTCATCATTACTTTTAACTCTTAAGCTCTTGACTTTAAAATAAAATCTCAAATGATCTAAACTTTCAAAGCAATGCAACATAAATCAATTTTCAAGTTTAATTTTTTCTTTTCAGTTTTGTATAATGTTTTTTTTATAAGTTTTGTATATTTTATAGCATTTATTAATTTTCCAATTTATTTCCATACAGACTTAAAAGAAACTGTTAGATTATTTCTGCATAATAGTGAAAGGAGCATACATTCTAGAAATAACCTGTGTTATTTATGCAAAACTGTAGCAGTCTAATTTGCATATGCATAAGCCATTCAAAGAACAGGGAGAGGGGTAGGAGAAATTGGAAAAATGAGAAATACATTTCAAGTCAGCATACTGTAGAACTTTATATAGCATTTGAATATGAAAAAATTAAAAATTGTCAGGATAAAAATTAAACCCTTTTTTCTTGTTGACCCTAACTGGGTTTTAAGAGCTCAATGACATTTCCATTATTACAAACTGGAATATCTGTTCAAGTTCCAGATATTACATCAAATTTTAATTCATTGAAGATAAGATAATTCTGCCTAGGGAAGTATGTGTTTTTTTTTTTTTTTCCCCCGGTATGCATGCCTTCTGGAGCAATCAATTTGAAGACTGAATTTTGACAGGTGATTCCTCAAGGACCTCTGTACACCTTGGGAAAATGAACCAGCCACAGACTTTAGGTTTGTGATTTCCAAACCTGTGGAATGCCTTATGTATATGCACATTAGACTCAACTAGGCAACCACAACAAGAACAGTTTACCCCAGCAGCAATGAAATAAATAGCATATTATATAAAGTGGGAATGTGATTCAAAGCAAGCGTGCTGCCCTTTTGTGCTTCTAGATCAAACACATGGTTGTCAGGTAAACTTAATTTTGTTGTGTCTTTAAATATTTGAATACTCCATATTTTTTATAACTTTGATTTTTATTGAAAACAGATTTTCTTTATATAATTTTTTCTAATTACAGTTTCCCCATCCCTGCTACTCCTACCAAATCCTTCTCCTATGAAATCTGTGCTCTTTCTTTCTCTCACTCAACTGAAAACAAAGAACGAAAACCAACCAACCAACCAACCAACCAACCAAACCAGAATAGGACAAAACAAACAGAAAGGTGCCAAAGAAAAACAGATGCACACACACCCACACCCACACCCACACACACCCCTGTACACACAGAAATTCCACAAATAAACTCCTACTGACTAGTTTTCATGAGAAGCTGAAAAATTGTTCTTTCTTGTTCTGTGAAGAATTATACTAGAATTTTAATGTAGATTGCATTGAATTTGTAGTTTGCATTTGGTAGGATGGCCATCTTTACTACGTTAATCCTACCCATTTATGAGCATGGGGAATCTTTCCATATCCTGATATCTTCTTTTTCATCTCTTTCTTTGATGTCCTAAAGGTTTTTTTTTTTTTTTTGATACTTTATTTACATTTCAAATGTTTCCCCCTTTCCAGATCTTCCCTTTGGAACCTCCCCATTCCCTCCCCCTCCCCCTTTCTCTATGGGGGTATTCCCCCACCCACCCACCTACCCACTCTCGTCTTCCCTCCTTGGAATTCTCCTATACTGGAGCATCTAACACCCTCAGACCCAAGGGCCTCTCCTCCCCCTGACGGATAACAAGACCCTCCTCTGCCGCATTTGTGACCAGCACCATGGGTCCCTCCATGTGTATTCTTTGGTTGGTGATCCAGTCTCAGGGAGCATAGGGAGGTCAGGCCAGTGGACACTATTGTGCTCCCTCCATGGGGCTGCAAACTCCCTCAGCTCCTTCAGTCCCTTCTCCAACTTCTCCGTCTGGGACCTCACACTCAGCCCTATGGTTGCTGTGAAGTGACTCTTGGGTATTCCAAACTTTTGGGCTAATAACCACTTATCAGTGAGTACATACCATGTTCATTCTTTTGTGACTGAGTTACCTCGCTCAGGATGATATTTTCAAGTTCCATCCATTTGCCTAAGAATTTCATGAAGCCATTGTTTTTAATAGCTGAGTTGTCCTAAAGTTTTTAATCATACTAGTTTTCCACTTGCTTGGTTAGGGATACCATATATACATGGAATACACACACACACACACACACACACACACACACAGAGAGAGAGAGAGAGAGAGAGAGAATTTATATGTCCACACATACACATATACACATATACATATTGATAAATATATTGGAAGGCTACTGATTTTTGTGCATTAATTTTATTTCTTGGTACATTGCTGAAAGTATTTGCCATCTATAGATTTTTTGGGTGGAATTTTAGGGTCACTTTTGTAAACTATCATTACCATCTGCAAATAAAGATAGTTTGGCTTCATCTCTTCCAATTTTTACCCCCTTGGTCTCTTTCAGTTGTCTTATTGCTCTAGCTAAGGCTTCAAGTACTAGATTGAATAGGTTGGGAGAAAATGGACGTCCTTCTCCTGATTTAGTGAAAACCGATTTGGGCCCCCTGCAGTTTGGGTTGACATTGTTGTGGGCTTGAGGTGAGTTGTCTGTATTTTGTGGAGGTGTGTTCCTTGTAACCCTAATATCTCCAGGACTTTTATGATGAAGTGGTGCTCTGTGTAGCCCTGGCTGTCCTGGAACTCACTCCGTAGACCAGGCTGGCCTCGAACTCAGAAATCCGCCTGCCTCTGCCTCCCAAGTGCTGGGATTAAAGGCGTGCGCCACCACTGCCAGGCGTGGTGCTTGATTTTTTACAAAGGTTTTTAATACATCTAATGAGATGATCATGTGGTTTTGTCTTTCAGTCTGTTTTTGTGGCAGATTATATTTATTTATGCTGAACTGTCTCTGTATATCTGACGTGAAGCCTCCTTGATTACAGTGGGTGATCATTTTGATGTGTTCTTATATTTGGGTTGCAAGTATTTTATTGAGAATTTTCATAAGTCAGAAGTGATTCTAATGGGTCTGCCTTTACATGTTACTTGGTCTTTTTCTCTTACAGCTTTTAATCTGTCTTCTTTGTTCTGTAGGATTATTGTTTTGATTATTCTTTGCTGAAGTGAATTTCTTTTCTGGTCCAAGCTATTTGGTGTTCTTCCTTAAGGTTAGAAAAATTTTCTTCCATGATTTTGTTAACAATATTTCCTGTGCCTTTGCCTGGGGCATCTTCCCCTTCCTCTATTCCTATTATTTGTGAATCGGATAGTTTTTATCATGTCCTAGATCTCCTGGATGCTTTGTACCTGGATTTTATTTTATTTTATTTTTTTTTAAGATTTAACATTTTTGTTGGGTTAGGTATCTATTTGTTCCTTCTTGTCCTCAGTGACTGAGACCTTCTCTTCCATGTCTTGTACTCTGTTAGGGAGGTTTATCTCTGAGGTTTTTGTTTGACTTCCTAAATTTTACATTTCCAATTTTTCCTCAGTTTGGGGTTTCCTTAGAAATTTCATTTCTATTTTCATATGTTAAACAGCTTCCTTCATTTCATTCCACTGTATTTTCACAGATTTCATTACTGTACTTGTTGATTTCCTTGTTAAGGTCTTTAAGCACATTAGTTAATAAAAGCTGCTTTGAAGTCTCTATCTTATGTTTCAGCTATGTTGCATTTTCAGAGCTTCCTGTCGTAGGATAGCTGAGTTCTGGTGGAGACATATTGTTTTGCATATTAATGCACTGTTGCATATGCATTTGTATTTGGGATGTGTCTTAGTCAGGGTTTCTATTCCTGCACAAACATCATGACCAAGAAGCAAGTTGGGGAGGAAAGGGTTTATTGAGCTTATACTTCCATGCTGCTGTTCATCATCAAAGGAAGTCAGGACTGGAACTCAAACAGGTCAGGAAGCAGGAGCTGATGCAGAGGCCATGGAGGGATGTAACTTACTGGCTTGCTTGCTTCTCCTGGCTTGCTCACTTGGCTTTCTTATAGAGCCCAAGACTACCAGCCCACAGATGGTACCACCCACAAGGGGCTCTCTCCCCTTAATCACTAATTGAGAAAATGCCTTACAGCTGGATCTCATGGAGGCATTTTCTCAACTGAAGCTCCTTTCTCTGTGATAACTCCAGCTTGTGTCAGGTTGACACAAAACCAGCCAGTACAATTGACCCCTTGTCAACTTGACATACAAATACATCACTATTAAGCCTCAACCCTTACTTTCTTATTCATCCTCAAGATCTAAATAACTTTAAAGGTCTTCTTACAATTAAAAGTCTCTTAACTGTGGGCTCCACTAAAATACCTTCTTCCTTCAGGAAGGAAAATATATCAGGACACAGTCACAATTAAAAGCAAAATCAAACTCCAATTGTCCAATGTCTGGGATCCACTCATGATCTTTTGAATTCCTCCCAGGGCTTGAGTCACTTCTCCAGCTCTGCCCTTTGTAGCACACACCTTGTCTTCTAGGCTCCAGATGTCTGTAGTCCACTGCTGCTGCTGTTCTTGGTGGTCATCTCATGGTACTGGCATCTCCAAAACACTGCTGTATTCTGCTGCAACTAGGCTTTACCAACAGCTTCTCATAGGCTCTCTTCATGGTGTCAAACCTCACCTCCTTTGCATGACCCCTTCAGTCCTGGGCCATCATTTGCAACTGAGGTTGCACCTTCACCAATGGCCTTACATGGCCTCTTGAAGTACCGAGCCTCAACTATTCTGCATGGCCCTCTCAGTTCTGGGCAGTCAATTGCAACTGAGGCTGCACCTTCACCAATGGCCTTCTGCAGCCTCTCACAGTGCCCAGGTCTCAGCTGCTCTTCATGACTCCTTCATGCCTTCAAAACCAGTACCACCTTGGCGATTCTTACACAATACCAAGTCCAGGCACAGCACAAGGTACAACCCTGGCTATCTCTGGAATGCAGCCTCTGTGCTCTCAGAACACTTACCAGAAGATTTCACCTCATTGATGCTGGTCTCTTCCCAATCACCACCAATTTCCCAGATCCAGCTAACCAGCATCAAAAGTCCCACTAATGCAATGGTTTTGTTTTAGTAGTTCTGGTATCTTGTTAATCACAGCTGATTTCTTCAGCCCCAGCTAACCAAAACCACAGAATCTTTACAGTCAAAATAGCAATGACCCTGATAAGAGTCTTTTATCTTCCCTCTGAAATTTTACAAGCCAGGCCTCCATCTTCTGCACTGTTCTCAACATTATCTTCCAAGCTCCTACATAACATTCCACAGAGCTCTTAACATCCCAATGGCTCTTCTAGCTCAAAATTCCAAAGGCCTTCCACAGTCCTCCCCAAAACATGGTCAGGTTGTCACAGGAATACCCCACTATGCTGGTACCAATTTGTCTTAGTCAGGGTTTCTATTTCTGCACAAACATCATGACCAAGAAGCAAGTTGGAGAGGAAAGGGTTTGTTGAGCTTACACTTCCATGCTGCTGTTCATCATCAAAGGAAGTCAGGACTGGAACTCAAGCAGGTCAGGAAGCAGGAGCTGATGCAGAGGCCATGAAGGGGTGTAACTTACTGGCTTGCTTGCTTCTCCTGGCTTGCTCAGCTGGCTTTCTTATAGAGCCCAAGACTACCAGCTCACAGATGGTACCACCCACAAGGGGCTTTCCCTTCTTGATCACTAATTGAGAAAATGCCTTACACCTGGATTCCATGGAGGCATTTTCTCAACTGAAACTCCTTTCTCTGTGATAACTCCAGCTGGTGTCAAGTTGACACAAAACCAGCCAGTACAGGATGACTGTGATCTAGGTGTTGACATTTGGTTTTTATCATTGTTGGGTGTGTTTTCCATTCCTTGGTTTCTGTTGCCCTCTCTGTTTCTTAGGAAAGTGTCATGGCTGTGAGTTGCCTGGAAAGGAGTGCTTTTGAGTACCCTCCATGTGTGGCCACTGGAGGTCCAAGGTAGAAAGTGTTTCTAGGTATTGAGGGCTGACAGAAAAGAATGGGGATGTAGGAACAGGAAGAGTGAGAGGGTTCTTAGGAAGGAAGGCAAAAGCTGGGTTTGCCCTAAGTTTTGAATGAGTCCTTGGGAGTTTGAGGTGGGGGGGGTAGGCCCCTGCATGCAGTCATCCTTAGTACTGTGGAATAAGATGGGTGAGATTGTGCTGGAGGGCAAGAACAATAGGGGGGATTGCTTACTGGAATCCAGGTTGCTGTGGCTACTGTGGATTCTACATAGGGTGTGTTTTAGACCTCAGAGCTTGACACAAAGGACTGAGAGTGGGTTAAATGGGATGTGCATGGGTAGAGCTGGGGACGGAGAGAGTTCTCAGGAAGGAGGAAAGTTAGTTCCACTGCAAGGTTGACAGAGTCCCCAGGGATTGGAGGTGGAATGGGAGGACAGGTCCCTGTGAGTTGTCTGCTACAGGGCTGGTTATGAGAGTGGGAAATTTGCAGCGGAGGACAGGAAGCAGAGTGAAGGTCATCTAATTGATTCTCAGGCCAGCCCAGCTACGGCATTTCCAGTAGAGAGTCTCATATACTATCTTTATTCATCTGTCTTGCACCAATTTCTTCCTCACTAGTGATATGTTCTATTAGTTTGAAAATGCTGTGTTTCCTGTCATCAAAAAAGCATGACTCCTCCTCACCCCTTTTAAATCTAATGTTTCATTTCTCTGTTCTCCTTTATGGAAAAATTTTTCAAAATACCTGAGTAACTGCACACTTTAAACTCCCTCATTTCCTGTCTTTATCCTGCTCTGCTCAGAAACACATGTCCATCATTCTGCCTACTCTTCTTTTCATGCTTTGAACCACCAATTTTCATGCTTTGTCCATCATTGCCAGATTCCTGGTCAGTCTCAAGGCTTCCTTAGTTGTCACACAAAACATGGCCAATTACTCTAGCGTAATAGAGCCAGTCACCTTCCCACTGAATATCCCTAACAAAAAAGAAATAATTTATTACACACATACATGTACACATAGGCATGCATGTGCACACACTCATGCACACAATACATTCACATACATGATATACTGATACACGGACAAACACACATGCACCCTCATAAACACAGACATATACACACATGCATACACATATGCATGCACATACACTCATGCACACATTCAAACACATACGGGCATACACACAGGCACACATACAAGCACACATATGCTCACACACACTCATACACAAACACACATGCACATGAACTCATACACACAAAACATTCACACATGGACAAACACACACCATCATAAACACATTCACACACACACACACATGTATACACATATGCATGCACACACATACTCAAACAGGCATTGACACATATACAGGCACACCTACATAACAGTCTCACAATGCACACACACACACACTCACTCCAAAATATGCTTATGACTCTTTTATCTGTATTTGACTAAAGTGAACGGATAAAAGCCTAAGGCACATGCTCTTCACAGAAAATATTTTTCAAGAAAGCGATTTATTAGACAACATTGAATACCTGTGCTAAGAATTCTTGTGATAAGATTAGGACAAAATTCTTCACTTGTGTATAATACACAAAATAAACGTTAAAAGTTTTTTCTTCAGGTTATACATGTGTTCATATGTATCACAATCCACTAGGTAAACAGCACTGCTCTTGAGTACATAAATTCACAAATTATTTCCTTCATGATATTTGTGAGCTTCTTTAAGGCCCAGCCTGTGTCTTATGTGTCATTGTTTCATTGGCATCTTGGTACCTAGGAGGAAGTCAGGACATGTTTCTCGGATGCTTTATTTATTGAATGTCTGTGTGATGCTGTTAAACAATGGAATGTAAGGACGAAAGGCTGAGTATATTGACTGATTTGTATATATAATCCACTGTAAGATAAGTAACATGTTAAGAGAAAACCATGACAGTTTGTTTTGGGCTATGTACTTTATAACTTGCCTTTTGGCTCTCAGGTGACTGAAGCAGGGGACTTTAAATAAATGCCAACTTCTCAGTTTGTATCTGGCAATTTCCCTTACTACATATTTGAAAAGATTTTTCAAAACTTATTTTGTTTCTCATTTATATATTTAACTAATTACTCTGATGAGTAGATTGTCATCTAGAGCTTTTAAGGTTCTCCTCCTGGCCTTAGACAGTTACATCAGTGGTGCTTGCTGTAACATGAACCTTTGTGCTAAAGAGCAAGTCTTTTAAATGGTTGGATGAATGTAAATATTAATGAACTGTGTAACTTTCCACCCAGTGACGGATGTTTCATTATATTTGCACATATCATTTAGAGCATACGATAACCTGGGAATACATTTGCTACCTCTTAAAGTCTCCAGATAGGAAAACGCCAAGCCTTTCCTAGAGAGGAAGGGCTCATGGGTAACTCAGCCATTGCTTTTAAAAGACTTAAATTTGGTCAGCAAGAACAACATATAAAATGTAATTATTACAGTAATTTGAAACTATGCTTAATGCATGAACTAGGGACCTGGGAGATATCTGTGTTATGCTTTCTATAAACAATTAGAAATCTAGACCAAGACTGTGACTTCAGATCCAAGGCTCTTTTCTTCTATAGAGCAGACCTTCATCTCTTTCACCTATGATTTTTTTCCTTACACCTGAGAGAAGCCAGCTAGCTAAAATCAATACAATATGATAAAGTAAATTTCAAGCGAAGAGAAGAGCTGTGTCATAACATTTTGTTATTTGAAACTTTCTGACGGAGGTCACAGAATGGAATAAAATGTGGCTAAGCAATGGTAGGAGGGTAGAAATTCCTAGCCAACAACTGATTTTTTGCTTTAAAAATTTTTTAAACCTTGTAGGAGATACATGCAAATCAAATAAACATCACACGCCCAAATTAACCAGACCCAAAGTCTAAACAGCTCAGCGAACTTTTATTCAGTTAGAATAGCTGTTCTGAAGCTGTGGAGCTTCACTTCGGATTTTGCACCTTCACAATCAAAATATACTTTTATGCCCTTATCCACCATCATAACCCCATAAAGTATCATAAATGACACATAGTGGAGAAGTATAATAATTAAGAACAGTCTCTGCTATCCCAATTAACTGCTGTTTAATTCTCTATTCTACACACACACACACACACACACACACACACACACACACACACACACACGGAAGGGAGGGAGGGAGGGAGGAGAGAGAGAGAGAGAGAGAGAGAGAGAGAGAGAGAGAGAGGCAGAGAGAGACACACACAGAGAAGGAGACAGAGAGACAGAGAAGAGACAGAGACACACAGAAAGAGAGAGATAGACAGAGAGAAGGGGTAGAGGGAGAGGGTGAGAGTCAGACAGACAGACAGTGAGATAATGAAGACCTGCGCTAAAGAAAGAATGATTTATACATGTAATGGCTCTTTAAAAGTTGATAACTGATTTGGAAGACTTTTTGTCTGCTTCTTAATTCACATCAGGCTCCAAAGAAACTAGACAGGACTTTGCATTCTAGGATCTATCTAGGAATAAAATATTCACTACAATGTTTCTGAATAACAGACTAGACGCACTACAGAGGTGTTTCATAATGAGATTTGAAATAGGATTTCAACTGGAGATTAATATTAGAATATCCATATATAATATCTGACCTTAGTGTCATGAAGCTCAGTGTTTCCTTTCCTGTATACCTACTAACACCCTGAATCCAGGTCCCACTGTTAACTCTGTCCATAAACTCCTTTAGATGTGTGTTCTTTTATCGTCATGTAGGAAGCCAGAATAAAAATCAATGTGAGGGTAATTTAAATTCTAGTGATCAATATTCTCCTTGCCTGGCCACCAGCCTTTTCCTCATCTATCTTGGATCATTGATACTTTCCTGGCGTATATTCTTTTCCAGTCCAATCTTCTTGTTTTCTACTTAATTTATGACATGTGGCTGTTGGGAAGATTGTTCACAATCTCCCCATAAATTGTGCTTGATTATTTATGGTCAGAAATATGAGTTATTCAACAAATTGACAAGTACTATGCAGTTTCTAACTTAATAATATTTTATTTTTTTGTGATGGAAGTGTTCCTACATAATGTAAGAATGAACTGACACTATTGTTTTTCCAAAAGTAATATATATGCAGAGGTATTCAGAGGTGGCAGTTGATGGATTTTTAAAAGTATAGTTAATCTGTCTTTTGGAACTTTACTGACATTTGAGTTGCCAACTGCAAAACACATTTATTTTAATTAAAAAATGTCATTGAGTTTTGGTAAATATATAAACCATTCAGCTACTACTGCACTAATATTTTAGAATATGTGCACTACCTATCAAAACTAGTCCCACATTTCTATGGCCAAACATTATACCCATCCTGATTATGGAACACTTAATTTTTACTCTAAATTCACCTTTTTTGGACCATCATATCATTGGAATCATGTAGGATTTGTGTGATCATTCTTTCAGTTAGTATATTGCGGTTAACATTTGATCTTATCTATAATAGTGACTTTGCTTTGATTGTTTAAGATTAACAATTCATCTGTTATCAGATAGGCTGTTAATATTTTTCTTAATTAGCAATACGGCTGCTATAAACATCTGTGTAAACAGTCTTTGTATAAAAGGTTTTAGTTTTTCTTGTATGGATCTCTATGAGTGGAATTGCTGGTGCATATGGTGAGTCTGTGTTTAATATTTGAAGAAACTGTTAAATATTTCAAAGTGAGTATGTGGGTTGCATTTGTACCATCAGCGATGAGAGTTTCTGTTATCATACATTTTGCCAACAATTGGTATTACCAATTTTTCTTATGTGAGCAGTTCTAATGGAGTCATAATGGTAGCTTATTGTGGGCCTTAAATTGTATTTCTTTAATGATCTATGATATTGATATCTCCTCATATGCCTTTTAGACATTCATGGCTGTGTGTGTGTGTGGGGGACATGTGTGCCTGTATTGAACATTTGTTCAAATAATTTGCTGACTTTTATTGTCTAATTTTATATTCTGGACACAAGTCCTTCTACAAATGTTTATTTTGTAAAGATTTTCTACAGAGGTATGTCTTCCCTAATAGTCTCTGTTGGTGCATGTGCAGGACATGGTCTTGTATGCCTGTAATCCTAGCATGCAGGAAGTGGAAATGGGGGAAACCAGCAATTCAAAGTCACTTTCAGCAAAATAGGGACTTTGAAGCCAAACTAAGCTACTACATGGAGTCCTGTTACAAAAAAAAAAAAAAAAAAAACAAAATAAACAAAGAAAAACCATAAAGCAAAAAAAAATCCTCCTAATAGAATGCTTAGGTTTGTAAATTTTTGATAAAATACATTATTGAAATGATGTTTTTGTCTTAATAAGTTATATTGAATGAATTGATTTTCTTTTTTTTAAGTTAATGCATTAATTCTATACTTTATTGCTTGTTTTTCTCTGAAGCACTTAAGTGGGAGCCAAAATATAAATGCTCACAGCATTTTATTTCTTATTTTCTTATGCTTTATTTACATTTCAAATGTTTTACCCATTCCAGATCTCCCCTTTGGAACCTCCCCCCTCCTCTAGTTTCTATGGGGGTAATCTTCCATATCCACCCACCCACTCTTAGCCTCCTTCCTTGGCTTCTTCTACATTGGGGCATCTAACACTCTCTGGCCCAAGGGCCTCTCTTCCCCCTGATGGATAACAAGACCCTCCTCTGCCACATATGTGGCCAGCACCATGGATCCCTCCATGTGTATTGTTTGGTTGGTGATCCAGTCTCCGGGAGCATCCAGGGGTCAGTCCACTTGCCACTGTTGCTCCCTCCCTGGGCTCCCCTCAGCTCCTTCAGTCCCTTCTCCAACTCCTCTATCTAGGACCTCACACTCAGCCCTATGGTTGCTGTGAAGTGACTCTTGGGTATTCCAAACTTTTGGGCTAATAACCACTTATCAGTGAGTACATACCGTGTTCATTCTTTTGTGACTGCCTTACCTCACTCAGGATGATATTTTCAAGTTCCATCCATTTGCCTAAGAATTTCATGAAGTCATTATTTTTAATAGCTGAGTAGTGTTCCATTGTGTAAATGTACCACATTTTCTGTATTCATTCCTCTGTTGAGGGACATCTGGGTTGTTTAAGGCTTGTGGCTATTATAAACATGGCTGCTATGAACATAGTGGAGCATGTGTCTTTAGTACATGTTGGAGCATCTTCTGGGCATATGCCCAGGAATGGAATAGCTGAGTCCTCAGGTAGTATTATGTTCATTTTTCTGAGGGTCCACCAAACTGATTTCCAGAGAGGTTGTATCAGCTTGCATTCCCACCAGCAATGGAGGAGTGTTTCTCTTTCTCCACAACCTCTCCAACATCTGCTGTCACCTGAGTTTTTTATCTTAGCCATTCTGACTGGTGTGAGGTGGAATCTCAGGGTTGTTTTGATTTGCATTTCCCTGATGAGTAAGGATGTTGAAAATTTCTTTCTTTCTTCTTCTTTTTTTTTTTTTTAATTTTCATATTTTATTTACATTTCAAATGTTTCCCCCTTTTCAGATCTCCCCTTTGGAACCTCCCCATTCCCTCCGCACTCCCCCTGCCACCATGGGGATATTCTCCAACCCACCTTCCCACCCACCCACCCACTCTCTTCTTCCCTCCTTGTCATTCTCCTATACTGGGGGATCTAACACCCTTAGGCCTAAGGGCCTCTCCTCCCCCTGATGGATAACAAGACCCTCCTCTGCCGCATTTGTGGCCAGCACCATGGGTTCCTCCATGTGTATTCTTTAGTTGGTGGATCATTCTCCAGAAGTATCTGGTGGTCAGGCCAGTTGCCACTGTTGCTATCTCCCTGGGGCTGTACACTCCCTCAGCTCCTTCCATCCTTTCTCCAAGCCCTCCATCTGGGACCTCACACTCAGTACTACTGTTCCTGCGAAGTGACTCTTGGGTATTTCAAACTTTTGGGCTAATAACCACTTAACAGTGAGTACATACCATGTTCATTCTTTTGTGACTGTGTTACCTCGCTCAGGATGATATTTTCAAGATCCATCCATTTGTCTACGAATTTCATGAAGTCATTGTTTTTAATAGCTGAGTAGTATTCCATTGTGTAAATGTACCACATTTTCTGTATCCATTCATCTGTGGAGGGACATCTGGATTGTTTCCAGCTTCTGGCTATTATAAATATGGCTGCTATGAACATAGTGGAACATGTGTCTTTATTACTTGTTGGAGCATCTTCTGGGTATATGCCCAGGAGTGGAATAGCTGGGTCCTCAGGTAGTATTATGTTCATTTTTCTGAGGGTCCACCAAACTGATTTCCAGAGAGGTTGTATCAACTTGCATTCCCACCAGCAATGGAGGAGTGTTTCTCTTTCTCCACATCCTTGCCAACATCTGCTGTCACCTGAGTTTTTGATCTTAGCCATTCTCACTGGTGTGAGGTGAAATCTCAGGTTTGTTTTGATTTGGATTTCCCTGATAACTAAGGATGTTGAACATTTCTTTAGGTGCTTCTCGGCCATTCGAGTTTCCTCAGTTGAGAATTCTGTTTAGCTCACTTTCCCATTTTTTGATAGTGTTATTTGGATCTCTGGGGTCTAGCTTCTTGAGTTCTTTGTATACATTGGATATTAGCTCTCTATCAGATGTAGGATTGGTAAAGATCTTTTCCCCCTCTGTAGGTTGCTGTTTTGTCCTATTTACAGTGTCCTTTGCCTTACAGAAGCTTTGTAATTTCATGAGGTCTCATCTGTCGATTCTTGATCTTAGAGCAAAAGCCATTGGTGTTCTGTTCAGGAACTTTCCCCCTGTACCCATGTGTTTGAGACATTTCCCTACTTTCTCTTCTATTAGATTCAGTGTATCTGGTTTTATGTGGAGGTCCTTGATCCACTTGGACTTGAGCTTTTTACAGGGAGATAGGAATGGATCAATTTGAATTCTTCTACAAGTAGATCACCAGTTGAACCAGCACCATTTGTTGAAGATGCTGTCTTTTTTCCACTAGATGGTTTTAGCTCCTTTGTCAAAGATCAAGTGACCATAAATGTGTGGGTTCATTTCTGGGTCTTCAATTCTATTCCATTGATCTACCTGCCTGTCACTGTACCAATACCATGCAGTTTTTTTTATCACTACTGCTCTGTAGTACAACTTGAGGTAAGGGAGTTTGATTACTCCAGAAGTCCTTTTATTGTTGAGAATAGTTTTTGCTATCCTGGTTTTTTTGTTATTCCATATGAATTTGAGAATTGTTCTTTCTAAGTTTATGAAGAATTGAGTTGGAATTTTGATGGGGATTGCACTGAATCTGTAGATTGCTTTCGGCAGGATGGCCATTTTAACTATATTAATCCTGCCAATCCATGAGCATGGAAGATCTTTCCATCTTCTGAGGTCTTCTTCGATTTCTTTCTTTAGAGATTTGAAGTTCTTGTCATACAAACCTTTCACTTGTTTGGTTAGAGTCACACCAAGATATTTTATATTGTTTGTGACAATTATGAAGGGTGTCCTTTCCCTAATTTCTTTCTCAGCCTGTTTATCCTTCGAGTATAGGAAAGCTACTGATTTGCTTGAGTTAATTTTGTATCTGGCCACTTTGCTGAAGTTGTTTGTCAGCTGTAGCAGATCTCTGGTGGAGTTTTTTTTGGGTCACTTAGGTATACCATCATATCATCTGCAAATATTGATATTTTGATTTATTTCTTTCCAATTTGTGTCCCTTTGACCTCCTTTTGTTGTCTAATTGCTCTAGCTAGAACTTCAAGTCATATTGCATAGAAAGGAAGAGAGTGGACAGCCTTGTCTAGTCCCTAATTTTGGTGGTATTGCTTCAAATTTCTCTCCATTTAGCTTGATGCTGGCTAGTGGTTTGCTGTATATTGGTTTTACTATGCTTAGGTATGGGCTTTGAATTCCTCATCTTTCCAAGACATTTATCATGAAGGGATGTTACATTTTGTCAAATGCTTTTTCAGCATCTAACGAAATGATCATGCAGTTTTTTCTTTGAGTTTGTTTATTAGGGGATTACATCGATGGATTTCTGGGTATTGAACCATCCCTGCATCTCTGGGATGAAGCTTACTTGATCTTGGTGAATGATCATTTTGATGTGTTCTTGGATTCAGTTTTCAGGAATTTTATTGTGTATTTTTGCATCGATATTCATAAGGAAAATTGGTCTGAAGTTCTCTTTCTTTGTTGGGTTTCTGTGAGGTTTTGGTATCAGTGTAGCTATGGCTTCATAGAACGAACTGGGTAGTGTTGCTTCTGATGTTATTTTGTGGAGTAGTTTAAAGGAAGTGGTATTAGGTCTTCTTTGACAGTCTGATGGAATTCTGCACTAAACCAATCTGGTCCTGGGCTTTTTATGGTTGGGAGACTTTTAATGACTGCTTCTATTCCTTTAGGGACTGTTTAGATGGTTTCTCTGATCCTGACTTAACTTTGGTATCTGTCTAGAAACTTGTCCATTTCGTCCATATTTTCCAATTTTGTTGAGTATAGGCTTTTGTAGTAGGATCTGATGATTTTTTTAATTTCCTCAGATTCTATTGTTATATCTCCCCTTTCATTTCTAATTTTGTTAATTTGGATACTGTCTCTGTGCCCTCTGGTTAGTCTGGCTAAGGGTTATCTATCTTCTTGGTTTTCTCAAAGAACCAGCTCCTGGTTCTGTTGATTCTTTGTATAGTTCTTTTAGTTTCTACTTGGTTGGTTTCAGCCCTTAATTTGATTATTTCCTGCCTTCTACTCCTCTTGGGTGTATTAGCTTCTTTTCATTCTAGAGCTTTCAGGTGTGCTGTTAAGCTGCTAGTATATGCTCTCTCCAGTTTCTTTTTGGAGGCACTCAGAGCTACGAGATTTTTTCTTAACACTGCTTTCATTGTGTCCCATAGGTTTTGGGTATGTTGTACTTTCATTTTCATTAAATTCTAGGAAGTCTTTAGTTTCTTTATTTCTTCCTTGACCAAGTTATCACTAAATAGAGCATTGTTCAGCTTCCATGTGTATGTGGGCTTTCTGTTGTTTTTGTTGCTATTGAGGACTAGCCTTAATCCGTAGTGATCCGATAGGAGGAATGGGATCATTTCAATCTTCTTATATCTGTTAAGGTCTGTTTTGTGACTGATTGTGTGGTCAGTTTTGGAGAATGTACCATGAGCTGCTGAGAAAGTATATTTTTTGATTTAGTATGAAATGTTCTATAGATATTTGTTAAATCCATTTGGTTCATAACTTCTGTTAGTTTCACTGTGTCTCTGTTTAGTTTAGGTTTCCATGATCTTTCCATTGATGAGAGTGGGGTGTTGAAGTGTCCCACTATTATTGTGTGAGGTGCAATGTGTGATTTGAGCTTAAGTAAAGTTTCTTTTATGAATGTGGGTGCCCTTGCATTTGGAGCATAGATGTTTGGAATTGAGAGTTCTTCTTCGTAGATTTTTCCTTTGATGAGTATGAAATGTCCCTCCTTATCTTTTTTGATGATTTTTGGTTTAAAGTTGATTTTGTCTGATATTATAATGGCTACTCCAGCTTGTTTCTTGGGACCATTTGCTTGGAAAATTGTTTTTCAGCTCTTTACTCTGAGGTAGTGTTTGTCCTTGACGCTGAGGTGCATTTCCTGTATGCAGCAAAATGCTGTGTCCTATTTTTGTATCATCTGTTAGTCTGTATCTTTTTATTGGGGAATTGAGTCCATTGATGTTAAGAGATATTAAGGAATAGTGATTGTTATTGCCTGTTATTTTTGATGTCATTTTTATGTTTGTGTGGCTATGTTCTTTTGGGTTTGTTGAAAGAAAATTACTTTCTTGCTTTTTCTAGGGTGTAGTTTCCTTCCTTGAGTTGGCATTTTCCATCTATTATCCTTTGTAGGGCTGGATTTGTGGAAAGATATTATGTAAATTTGGTTTTGTCATGAAATATCTTGGTTTCTCCATTTATGGTAATTGAGAGTTTTGCTGGGTATAGTAGTCTGGGCTGGCATTTGTGTTCTTTTAGGGTCTGTATGAGATCTGCCCAGGATCTTCTAGCTCTCCTAATCTCTAGTATAATCTAGTATAATCTGGCATAATTCTGATAGATCTTTATATGTTACTTGATCTTTTCCCTTACTGCTTTTAATATTTTTTCTTTGTTTTGTGCATTTGATGTTTTGACTATAATGTGACAGGAGAAATTTCTTTTCTGTTCCAATCTGTTTGGAGTTCTGTAGACTTCTTGTATGTTTATGTCCTTCTCTTTCTTTAGGTTAGGGGAGTTTTTATCTATAATAATGTTGAAGATATTTACTGGGAATCTTCACTCTCTTCTATACCTGTTATCCTTAGGTTTGGTCTTCTCATTGTGTCCTGGCTTTTCTGGATGTTTTGAGTTAGGAGCTTTTTGCATTTTTCATTTTCTTTTACTGCTGTGTCAATGTTTTCTTTTTTTTTTCCAATTTAGTTTAGGCAAATTTCATTATAAAGATTATGGTCCTCAAAGTTTCAAGTTTTTTTTTTTCTACTTTATTTACATTTCAAATGTTTTCCCCTTTCCAGATCTC
The DNA here is from genome assembly GCA_019843965.1 of Rhynchomys soricoides. Taxonomy (NCBI): domain Eukaryota; kingdom Metazoa; phylum Chordata; class Mammalia; order Rodentia; family Muridae; genus Rhynchomys; species Rhynchomys soricoides. Next base: position 20,534,459 of record JADRCH010000004.1, on the reverse strand, counting down.
CCCTTTGGAACCTCCCTATTCCCTTCCCCCTCCCCTGCCTCCATTGGGGTATTCCCCTACCCACCTACCCACCCACTCTCATCTTCCTTCCTTGGCATTCTCCTATACTAGGGGATCTAATACCGTCAGGCCCAAGGGCCTCTCCTCCCCCTGATGTCTAACAAGACCCTCCTCTGCTGCATATGTGGCCAGCACCATGGGTCACCCCATGTGTATTCTTTGGTTGGTGGATCAGGCTCCAGGAGTATCAGGGGGTCAGGCCAGTTGCCACTGTTGCTGCCTTTCTGGGGATGCAAACTTCCTCAGCTCCTTCAGTCCCTTCTCCAAATCCTCCATCTGGGACCTCCCACTTCACCCTACTGTTGCTGTGAAGTGACTCAATCTTGTCTTCTCCATCTGAGATTCTCTAGTTTATCTCGTGTATTCTGTTGGTGATGCTTGCACCTATGATTCCTGATCTTGTTCCTAGGTTTTCTATCTCCAGGGTTGTCTCCCTTTGTGATTTCTTTATTGTTTCTTTTTCCATTTTTAGATCCTTGATGGTTTTGTTATATTCCTTCACCTGTTCGTGTTTTCCTACAATTCTTTAAGGGACTTTTGCATTTCCTCTTTAAGGTCTTTACCTGTTTACCTGTGTTCTCTTGTATTTCTTTAAGGGAGTTATTTATGTCCTTCTTAAAGTTCTCTATCATCATCATGAGATAATGATGACTCTGATTTTTGAATCAGAGTCTTGCTTTTCTGGTTTATTGGGATATCCATGACTCACTATAGTGGGAGAACTGGTTCTGATGATGCCAAGCAACCCTGGTTTCTATTGCTTATGTTCTTGCCCTAGCCTTTTGCCATTTGATTATCTCTGCTGTTAGCTTAGCTCACTGTCTCTGATGTGGCTTGTCCCTCCTGCAAGTCCCTGTTTCTATACTCCTGGGAGACCAGTTCTCTTCAGGAGGAATTTCGGTATGGAGAGCAGTTGTACATGGTCAGCTCTGGGTTGCAGACTGAAACTAGAAACTTCCTGTCCCGAGATATTCCTTAGTTCCTGTGTCCTGATGGCTCAGGGAGGGTTTCACTTGGGCCAGGAATTTGAACAGAAGTGGTGGTCTTACATGTACTCACAGGTGTGTTGGCACTCCTGCAGACCAGCTCTCTCCTGTATGTATTTGTGTATGTAGGTCTGTGGCACAGGATCAGCCCCAGGAGCAGACAGAAACCAGAAGACTCCTGTCCCAAGCCTCTCCTTGGTTCCTGTGTCCTGAGGATTCAGGGAGGGTCCCTTGGAGCAGCAGTGGTGGTTTTACCTGAGCTTACAGGCTTAGCCACACTCCTCGATGTCCTCATTTTTAATTGCTGAGAAGTATTCCATTCCATAAATGTACCACATTTTCTGTATCCATTCTTTTGTTGAGGGACAATTGGGTTGTTTCCAGCTTCTGGAAATTATACATAAGGCTGCTATGAACATAGTGGAGCATGTTTTCTTGTGATATGGTGGAGCATCTTTTGGGTATAGTCCTACAAGTGGTATAGCTCTGTCTTTATGTAGAAATATTTCCAATTTTCTGAGGAGTTACCAGATTGATTTTCAGAGTTATATACCAGTTTGCAATCCCACCAGCAATGGAAGAGTGTTCTTTATTCACATCCTTACCATCATGTGCTGTCATCTGAGTTTTTGTTCTTAGCCTTCTGATTTGTGTAAAGTAACATATTAGGGTGTTCTGATTTGTATTTTCCCAGTAACTAAGGATTTTGAACATTTCTTTAGGGGTCAGGTAAACTATCTAAACAGCCTTGAAAGTCCTAAGGAAATTGAAGCAGTCATTAAAAGCGTGCCCCCACCTTCCCCCAAAAATGCACAGGGCCAGATGGTTTTAGTGCAGAATTCTGTCAGACCTTCAACGAAGACCTAATGCCAATACTCTTCAAACTATTCCACAAAACAGAAACAGAAAGAATACTACCTAATTCGTTCTATGAAGCCACAGTTATTCTGATACCCAAACCACACAAAATCCCAACAAAGAAAATTATCTTCAGACCAATTTTGCATGTGAATATTGATGCAACAATACTCAATAAAATTCTCACAAAATGAATCCAAGGGAACATAAAAACATTCATTCACCATGATAAAGTAGGCTTCATCCCAGGGATGCAGGGATAGTTCAATATATATAAATCCATCAACGTGATCCATTATATAAACAAACTCAAAGGAAAAACCATATGATCATCTTATTAGATGCTGAAAAAGTCTTTGACAAAACACAACACCCCTTCATATATAAAGTATTGGAGAGATCAGGAATTCAATGCACATACAAAAACATAATAAAAGCAATATACAGTAAACCAACAGCCAATATCAAATTAAATGGAGAGAAACTTTAAGCAATCCCACTAAAATCCAGGAGAAGACAAGGCTGCCACTCTGTCCCTAATCATTCAATACAGTACTCAAAGTTCTAGCTAGAGCAATTAGACAACAAAGGGAGATCAAGGGGATACAAATTGGAAAGGAAGAAGTCAAGTATCACTATTTACAGATGATATGATAGTATACATAAGTGACTCCAAAAAATTCTACCAGAGAACTCCTACATCTGATAAACAACTTCAGCAAATTGGGTAGATATAAAATTAACTCAAACAAATCAGTAGCCTTCCCTTATTCAAAGGATAAATGGGCTGATAAAGAAATTAGGGTAACAACACCCTTCACAATAGCCACAAATAATATAAAATATCTTGGGGTAACTCTATCCAAGCAAGTGGAAGATCTGTATGACATGAAGTTCAAGTCCCAGATTCCTTATTGCACACGTTTTGTATCTCAAAGAGGTATTAGGTGCCCTCTGAGTCAACACATATTTAGTATAGATTCAATGGGTTGTTACTGAGCACCAATTATTTGCCAGACACTATGTTGACCTCAAGATAGCCAATAAATATTTACTTAACAATCGGTTCACTCATGGCTTGCATTAGGAGAACTTAGGTGGCACAGAGTGTATGCAAAAGTAATGTGGAAGCAGAAAAATAAAAAGGAACTGGTCTGAAATACAGACTCTGGCAAATACCAAATTTTACGACATTTGAAACACCTCTTTGCTTGAAAAAAAAAATCCTTGCAAATACCTAAAGTACCTCAAAGCACTTTGATATAAATAAATAAATAACCTAGAAGAAATAAACTCTTTTTCAATACAGAACTAGTGCTAAGTTTCTTTGTGGTTTCAGTTACAATTATCAGCATGCCTTTTTGGGTATTACATAGTAATTAATTTTATATTAAGTTTATCCATTTAAATTAAAATATATTTGGTTCTGCAGAGCAAGGATGGACTCTGAATAAAAACCTAAGTGTGGGTTACAGCCATAAAGAAAATGCAATCTACTGGAGCTTTTTCTCTTTTCTGAGCAAATAATCAGGCTGCATCATTTTCACTGGCATGACCAACTCTCTTCCACTTTAGAGCTTTCTCTTAGACACCTGCATTCTCCTTCATCTCTCCCTGGATTGTCTCGGAGACTCATGCTAGCCCAGCTTTTTCATAAACCTTTTCTTACTCTTTTTCTCCACAAAGCAGAATGCATTTGACAGCCCCAACACAGCGTATCTTAATGGCTCTTGCTTTCACAGCAAAGGGACTTGCATCTTAGTTTTAAAAAATGAAATGTGAGTGTTTTCTTTAGAAGTGTTTAAGTGCAGATGCACTGTTTGAGGAATGACACTTTCAGGTTCACATCTGCATTGCAGAAAGCATGCCTGTTCTCATCCTAGCCGGTAACTGAGGCCAGCCTACTCCAAAGGAATAACCAAGATGATAGAGAATGGAGATTTGGGAGTCAATTCACTCTGGAGGCCACTGATGATGGTCCTCCTAGTAGTTGTTGAAAGGAATAGTGATGACTTGTCTGGCAGAAGTTTTTACTCATTGATGCCATTTCTCCCTCTCTGCTTGGAAACCTTGCGGAGTTAGGTAAGGTGAGCCAATGCTTTCCCATTTACAGGTATCTCAGTTAATATTTGCATCTCTTTCTGACACTTTCTCTGCTTCTTTTCTTTTGTATCACCTCTCTCGAAACTAGAATGTTCCTAGATCAAGTATTGGCTGTGCTTCTTTTATGCCATATGTACTTGCTCTGCTCCTAAACTAATTTTAAAATGCATAGAATATAAATAAGGGTTTTTTTTTCCCCTTTGTACAGTGTCAACAAAATAGAAGTGCCTGCAGATTGTCAATCTTATATGCATTTGACAATTTCCAATTTTCAAGTTAGTGAACTACAAAGCAAAACAACTTCTTGCCTGCAAGAGAAGCACACTAGGGGAAAAAAAAATCTCAGAAAGCTTGGCTTGTACAGGGAGATGCCTTTTCACAGAATGTAAATTTCAAATCAGGGAACTTGTTTAAAATAGGTGCTCAGTGAATGTTTGTTGAATGAATAAATAACGAGAGAACAAGAGCCAGTCCTGATGAACACACATGATGGTCATTCATATTTTATAACAGAGTCTAGGATTGTAAATACCATTAGTGCCTGACAAGGTGTATCCTGCTTATGCTAATTAGATGTAGTAACAGGGGTTTGAAAACAGAATTTGCTCTATACATGTGGCCAACTGAGAATAAGATTCTGACTAAAAAATCTACTCTGATTTTTAAATCTTTTGAATATTAAAAATATAATTTGTGTTTTATTACTAAGTAACTTTTCTTTTACAAGCAGATGAGAAATATATTCTGAATGATAAAATAAAGTCACAGGCATGTAAAGAAACAGAAACAGCCTCCCCTGAGGTTGGCACCAAAGAATCTCACGGAAGAATATGTATTTTATAAATACAAACAAGTCCATGATCCACTATTTGCTGACTCCTTCTAGCTATTAGGGTGAAGCTTGCTTGCTCTTTAACTCCCTGACTTAAAGTTACAGGAAGGAGCTTTTGATTTGTTTCGCTGCAACTTATTTGAGACATGGTTGGATCCTTTCCTATACTGATTATCAAAATGTATTGGGAATAAACAGGAAAACAAACACAAAGAGCACACTGAATCTTGACCCACAAATCTGGCTTTTTTTTTTTTTTAACATCAGAAGTTGGTAAATTTTCTTTTAAAATGTAAAAAAAAAAAAACAATTATTTTTATGTGTTTGTGAGTGCAGGTGTCTGTGGAGACAAGAAGGTGTTGGATTCCCTGAGGCTCGAGTTACAGTTGTACACTACCCAAAGTAGGTGGTGGGGACTAAAGTTCAGCCATGTGCAAAATCAGTGTGTGCTCTTAAGCACTGGGCCATCTCTCTAGCCCTGGGAAACCTTTTCAATAAAGACCCTCTTGATTAATGTCCCAGGTTTGGGACCATATCATTCTCTATCCTGCATTGGTATAGGGAAGTCCTATAGCTAATATATGAATAATTGGACTACATTTCAATAAACCTTTAAAATTTTGACCGAAAGGCTGAGAGTTTGCCAGGTCAAGGTCCATTCCCATGAGAAAAGCATCCTGCTGATAGTCCCTTATTTCACTAGCACCATTGCTTAAGCAATCATGAAATTAAATTTGAACATTTGCATCTCTCCACTTCCAAGTGAACAAAAGAGTTAAGGATAATGGTATCTTGTTATGCTTCTTTGTTGTCCGGAAGTTTTTCCTTAGCTTAAGGAAATGAAATTAACTCTCTGTCTCTTCAGAGTGTCCTTTGTACATGTCCACTGAGCTCTATATTTGCAAAATCTAAAACAAAATACTCTTGTCAAATGACGCAAGAGTTGCAACAGTATTCTATGAGCCAAAATAGTTAGGAACCAGAGATCCTTTTCTTCATGAAATTTAGAAATATAATGTGATTATGTGTATTACTACAGGATTGCTTGTTTCCTCAAGGCAGGATAGATGACTATATGCTACTTGCTTCCTATTTCTTAATGGATCATATATAATGCAAAGACAGTTACTATTCAGGTTAGAAGCAGGTGTGGATACAAAGCACTAGAAAGGTCAGTGTTAAAGGTGGGGGATGGATGATCCATGATTTCTACCTGTAAACTCTACCTAGAGTCTTATATAGCTGTTCCTGGGGCTTTTGTACACACACTTGTCCTATACCCCAAAGCTTCAGTGAGATAACTCAGGAAACCCAGTTTGCCTCTGCCATCACTTCATGCTGAGAATTTTGATGAATCAGGATAAGAAATAATCTTCTAACTCCTTGATCTCCAGAGTGGCTTGAATCCCGTGATGATCTGACACTTGGGGTGGTTGTAAAACTAATGGAGTGTTCTGATTACTTGTCTTGATCAGCAATGGACACTGCATGACAGACATTTATAATCTCATGCCCTAACACATGTAGACATGGATCTGTGTATACTCTTGACCTTGTCTTTTGGTTCTATGCATCTGATACCATCTCTTACATCTGAGATTCTCTTGTTTCTCACTGACATACACTCATCAATGCAATTCTTTTTCAAGGACCTTCTTCATTCTCTGACATTATTAGATGTTCAAGGTTCATCTTTCACACTTATTGTCCCACTCCTGGAAGCAGCTATTTCTCCATGCAACCTGTTTCTTTGTTTGTTTGATTTTTGGCTTTTGTTTGTATTTTTTAAATCAGAGAATGGTTACACCTCACAAGATCTGAATTCAGTGTGTCACAAATAGCACTATTCATCTGTGAGTCTAAGAAAGAGGACCCCCTTTTAAAGGTCTTCAGTTTTTAAAAATTTATTTACTTTTATTTTATGTGCATGTTTTCCTTGCATGTGTCTGAGCAACGGTGTCAGATCCCTTAGAACTGGAGTTACAGACAGTTGTGAACTGCCATGTGGGCACTGGGAAATGAACTCAGGACCTCTGGAAGAGCAGTCAGTGTGCTCTTAAACCCTGAACCATCTCTCCAGCCCCACGGTCTTCAGTTTAACATTGTCTTCTAACACCTTTGTTCAGAGCTGAGGTTGGTGATGGGAGGTATCTTTGTAATTTGTATATTTTAAAGAATGTCTCAAGATGTTCCATCAAGGGTAAGTGTTTTTCTAGTGAAACTCTTTTCATTGATATTTATAAAGGAAATGGGTAGAAAGGCAGGAACTTTAGAATCATGAGTGTCTGCTTCTGCTGCTGATCTTGAAGCTTTGCATGTTCACGAGCATTATAGCATATGGCATATACTACTTCATTTGATAACATTGGCATGGGGCTTTTAAACTGAAATGCTAAGTGAGCCCACCAGGTTTTTGTGTCTCTTTTATTTTCTGTGTGTTTCTTGTACCTATAAAGCCTAGGGTAGGGCTTGTAATTGGATTCAATATCTTGATTTGATTTTTGATAAGGTAGTTAAATTAAGATCCCAGAAATGATAGAAGTCATGGGAAGAATAATGCAATGGAGGGGAGTTGGAGATTTGTTGCCCACAGGATGATGAGACAGGGAAAATGAAAACCAGAAGATTGTTCTGGTTAAAAGCGGTCCCTGATACTGTCACAATAACATAACATTGGGTATTGAAGCAGCTGTCTAATAGAAGGTTGAAAATGTGCACCTTAAAATTTGAAGTGAAGAGCTGGATTCAGGAATTTTTTTCCCACAGGCATAGTAGTGAATTATTTCTCCACGGGTTTGATATGAATCTTGAAATGCTATAAATACCAATAATGTTGAACTTACTTTAGAAGGGATATGTAAGTAGAAAATGAAGACTTTTTTTCTCAAAAGAATCAACCTCAATTTATTTCTTCATGTTCTTTTAAGATCCTTAAATGCTACATTCAAGATTAAAACAGCAACAGGAAAAAAATGTTGGTTTAATGAGCTGTCAGGCTATAACGTTAGAAGCATGTGCCCGATGCTAATGTGAGAATTGCTGTGATTATGGAAGCTGTAGGTAAATTGCATGTTTTAATAAATACGAGTTACTTTAGCTTGAGAAATGTGAAAGTTATTTCAAGGTTATATTTGTATTATATTCATTTTTCTTGAGAGGTATAACTGTTATTCTGGGGTTATATTTTCATTTCATTGAACACTTTCTTACTGCAACCATTAATGTTTCTGCTAAGGAATGTGGATCAAGGTCTGTAATTATATCTGTGTTGATTGCTCATGTCAGCTCAACTCAACATGAACTATGGAGATTCAAGAACAATATTTTGTAAATCATGTCTTTTAGGACAGTTTTGACATCAATCTGCAAAGGAAAAAAATGAAATTCTGTAGAAGTTTTATTTGTTTTTAAAATGATATTTAACATTAAATCTTACATTCATGACAAAGAATTTTCATTGGCTTTATTTTTCCTTCAAGTCTCCTTGATAGTCCCAAGGACAAGGCTTATAATTAAACCTATTAGACCACAAAGTAGGAGAAATATTCAGTCTTTAGTTTCTTTATGCCCATAAACACCATTTCAATCATGCCTGTTTTAGTAGAGATGGTGTATATCTACTACCTATGCTTGGTAATTGCTTTCTTCCCCTGCACATAGAAAAGATATAGTCCAGTGATCATTGTCAGCTTAACATTCGTCTGCACACATTGATCCAAATGACCGAACTTGGAATGCACGGTAGAAATACTTAGCTCTATTTCAGCACCAGCTGGATTCCTAGTCAAACATTTGCTCATTGTACTCTGATGCAATAATAACTTTGTGTTTATGCTATTAAGTACTCTCCTTTGAATGCCAGTACGTTAGAATGGAAAGTTCACTGAGATTTTGCTCAAATCTTGTCAATCAACTTTTCATCACTGCTTGTTTTGGCAGGGTCCTGTTCAAATTATTTTTTGTCAAGCTGCATTCTGTTCTAGTGAGTTGGCCTTGAGCAAGCCTAGATCTTAAGGCCAGGACAGAATCAACTAGACTCTTTCAGCACATTAATTATGGTTTGTACACCAATGAAGGTAGGAATAATGATCAACCTGATAGTGTCTCCAAGTTGAACATCTTATCATTCCATACTCCTTTGGGATGAGCTAGAGGCACAATACCACAATGACCAAGAACATTCTGTCTTTCCAGGTGTAAATCAGTGTTAGCTCTAACAATGCTTTATATCAGGTCTGGTATTTGTCTTGGCATTAAGAACCTCCAAGCCTTCACCTATAAAAGAAAGCTGTCCAGTTCTAACTCTACATTCTTCCTGGATTATTCTTACTCCCCTCCCCACTTTGAAAAAGGAAAATTAGCAGATATTTACTTGTATTCTGCACTGTGATGATATTCTCATCCACAATATCTTATCTCAACCACTTTCCACTCCTGATGGCCCCTTTCCTTCCAGGCTATTTCTCTTCATCCTTAGATGTTGGTGTGTGTGTATGTGTGTGTGTGTGTGTGTGTGTGTGTGTGTGTGTGTGTCCTGTGCAGTGGCCACACAGCTTTGTCTTCCTTGTTCCTGGTTGCAGTGGTCATGTTATAACATGATGACATCATGTTATAGTACTATAGTTCTCTCTCTCATCCTCTGACTCTTGGAGTCTTCCGACTACATCTTCTGAGATACTTTTCTGGCCTCAGAGTGCATGATATTGATGTTCCATTTAGGGCTCAGCTTCTAGCATTCCCTTGTTCTCAGCACGTTTAGGAGTTATGAGCCTCTGCTCTCTCACTGGATGCTAAAGGTGGTTCTCTAATTAAGACTCAGAGTTACAGCAGTATATGGATATAAACTAAGTATAAAATGAGGATTTTCATTTATACTTTTTACTCAGAAAAACTTAGACATGAATTCCTGAAATCCATTACTTACTACTTCTTCAAAATTTAAGATATCAACTGCATGACTATCAAAGACATGAATTATTATATGCAATATATCATAGATTGCAGCATTAAATCCATCAAAAATAGACAGGAACTTTTGTATTAGTCAGGTGAATAATTCTACTTAAATTGCACTGAGAAGAAAACTGACAGCATGGTGATCACATCAGGAAAATACACCATTTGATGTTTTTTGACTTAATTACTCATATACAGTGCTGAGGTCTCCTATATCACTTTTGTTTATTATTTATTTTGAATCTAACATATATTATTTTTAAAAATTATGAAGGAGATCCTGTACTGCGAGTGTGGAATGCTCCAGGCTGTAAACAGAAGGTGGATGAAGCATTCCTCTCCTCTTCTGTCATATCTAATGCATCAATGACATCATGCTTACCCTCCCCACATTCAAACAGTGTGGAGAAAGCCAAATAATCTCACAGAAAGGAAAGACCCACATGAAAAATCAGACTTTATGGAACCTGAGAAATGGGTATGTCAAAAAATTTACAGAGGCAGAAATATATATGAACATTCTTGAGGGAATGGACTAAAACTTACTGGCAGCCAGTGCATTAGCAATTAATAATCTATGGCATTTTTTGAGCTTACTAACTTGACAGATTTTTTTTAAAAATGTTTATGGTATTGCTTAGAAGACAGTAATGGGATTTACAGAGCCAGCCATAGTATAAGCAGCTAGAATTATTGTGCAAGTGGCTGGAGAGATGGTTCTGTGCTTAAGGCCACTTGCTGAGCTTGATTCTAAGTATTCATGTACCAAGGCACACAGCCACCTTTAACTCCAGCTCCACAGGCTATTATACTTCTTCTGGTCTCTGTGAGTGCCCCCCACATGGGCATACACACACACACACACACACACACACACACACACACACACACGTGTATATATCCCACATATGCCTGCTGAATCCATTGCTTTTCTTCACACATGTTTAGGACTGACTGGTTGGGATAACCTATCATGGGGCTCACCCTCAGAAAGGACTGATTATTCAAGATATTGACAGGTGAATTTCCAGTTTCAGATTGAACTGACACAACTTATCAATACAAATGACCACAGTTAAGGGAAGGTGGCATGAGAAATACATTTAAAATGTAAATAAAAATTTATATGTCTACTGAGAAAACAAATGGAAAAAATCATTAAAAAAAACTTCTGTGCTTTCCACAGTATGGGAACTAAGATCTTTCACAGCATCAGTTCTCCAAGCCATTTGGGATGTCCTTGGATTACTGTAGCAGCAAAGGATGTTTGGCACACTCACCAGGGTGGGGTGTGGGTTCAGTGTTCTTTCATATGTTTCCTTTGGACGAACACAAAACATTACTTAGAGCTTCTCAATGTTTACTTATTTCTTTAAAAATTAAATATTTAATCTTTTCAATTAAAACTCCCTAAGCCTTTAAATTTTTATTGTTTGACAGTTTCATATATTTGTATAGTAAGTTTTAGTCATTCAATCCTTCATCCTTTGTCATTTGTGCTGATTAGTAATTATACTTGTATCTGAGATATAGCATTCTTTACAGAATTGGGGATAAAATGAATCCACTCAGGCTCTCTGCCACTGAACTATATATCCTGCCCAGAAACCTATTTAGTGACTGAATCTCTTTTGATTACTAATTCTGGTTTTACTGTGACTCATTTTTACTATGGACCAAATAAAACAAAGACCACTGTAGATTTGAACTATACTAATGCAATCTTGAAATTATTAAAAATACATGAGCCAGATGGCAACCCTCCAGGGTGCATATATCTGACACAGATATCAGATTAGAAAATTTCCTTCATAAGCAGACTGTTTAATAACAAGTATCAGCTAGACCTCCAGAAAAAAAAATATATTTTATGTGAAATTGCCTTGAGGCTAATTACTAACAGGCCTGACTCAAACTATAAGACATAAAAAATGGATTAGCCAATCTGTAACAAACAGAAGTTCTCATTAAAGTAATATAAATACAAAAGCAACACACAGCACCTACCATGAAATATGTATTGACTTCTACCATTTCAACCCATCGGGAGGGTTTTTAATTCTGATGCTTTAACCCAGCTGATGTGTTAAGACATCAACTTGGCAGACTAATAAATTCTTAAGGAACTCAGGAGTTCCCATGAATCTGTGAAGTAGCAAGACTTCATTTCATAGGATTTGGTTCTTCTTGCTCTGGAGTAGGTCCCAGTTACATGCTGTGCCTTTGCCATAGTTCACAGGGACTGGGAAAGGAACATGAAAATTGCTCTCCAATCCAATTTTTTCTTCCAACAGAAGTCACTTGAATTGAAACTAAAGTTCACGATTGGGACTGAGTGAGTCCTGAGTTCAGTCTGTGGCTTATGTGTTTTGTCATGTGTGGTAGAATGATTCCTTTATGGACTTCTTATTCACCAGGCTTTTCTTGTTTTTTGTTTCTTTCTTTCTTTTTCTTTTTTATTTCCTAGGATATAAAGGACTGCAACTGAAACCACCCAAACACAACAGAAACATGGAGTCTTTCTATACTTTCTGTATAAAAACACTTTTAAAAACATCAATCTCTATTCTCTCAGCCATGTAAGGTTTATCCATGTATGACAGTAAACTAAACTTGCTCAGATTTCTTACTTTTTTCAAAGGTCTAGCAATTGATACTTTTTCTTTAATATTTTGTGGTTGAGTATTTGTGAAAATAAAACTTGAAGTGGGGAAAAAAGTTTAGACTCACACAACTTTTAAGCCTTCAATAAATTTTCTTTCATTCCTCAAGCCTTAATAGATGCATATCTGATGCACTCAAGTTATTAAAGACATATAGTGATCATGGATGCAGATACTACTTACTGGGGGAGATGGAAAATGTGTATGTGCACACATGCATATGTATTTTGTGCAGATACTGTGTGTGAAGCTCTTTGTGAAATACTCACACAGGTACATGCATATGCATGTTATACTGAATTAAAATTTTATAATACATATGAGCATTTCCCTTACCATTAGCGTTTTTGTGAGTTGTGTGTAATGATCATATTTCATAGCATGTGTGTTCTATTTTCAGACATTTTCCTAATAATAGTTTCTTTGCTTTGTATTTGGTTTTTGAAATTCTCTAAAAATATTTTAATTCATATTTAATATGTACGGGTGTCTTGTGTGCATGCCTGTGTAGTGTGTGTGTGTGTGTGTGTGTGTGTGTGTGTGTGTGTCTGGTGCCTGTGGAAACTGATAAAGGCATTGGATTCCCTTGAACTGGAGTCACAGATGATTATGAGCTACCTGCAGATGTTGGCAACTGAAAGTTGGTGCTCTCTCTGGAAAAGCAGTCAGGCCTTTTATCTCTGAACCAACTCTCCAGCCTCAGACACTCTTAGCTTTTGGTATTGCATGTTCCATTGTTTCTCTAACTTAGAACAATCCCAGAAGAAATCTGTAGATTCAGAGCTCTGAAAAATTCAAGATTTAATGAAACTGATGCATTTCTTTCAGAAAAGGTTCCAGAACCCTACCATCCTCGTCTCTGTGTATCAATGTGTCTGTACGTGTCTGTATGCTCTTGGGCTAATATTTTACCCACTATAGCAAATTCCTGCTAGCATTTTAAAGTAGTGGATGTCTTTTGCTTAATGTATTTTAGAATCTAATTTTTGACTTGCAAGAGTTTTATATAGAGTGACCCATTTTCATAGCACACATTTGGTCCCTTAGTTTGTCAACAAATCTTTTAGAGAGATCTTTTTTTTTTTTAAATGAATGGTGGTAACTTAATAGTTTTAGAAGACAAATAGTTTCATTTAAAATACTTTTTGCTCAAATAACACTTTGATCAAAAAAATTCCTGTGCTTTTCAGAAATCATTTTCTCATGGTTTTAATATTTGCCATTACTTCTTTAGTAACAAAATCAGTGTGTTGCACAACCACTGGATAATAAGCTGAATCAGTCTGTGGTACTTAGGTTATCCTTCTATTTTCCCATATGTGTTCTTTTGCTGTGCATTGTATTTACTTAAACCCCCCTTTTCAGTAATTGTTTGAGAAATTAAGATCCTTAAGTTTACATTTTAAAAAATTCAGAGTGATCCTAATACAAATGATTTCTGATCATTTTATCTTTTCTCCACACATAAAGAGATTCACGTGGGTACGCTCACCTTTCACCATTTTGCTTCAGTAAGTTACAGATTTTATCAATGCCATTTATAATAGCCTTCACTTCATGTGTATCCAGCTATTCCAACCAACCATTTGAAGAATTGCTATAGAGGTGGTTTTATGGATTAGTATGAATTCTGCCCTTCATCTTATTCTGTGACTAGATGGTTATCATATGTGGTGCTTTCAATAAAGCATATCTTTTAAAAAATTGCACCACAAGACTCAGTGATTATCTTAAAATATCACAAAGCATAATCTAAGCTGTTTTATGCTTTTGTTTGTCAATAAGCAATTTCAATAAAAAGTCCATGTCTATGCAGCTTAGTTTTCTCTTAGAGCACAGAAGTTAATGGAGGTTGGAAAACCAAGTACCTACTGAATTTCAATTGTTTTTGTATAGAAAGTGGAAAGGAAAATGTCAGATTACGTAGAGAGGAAGGAAGCCTGAGGGAAATCCAGTCAGAAGTTCTTCTTTCACATGGACATACAGCTGGTTTCTCTGTGCTTAGTACAATGTGTCTCAGAGACTTGAAATGAAACCCATGAATAGCACTGTGAAAACTTTAAACTTTATTTCAGAGTATAGAGCTTGAAAGGTTTGAAAAGAGGACATTATGAAATGGATACAGAAAATGTGGTACATTTACACAATGGAATACTACTCAGCTATTAAAAACAATGACTTCATGAAATTCTTAGGCAAATGGATGGAACTTGGAAATATCATCCTAAGAGAGGTCATGCAGTCACAAAAGAATGAACATGCTATGTACTCACTGATAAGTGGTTATTGGCCCAAAAGTTTGAAATACACAAGAGTCACTTCACAGCAACCGTAGGGCTGAGTGTGAGGTCCCAGATGAAGGAGTTGGAGAAGGGACTGAAGGAGCTGAGGGAGTTTACAGATCCATGGAGGGAGCACAATAGCATCCACTGGCCTGACCTCCCTATGCTCCCTGAGACTGGATCACCAACCAAAGAATACACATGGAGGGACCCATGGTGCTGGCCACATATGTGGCAGAGGAGGGTCTTGTTAGCCATCAGGGGGAGGAGAGGCCCTTGGGCCTGAGGGTGTTAGATGCCTCATAGGAGAATGCCAAGGAGGGAAGATGAGAATGGGTAGGTAGGTGGGTGGGGGACCCCATAGAGACAGGGGGAGGGGGGAGGGAATAGGGAGGTTCCAAAGGGGAGATCTGGAAAGGGGGAAACATTTGAAATGTAAATAAAGTATAAATAAATAAATAAATAAATAAATAAATAAATAAATAAACGAACTACAGCAGGCTAGGGAAAAAAAAGAAAGGAAAGAGGACATTAAAAATGGTTAGGTAGCAACTGCATGGTAATTTTATTCCATGAAGTTTCCCCCTTAGATTATACCGTATTTGGAGATCCAAATACAATGGATGCGGCTAGAGATTCTGTCCACCTGATTATTTTATACTGTAATTGAGGAATGTACTTCTTTCTCTTGTTAAGAGAGAGATATCAGGCAAATCCATCTAATATTCTTCACTGAATATATTGATAAGTGGAGAAAATATATGAACAAAGATGCTTAGTTCCTTGGGCTCCTTGTGTAAATAATAACAATAAAGCATCCATCAAGTGCGTCTTATGACAGTGCCAATAGAAAGTCCAGATAGCCCACCTAAATGAATCTAAATAACTGTCCTATGAGAAAGATACTGTTACTATGCCCATCTCACATGTGAAAACTGAAGACTGGACACTTTAACCACCAGGTCCAGAGCCATGCTGAGAAGCAGAATTCAGTTTAGTTAAGTAACAACCTGGGTCTTTCTACTAAAATGAATCCAAACAAACAAATACAATTCTGAATCAAATGTTTGCCAGCTTTAATTTCCTACCTCGCTTTGCAAGCACAAAATAACTACATTGGGGTAAAGCGTTAAATTGTGAGTACTGAGAACTCAAAGGTCCCGACATTTCTTGGTGAAAAGTCCAGTATCACATCAGGGGAAATTGCTTTTAATATGTTGGAGGTTATTTAAAATAAGTCTAAAACACATTCCTGTATATATTTGTGTTGAGAACAATGTCTCAAGTTATGATTAGTTTCATTATGACTTAAAACAACCAAACTATCTTTTAAAATGATACTTGTGATAATGGCTAGTATGAGTTTACTAGCTGTTGGGTGCTTGATTATTGCCACTATTCTTATCCTGAATTTTAGAAATCACATATTCTCTGTCATTAAATGTTATTTCAGGAAAATGGCATTTTCTTACATCAGAGAGAGAGAGAGAGAGAGAGAGAGAGAGAGAGAGAGAGAGAATATTAATTCATGACCTGTTTGCAAGAGTAGAAGTAATTTTATTTGTTAGAGTTAATTCAATGAATAAATAATAAAATGAGCATACCAAATGTTCTTCATTAGCTAACATTGCAATGGGCATTTCTATAAAATAGCTGACAGTGTATTAACATTTAACATTGTATCTAAGTAGTTTTCTATTATAAAAATATACATTTTAAAAGTAATCACAAACTCCCTTTAATGGAAGCTCTGCTCTCCTGGACATTCATTTCCTTCCTTCGTTCCTCCCTATCTCATGCCTTTTATTTCACTTGCTCATCCAAAACAGAGGCAAGAGAACAGATTTGAGATTGCAGGAGCTAAGTCCACATCATGAAGTTGCAACAAAACTTGCTATTCAGTATAAATTAGACTCTTGCTGTGTGTTACAACTCTTGTGGCAGCGTATAAATTGGTTCAGTAATTGTTACTTATAATCTTGACTCCTGAGCATTATGAAAGATGATTGGTAAAGTCAACTCTGGATTAATATTAGATGCTTCATATGACACACATCAGTCAAAACAGTATAACTTTTTATTCTGTACACTTCTATGTTTAAATACAAGTAAACTGGATAAACTACACATACAAACTAAAATTTTAGTGTGATTTTTTTTTGTCTACTGTCTTCTCCAACATAATCACTAGTGCAGTGTAACATGTGCCTTTGCCACTTATATCAAAAACTCATAAATTAGGAAGCTCAAATAACAATCATTTCCTTCTCACAGTCCTGAAGGCTCAGTGTCTGCCAATGGTATGCTGACATATTTGAACTTTCTGGGACACAGAACATTGTTTTCTCATTCTAGTCTCCCATGGGAGATGGGGGATAGGAGAGATCTTTGGAGTCTCTAAGGGTATAACTTCATTCACGGAGGCTTCGTCCTCATGTCAAAATCACCTCCTCCACCTTATTAGTGCTGGGCAGGGTAACACAAAGATAACAGAGCAGTGAAAGTGACTATGTTCTTCTAGAAGGCTGAATTTTTATATGTATGTTACATACAAGTATATTTATCACTGTATTGTAGGTTTTAAAAAAGTGTGGAATTATACGGTAGCTTTTCTGAAAATGGTATTACCTAAGACATTGATGGTATTTGCTAGTATGCATTTACCTGATAGTTTTTAATCTTTAGAGATTTTTGCTGTCATTTAAGCTTTGCCTTTATGAAATAGAATCTCTCACAGACCTTCTGAGGATATGTGATGTGCAGAAGCATAAATCAAAATGGAATCACAAATGGAATTGGTGCCACAGACAACTGAAGAAGTGGCTAAGCCATCTCTGTGGAGAAATATTTCTGCTTCAGTGTTTGACAATTGTTATCCCTTTTTATTCATGCTGCTAAGACCATTACCTGTCTTCCCCACTTGTTTCTTCTGGCACAATCTGTAACAGACTTGGCCAGTCATCCCAGTGACAGTGATTTTTATCATGCTCCTCTTTTATCAGAGGACTCCCAGAGATCTCAGATCTGTCTGTGTTTACTTGTCAAGGTTCTTATAATTTCCCAGAAGGAACTCAAGCCATGATAAACCTTGTCTCCTAACATCCTGTTAATGCATTCTCTGTTTTCCTTTGAAAGAGGTCCAACATTACCACTTGAATAGTTTTGATCTTTAACAGTGTTAGCATTGTTCTCCAGTTCTCCTACACAAAGTAATGGCATAAAAAGAAGCCACAGTCGAGTAAACAACTTTGTTGCATGATGAACTATATACCACATGGAGAGACACAGCAGTGTAGTCTGAGGCATTTATAATTTTGGCTGAGATTCTAGTCAGGTCTCATTGGCTGAGAACCCGAGGCCTGGTGCAAAGCAAATCCACAGTTCTTTGTTTATTTGTTTGTTTTTTTAACTGTAAAGGATTGGGACATATACATGTACACACATTTGCATATCATACATCTACAACACCACATTACTTCAGATATAAATATGATGAGAAAAAACAGTATTGTGGGCTACAGCAGGGGATTAGATAATGCATGTATCTTTATGCAGATATTTTCATGACATAGACTTCTAAGGCTGGAGCTGGAATGAAGTGTGGGGGATTTTGCTACTCTGAAAATAGAAACGAGTATTTCCTTTGGCTATATCTCTACTTCTGTATGTTGAGCCAGCAATATTAGCATTGTGGCATTTAGCATTTCAGGCAATGTATAAGATGGATAAGAAGCTTGTGACCTGGAATCTTACTTTCAAATTTACTATAATCTCTATATAGAAGACAAACAACTTATATTTATTTGAAAAATCTTATTTAGGTGAATATATATATATATATATATATATATATATACACACACACACACACACACACACACACACACACACACATATACATATATGAATATGCTTTTATTTATTTCACGTGTGGGTGTGTTTGTTTGGGCATGAATGCTGTGGAGCTCATGCATGTATGAAGGACAAAGGACAACATTCAGGGATAGTTTCTCTTGTCTTTCATGCTGGTTCCCAACATCAAATTCAAGTAATTGGGCTGGTGTCAAGTGTTCATTCCTGCTGAGCCATCTTGGTGACACCAATTTTAGGTATTATTGTCTGTGCAGACACAATGAGAATACAGGGGTATAAAGATCTAAATGGCTCAGGATCAAAGAGGCTTATGTCAGGATACTCAAATTCCAGAGAAGGACTAACTTTATAGACCAGTTCTCAACAGGAAACTTCCCAGAACATCTACATATAAGTGAGAAAAAAACTTGATCTCTACCCTCAAAAGAATTAGGAGACCATTTAAACTTGAGACAGGGGTTGTGTGTGCTCCAAACAGAAGATAGGATCAAATGAAGCTGGCCATTTGTTCCACTTTCCTCAAAGCACTGGCCATTCTCAAAGGCATTACTGAGCTGGCATAGCTGAGTATAATCAGAAACTAGAGTTCAAGGACCAATAAGAAGAAAGGACATGGTACTTGGTTTTCTTTGAGGTTTCTATCTTTGGAGTAAAAATGATTCCATCTACTCAGACAATCTTTATATATTACCGTAACTTTGGAATCTGATAAATAACAGTAATTTACTTCTCCGAGTTCTGGATATTGGGAAGTCTCAGATCAAGGCAAGCAGACATTCAATGTCTACTCAAGGTCCTCATCCTGGTCTATAAATCGCTCCTTTTCATTATACCTTTTCATGGCAGAAGAGATAGGGATCTCTCTAAGATCTCTTTTATACCGTTCATAACAGCTCATGACTTAATCACCTGCCCTAAACTCCATCTGATAATACTATCACTTTGGGAGTTGGGTTTCAATGTATGAATTTGGTGAGGATGCAAAGATTTAGACCACAGCCTTGAACTTTGACAAAGAGTGGTTCACAAAACTGCAATTCTTGTTTAGAAGTAGCTCAGTGCTGGTACTGATTTGGTAACTGCCTGTCAGAGTTCATCCACAGACTCATATTAGCTGTCCTTCAATCAAAATTACAGCTTTCAATAAAATTACCATGAATGGAAGAAAATAATATAACAAATTGAAAATTCTGGAAAAGTAATTGACTAAATTGAGTCAGCACATTTGGTCATTTG
This sequence comes from Rhynchomys soricoides, assembly GCA_019843965.1. Lineage (NCBI taxonomy): Eukaryota > Metazoa > Chordata > Mammalia > Rodentia > Muridae > Rhynchomys > Rhynchomys soricoides. Next base: position 20,514,610 of record JADRCH010000004.1, on the reverse strand, counting down.
ACCTCTGTAAATGATACTTTCAGTTCCTCAGATGAAGTGATGAGAGATGTACCCAAGCTATATGAAGGCATGGCTTAGGCTGAACCCAGAGTATTCCTTGTCTCTTCTATCCCTATCCCTAGGTCTACAACCTAGTCTTCCAAAACTGATCGATTCAATCTGGCTTTTCTCTGCTTCTGACTGAATTGCACTGCCTGGCTTCGTACTAACTGACTTTAGCAATATGTTCTAGTCTTCTGTGTTCTTATCACTCTCCGGCTTGTTCTGGTTCTGTCTTTCCCTGTCCCTAGCTTGTCCTCTCTCTAACCTGTCTCCTTAGAACTGTCGCAGTAAAACTGCCTCACACACATCATCACCACCTTTATTTTCTCTCATTGCTCTTAAGTAATCTTTCTTCCTCTGCCATTGTTGTGTGAGTCGGGCACATCCTATCTCTGACTTATTCTGTCAAATCTTTCTCTGATTTGTCACTTTGCAACCTTCAATTAGATATTACTTTCAAACATGGCTTCTTCCTTCTACAGCCTAATCTTATCTTCAATGTTAGGGAATAAAGGTGTGTGCTACGTGTGTGTCTCTACTCTAACCAGATCATTCTATAATCCAGGGAATGTCTACATTCTGTCAAATCATATTTTTGAATGTGACCCCTTGCAGAAATATCTGGATTAAAATTCCGCTATAGACCTCTGGCTCTAGGTCTGACCTAAGTAGTATCAGTTTTTGTTTATCTTCTATGTAGATTCTTGGAAGATTTCATACAAGTATACAATGCATCTCAATAAACTTCATACTCCTTCTCAACAACTTGTCTTCCATTCCCCAACACTTTCCTTTTCAACTTCATGTTCTCTTATTTTTATTTTGGTAACCCACTGATTCTAAGTAGTGCTGCCCATGTATGTGACGGTGGGATTATCCATAGGAGCATGGGCACCATGCCAGTATAGCTCCCCCTACAAGGAAAAGTGATTTTTCTTCCCAACAGCCATCACCTATCAGATGCTCCTCAGCTTTAGTTCAGTTTAGACACTGTGAGTTCATGTGTATCTCAGCTGTGTTTTTTCCAGAGGATGGTATTTCACAGCACTCCTCAGTATCTTCTGCCTCTTAGATTTTTATCCTGTTTCCTCTTCAATCATATTCCTGGAGCCTTGAGATTGTGAATGTTTGATGTAGGCATCCCATCTACAGATGAGATTCATCATCATTTATTCTCAACACTTTGAACATTATGAGTCTCTGGATTAACTACCCACTGCAGTAAGAAGATTCCCAGAACCAGAGTGACAACAGCACAAATCTATGTATACAAAGCACAAAGCAGTTTAGTGAAATGGCCATTTAGCAAAACAACATCAATGGGTTCTCTCCTTTGGCATGTAATCTTCCCAACCTTGGGTTTTGACTATCTTTACAGTATCAGACATCTATTACTCACTATTACACTAGTAGGCACAATATGTACATAATGTGTTGTACAGTATAATTTATACTAACATCTTTGACCTGTCTGTAATATCGTTACAGTACATTCATACACTTTGAAAGATAACTAGTAAGAAGACTTCTAGGTCAGTTCAAGATTGATTTATACCTTGTTATCAAAAGCTGTGGTGTCTTCAGCAATTGTGTGTTTACTATCTAGTTGTTGCATGCAACAATGAACAGTGGCAATAGCTTTTAATAGTTTAATAGTTAATAATTAATAGTGTTAATTAGATTTCAAACTCCTGGAGTTTCAGAAGATTTCCTCCTATGTCCTTAGCTTTGGTTAAGCCACCTCCTTTCCTTCCTTCAGCCTTCAGTTCACAGTATTACCCATCTGTTCTTTGATTTCACATGGTCTGTCCTATTATATGGCTTACTCGGCTTGCAGGATTGTAGGTTTATGTACAGCTTTTCATGCGTATTCTACTTTGCTTAACCAGTCACTTGCTCCCTCCTTCTCCCATCCCGGTCACTCCATTACCTGCTTGAACCTTTCCTTCCTTTTATTTCCTCTCTCCATTTTCATTTACTCTATATTCTACTATCATTCTCCATTAATTCATGCCTCCCTACAATTGTAGACTCCTAGATTTCTGGCTTGCTCATGTGCCCAAGATTAAATACACAAAATCAAAAATTTGGCTCTAGGACCTATAGATGAGAGGGAAAATACAATATTTGCCTTTTGTGGCTTCACTCCATATATGACATTATTCCATATACTACTTTCTGTTTCCACGTATCTACCTGCAAATTTAATGACCTCATTTTTTCTTTCCAGCAGGATAATAGTTCCTTGTGTATATGTACCACCTTTTCTTTATCATTACTTGATGAATATCTATGTTAATTCTATTTTCTACCTGTTGTGACTAGAGCAGCCATGAACATGGATATGCACGTGTCTCTGTAGTAGGATATTAAGTTCTTTGGGTATTTGTCCATGAGTTGTGTAGCTGAATAATAGGATACTTCCAGGTTGTTGTTGTTGATTTTAGAGAAACTTCCAGACTAATTTCCAAATAGCTGCACTGTAGAATCATTCTCCCATCTCTACAACAATGACAACACTTGTCATATGTATTGCTCATCAGGGTCATTCTGACTGGGCTGTGATGGAATCTTAAAGTTTTAACATGCATTTTCCCAATAGATGAGGATATTTAACCATCTCAGTATTTAGTCATTTGTATTTCTGCTTTTGAGAAGAGAAGTTTCAAGTCTGTGCTATATTTCTGTTATTTATGCTCTGTGAGTCCTGAGTAACTCAGATGTGAAAACAAATAGAATTCTACAAAATGGAGAGCGAGGTCAAAGAGAAGCCTTCTTTAATATGTGGAGTAGTGACAAGCCTTGCCAGTCTGATGCAGCTCTAGCACAGCTATGTGTGCCTTGGCTTTACCATGCTGCTGCTTGCTATGAGTGATGCTTAGGAAATTATACCTAATCATTATGAGTACAGCCTTAGAGTTAGTTTTCTTGCCTCTTTTATGGAGGGCTAATTCAGAATGAAAACGGAGCTCAGAAAATGTTCTCCCAGCATGCCTTACTTGCAGTTCTCTATCAAGCTACGAATCCTTTATGCTAAGAGGATTTTATGCTTTTAAAAATTATATACAATGGAGTGCTTCAAGAACATATGCAATAAGCACTGACATGCTAGCTTATTTTACCCTTACTGTATACCAGTTCTTATATAATGCTTGAAAGAAATGAAGCTGGAGCTGGTGAAATAGCTAAGTGTGAAAAACCATTTGCCACTGAGCCTGAAGAACGGAGTTCAATCTTTTCCCTTGACCACCACAAGTATACTGTGTCTTTCACACATACACACACACACACACACACACACACGCATGCATACACACACATGCAAACACACAAACACCAACAAAGTAAAAAATTGTAAAAAATGAAGCTTCATGTCTTAAGACATATTCGACTGCTGAAAGTTTCACACTGATGCTGTAGTTTTTCTCACTGTTGGAACACAAGAATATTACTGTAATATATTTCAATAATGTTTACCTTTCCTTAGCTTTTGAGGTTGAATCTTTCAACAGCAGCAAAGTCTTTTCTTAGTGCCAGAGGTGGAAATGCAGCCATTGTAAATGAGTTATTCTGGAATGTGGAATAAGACACTTATTCACTTACTGGCCTTGGCACCAAAGGCTGGTATGATTATTTGTGGTTCAGGAAGAACATAAATGCTTGTGAGGTAGTTAAAATTTTACCATGTTTCATATGCTTCCAAAGCTAAGTACTAACCTTGGTATGTTGGTAGTCTGAACTCAAAGGCACTATTATATACATAGTATATGAATATGTGTAAGAGACTGATGCTCTGCGTTTGTTTTATCTACACTTGGTTTTTGTGGCTTAAATGATCTTAGACTGGTGTGATTTTGAAGCATTTACTTCTTTAGTTTTCTATCATTTTCTTGATTACTGCTGTCAATCCTTGGCCTTAATGACCTATGCCCTTTCTTCTCCGTCTCCCTCCCTCATCATTTCTCTATTCTTCAGGTCTCACAGGAGCTTGGTAGCATCTATGATTGCCACTCAGTAGATTCTCTTATCTGACTGCCTTATTCTGGATATTCAGGTATACAAGTGATGATCCCTGGATGAAGGGCAGGGCCACTGATCTTTCATTTTAATGATAGAAAAATCCTGCTGCTTATTTCTAGATGGCAAGTGAAATCTCTAACAATATTGATATATTGAATGTCTATTTAAGTTAGTAGCAAGGAAAAATATTTTAAAATGTCAGAGAAACTAAAGGTTTTCTCCATAATTGCTTTCTATTTTCTGAGTAAAGAAAGAGATTTGTACAAAATCTCTTTATTACTTTTCAGTTTGAGTTTGACAACTTCTAAGTTTAAGGCATGCTTATTATATTTTAAAAGTCAAAGAACACATGATCATTTCACCAAGTGGAATCATCAATAATTCAAATACAAAGAAGAGAATGGTATAGAATTTGCAAAGGCACAGACTCAAAGGGCAGCGTGATATAGAAATTTCTCAAAAGAAAACTAAAAACTGCAATTTTTTGCTTCATTACCACTGTGCAAATATGCAGTTTTGGGAACTCTTGACTTCATTTTCCTAAAATATAAATAGCATTTTAGTTAGCTGAAGGCATTGACATATGGAAAGTTTTTGAGAACTGATGTCAGTTGAGCAATTATCTAATAAATCAATGAACAAGTTATTATTGAACATTGGTTGTATATGTCGCTCTTCCCAGGTGGCGTGGAGGAAGTGGTGACCAAGTAGAATCAAGCTGCTGCAAGGGGACAAGCTGCTGGCAGATTATAACTGTCAAAATCAAAAAGGTCTCTCCGCTTAGAGTAACTGCTATGCATGCTTTTCCAGTCCCAAAGAGGGAGAGTAGAGGTAGGAATAAGAAGCAAGACAGTGACAAAGCAAAGTAGCAGGAAATAAATAAATAAATAAATAAATAAATAAATAAATAAATAACAGACAAACCAACCAACCAACCAAACTCTAAGAAGTATCTATAGAAATGCAGAACAAGAGACTGGCTCCAGAAATTCAGTCGGGACCCAGAGATCTTGGGTTTGTTAAAGGGAATATAAACTAGCAAACTGTTTTATTGTAATACCAGAGAAGCAGTGAGACCAGAATTACAAAACAAAATGAAGCAAGTATTTTTTGTCTGCTCTCTTTTGTGATTCTGACTATTCGATTGCTTTGCCTGTGAAGATGTTTGTGTAATTTTTCTTCAAGAATATCCTGTACTAATCAAAACAGATCAAGAAAACAGATATTCTCGCAGATTCTTTTAGACACAAAGACATTTTACAGTGTAGAATCTAGGAAAACAATAGTAGTGGTTCGAACAATGCCAGATAGATTAATATCTCTAACCAGCCCTGAGAATTCATTGAACAGAAAAGTCTGTATCCTTTTAATGGATAACCAAGCTCAGAAACTATAGAGGCTATTAGCAGGGACTGATGGTGGAGAACTTAAGACTCTATCCAGGTCACTAGAGAGAATCTCTGGACCTAGGCTCTCCTGTGGTAAGTTTCTGAGAAAATTTGTTGAGTTTAGTGAGCAACAAGATTGAATAACAAGGGCTTCCAGGGCGGGTGCTAGATGGAGAATAAGATGAGGATCTTATCACAGGAGGAGTTCAGAGAAGTCAAATGGTTCAGTCCATAAAGGTCCATGCTACACAGTGTTCATAATCTAGTTCAATCTACGAACCAATGTAAAGGTAGAAGGTAAGAACTGACTCCGTACAGTTGTCCTTTGACCTCCATCTGTGTGCTATGCTATATGAGCCCCCACATATACTCCCTCTCTCCTCTCTCTCGAACACACACACACACACACACACACACTCACACACACACACACAATCAGCCTGAGACCCTGTCTATAGCCTCAGTGTAAACCCACATGCACACACAAAAGCATACACACAAATGGCCTACTCTCTGAGTAATTGTTAATGACTATATCAGGAAACGTATGTCCAAAGTTTTGTTTGTTTTTTAGAAATGACAGTCTTAATTTTAGCCAAATGTTGGTTGAGGAACTTGGGCTTCTAGAGATGGCATTAGTTCACTGTTTGGAGGAGATTTTCAAGACTGCTCAGAAGAAGATTGTAAGAATGTGAACTTGAGCTGGGATTTGAGGAAGACAATTTACAGGTGAGGGATTAGGGTCTTACAGAAGGTTAAATGTAGAATTACCATGTGGCCCCCAAATTACACTTCTAGACACAGGATCTACAAAATTAAAGCCATATTTTCAAACAAAGCCTTGACCTCTGGCCCTCATGATTGTAAGGTAAATGAATGAGAATCCCTGAAAACTAGATGTGTAACTTTATTCCTCCCCCATTATTGTCATTTTCTCCTCATGTCCTTTTCTCTGTAACCTCCATGAAAGCCAGTTACATGCTGGTTCCTCTAAATATTGCTTTTCCTTATTTTTAAGACTATTCACTTTAGGTTTAAAAGTGGTCTACCTCCATGAGGGTATACTGGGTGAATGCTTAGTGTCTGTGGAGGTCAGAAGAATATGTTGGATCCTCTGGAACAGAAGTTTTGTGGTACGGGAGTACATTGCCATGTGGGTTTTGTGAATGGACTCTTGACCTTACACAAGAGCATCCAGTCCTCGTGGCTATCTCTGTCCCCAGAACGTTTTTTCTTATTATGGAAAAGAAGGAAATAGGGCTACTGTGGGCTTAGGTGCCTAAATAAATAACTATTTTAGGACAGGGTAAAACCAAAATTATAAATGTATTCACTAGAAACAGAGACTTGGAATTGGAAATGTGGGGTCATCAAACTATTTAAATAGATATAAGCAATAACTACCAGTCTTTATTTCAAATTAATTTACTTTTGAAGGATAAGATAGCATGATTTGTAGATATCCATGCAAATTGAGTTTAGGTTATAAACATTACACATTGTAGGAATATTACTCTGTATACTTTAAAAACTTCAATAATGATCATGACAAGGGATATATTCCAGCTATATTAAACATGGCGAAGATGTTGGTATAATTTTCAATTGTGACCAATAATAAGTGATATATAATGTGTTTGGGAGCAAAACTGCCAGTGAAGGCAAGCATTATTCCCAGATACTTCTCTAGCACACATGTGATAGAATATTCAATATTTAATTAATACCCTTCTCAGGTGGAAGATTCCAAGTTGAAGTTTCTGCTAGATCATATTGCTAAGCATCAGACACAGTGTAGATACCAAATATCAAGTTCATGCTGAATGAGCCAAGTGGTTTTATTTTATTTATTTTACTTTTATTTTTATTTTTTATTGTAAACTAACAACAGGGATGAGGTGCATGGCCATTTGAAGAGGCAACTGCATTATTTCCCTGGCAATAGATTCAGTGAGCCTCACATTTTGAGAACTTATTTATTTACATTTTGTAGATAAGAAGGAAAGCGATCTCTATAAAATCTGTAAATTTAAAAGCCAGTGACCTGTTCTTTTATGCTCATGTTATCACTAACATTATCTTAATTTTTAAAATTCATTTTAATGGATACCAGAATATTAAGAATGAAAGAAAGAAAGGTTCTGATCAATTTCATGTTCGTTTAATTTCAGTCAAAGCCCAGATGTTAAAAGAGATAGAAAGAAAAAAATCATAACCCAAGTCTTTAGTGTATTCACTAGCTAGTAGCAGAAATATACATATGAGCAAATTCTTAGAGAAATGTAGATAAATTAAATAATATACCACACACATGAGTATAAATGTGAGATAATATCTATATGCTGGGATAATTATAACATTTATTACTTGTCAATTATAATTTTATAGCACCATAAGTACAATTTCTATGTATATGCTCTTTCTACCAGTAAGGATAATTTGATGAAAAATTTTTAGTACATTTTTCTTTTAGTTATATACTGTTCCTATAGCATTATCCTTATAAGTAGCCCATAAAATTATTACTTTATGAATGCTACATGCAAATGTATAATTAATTTATTATGTGAAATATTTGGAAAAACGATTTGCAAATATATGTTTGATAGTTTTGAATTGCTGTTGAAAATTCTAGAATTTGAAATACTTCCTATTAAACATCTGCTTTGTATTCTTTGACATCTTGCCTTTCTCTGTGATGGATATTTTAAATTTTACCACTTAGTCATGGCAACACAAGTTCAGATAATACATCATACATAAATCCTCTGTACTAGGCTAAAAAGGGGGTTAGCTTTTGAGCTTCTTGCTGGAGATTCCTCCTCTTTATTTGTGCTGTAATTGAGAACAGAACACAGTCCTGTGTAGATTGTGGGGAGCAGAACCTGAAGACGCACTGGCTTTTGGAAAAGTAACATTGCCCGATTATTTTTATATATATTTTATTTACATTGCTCGAATTTTAATGGGTGATTAACTCACAACCCTTTTTATCTCTGTAGTAGTAGAGCTGTAAACTTCTCACTTTGTTGAAACATTCATGACTTCCTTTCAGTTTTCTGATAACTCTTTTTTCCTCATGAGATATTTAGAGATGCATTAGTATAATTGAAAATTTCTACATTGTATTCTGTTAGTGGCTTTTAAATTTTAAGACACTAAGCAACCTTAAACTATGAGATATTTTGAGAACTTTTTACTTGAAATTTCAACATTTGCTATAAAAATCAATAAAATTGTACTTTAACTTACAAAGAAAAGTGGCTTGTAAAAGCCATGCTTATAGCATTCATAATTCATTTTTAATTTGGAATCTTATGTTTTAGTATAAAACATTATTAAAATTGTGTTGTGCATAGATGTGTATATCTGTCTATATGTATATATGATTAAGAATATAATGAGCAATTTGACCATTAAATGTGTTAGGGGAAGCTGAAATCACTTTGGATAGGAATCACACATGACTTCTTACCCTAAAAGATCTTGAATATTTGATTCTCAGCCATAATTCTTCAGACAGATCCATTAAAGTCAATAGCTAGCAACAGTTTTTGGATTATAAAATGTTACAAATTTTAAAATATTTATTTTTAAATTATGTGTGTGTGTGTTTGTGTGTGTGTGTGTGTGTGTGTGTGTGTGTGTGTATGTGTGGGCATGTACATGTTAGTGCATGTGCCCTCTGAGACCAGAGGAGTCAGATCTCCAGAAGCTGGAATGACAGGAGGTTGTAGCCAATCCGACATGCATGTTGAGAACTAAACATTGGACTCTGCCAGAAGAGTGTACCACAGAGCCATTGCTCTGGTTTCTAAACAAATTCTCTAAGGAAAACATTTTGCCCTATAATTGCGTGATCACCAATGTTTTCTACTTACATTTTCAAGTTCAGTATTTTAAAAAATGTAATTATAAAGGGCTGGAGACATGATTTAGAGGGTTAGAGTACTGGCTACTCTTGCAAAGGACTTGAGTTTGGTATCTAGTGCCCATGTGGCAGCTTGAAACCATCTTTAACTTCTGAACCAAGGGATCCATTGTCTCTTTCTTGCTTCTGCAAATACCAGGCACTCACATGGGACACAGACATACATGCAGACAAGACAACCATACACATGAAATTAATAAATAAAAATGTATAATTATTATAGCATGATTCATAGCATGTAAGAAATGGAGTTTCCATCCATACCACAGATCTGCTACACTTCAGTAAGGCTTCCAGATAACCTGCATGTGCTTTACAGAGAGAAAACATTGGCTTATTTGGTAATCAGTAGAGCACCATTCCTGAGAGAGAAAACAAACAGATGACTGTATATTGGTTTTATATTTATACTTGTTTTTTGAGTATTTATTATAATTGTCTTATAGAGAAGTTCTTATGCATAAAAACATCTTTGTCTTATTTTTCTATTGCATGACAACAACCAAGACCAAAGCCTCTTATAAAAGAAAGTGTTTAATTTGGAGTTTACAGTTTCAGAGGGTTAGAGTCCATGACAATCACGGCAAAGTGTGTGGCAGCAGGCATGCAGGCTAGAGCAGTAACTGAGCTCTTGCATCTGTTCTACAGGCACCAGGAAGAGAGCACTAACTGGAAATTTTGAGACCTCAATGTCCTCCCCAAAAGGAACACCCCTCCCCCAACAAACCCACACATCTTGATCCTTCCCAAACAGTTTCACCACTTGGGGACCAAGTATTCAAATATGTGAGCCTATGGAGGCCATTCTCATTGAAACTACCACTTCCTCAGAAAATAAAAGGCTGACATTTTTGGGTGGATGCTCTAGAGTCCTTTTTTCATTTCTTATTTGTGTTGTTTGACTTTTTAATAGTTCATTGTATGAAGGTTTTGTGTATTTTAGACATTAAACTCTGCCCTGTCAAGTTTTTTACCCCCAACTTGGCAGAAGCTAGAGTCATTTGGGAAGAGAGCTTCTCAGTTGAGAAAATGCCTCCATGAGATTGTTTTTTTTTTGTCAGGCCTGCAGTTCATTTTCTTATTGATGATCCAAAGTGGGTGGGCTCAGCTCACTGGGGGCAGTGTCACTCCTGGACAGGTGCTCCTAGACTGTGTAAGAAAGAAAACTGAACAAGACTCAGAGAACAAGCCTTTCTACCTCCAAATCCCTTGAGTTCTTGCCCTGACTTCTCTCAGCAATGGATTGAGCTGTGGACCTGTAAGCTGAAACAAACCATTTCTAAACTAACTTGATTTTAGTCATGGTGTTTCATCACAGCAGTAGAAATCCCAACTATAATAATTCCTCATTAGATGAATGGTTTCAAACAATTTCCCTAGTTCTGTAGGCTGCCTTTTAATCTTTCTGTTTCCCTGATTATGGAAAAACATATAAATGACACAAATTTCACTCTTGTCTCTGGTTCCTTTGGCATCATATGAGAAAAACTACTAAGTCCAATACAAAAAACATGTTCATTTTTTTTCTTCTACAAGGAAGTTTTTGCTTATTTAAATATTTCACTAAAGCTTTTAAACTCATTGTGAGTTTGCTCTTAGTCTGATTTCATTCTCCTTTTGCTTCTTTATTTATTCTTCTCATACATTAATCCTGACTACAGCTTCCCTTCCTTCCTCTCTTCCCAGTCCCTCTCTCACAACTTACCCTCTCCTCCAGATCCACTTCCCTTCTATTTTACTTCAGAAAAGGTCAAACCTTCCAGAGATATCAACCAAACATAGCATAACAAATTACAATCTTTTACAGTTGGGTGTCTAAGTTTTTTTTCCCCCAATGCTAGTCATTGAAGATACTGGTTTTCCACTAATTATATACTCTTAGCATCTGGTGTGGTTTGATTGACAAATGTCCTCCATTTGGTGCAGTCATTTGAGTACTTGGTATTCAGTCAGTGGTGTTGTCTGGAGAAGCTATGTGGAGGTACAGCCTTCTTAGATGACCTGCTTTACTTGGGGCAAGCTTTGAGAATTAAAATCCTTGCCCCATTTCCAGTTTGGCCCTCTTGTTCTGTGTTCAGTAGTGATATGATCTCTCAGCCTTACCTCCTCAGTAAGATGGTCTCTCATCCTTCTGGGACTGTAAGCAAAATAAACTTCTTCTATAAGTTATCTTGGTTGTAGTATTTTTATCACAGCAACAGAAAAGTAACTAATCCATCATCCTAGTTGAAAACCAATCATGTATATGCGGTTGTATATCCAGGCTCTATTTTATGTTCTGTTCTTCTAGAGATGTTTTTTTTATCTTAAAACCATGGTGTTTTGAATTTGGAAACAGAAAATATGATGCCTCCAGGTGTGCTTGTTCAGGCTTGCTTCAGCCGTCCACACCTCTCTATTTTCTTATGGGTATTATTTGCTATTTTGATGAAACATGTCACTGAATCTTTCATAGGCGCTGTATTGCATTGAATCTGTAGATCATTTTGAGTAGAATTTGAAGAAAGGAGAAGATGAAGGGAAGAAGGGAGAAAGAAAGAGGAGATGCGGAGAGCTGTTGGATGTCAATGAATTGTGTCATACTAGGAAAACTACTGGGTGACTTCATAGTGCATCTCCTGTAGTTAATGGTTTCAGCATGAATTCAGCTCTCCCCATTTTCACTATGCTATTAGTCTCTGTCCCTTGAGGGTTTCTGCTGGAGAATTTACACTGGTTTATGCTAAAGTCTTTCTCCAATTCTTTTGCGATGCTAGTTTGTATCTGCTGCCCAAGAGGTGGGATGATCACAGAAGGAAGCAGGAGCCACCCATCTGCAGCTCTAATCTCAGGATACCAGTTAATTACAGAAAACACACACAGGATTCCCAGGATGCTGCTTCTGCAGATGATTGTCTTTATACTTTGATAGTCAGAAAATCAGTAGATTACTGTGCTTTGTCCTGGAATGAGCTGATTGGATCATGACTGTTATCTGCGGCACCTTTATGGGTTATGAGCATTATAGGGTAATCTCCTCCATGACTTTCCACTTATGGCTAGAATATTAACTTAGGTTATTTTACTTTGTTAGACCCCGCATGCCAATATTTTCTTCCCCCATCTGTGACATTCCTATTCATCTTCTCAACTGTTTCCCTTATGGTGAAAAGAAAAATAACATAGGAAGTTGTTTTCACTCAATGAGTGTCTGTTTTCATCTGGGTCATTTAAAGGCTGGCCTCGATATCATATCTTCCGATGCCTTCACACAGATGACTAATGTTTTATCTCTCTCTCCATTTTCTTGCTGTAAGGATTTGTTTACTGAAAATTGGTCTGCTTCTGCTAGAGCAGAGCTTAGACAGAATTTTATTCTCATATTCTCATTCTTAGGTTTTGCTCTATGAACATTAGTGTGAGAATATTTATTATGTTAGGTGCATGCCTGTGAATATATGAAGACTTGTATTATTGGTATATTTTCTACATAATGCTAAAATGGCTCATCTTCCTTTAAGTTTTTGCATATATATCATTCTAGATACATTTGGTATGCTATTCACAGCTGAAATGGTTTTCCCTTGCGTGCTTGTTTCTTAGAAATTTAAAAAATATTGTTTTTACATGAGCTTGGCAAAAGGCTTCAAAACACAACTGGCAACTAATGGTCCCACATTTTCCAAAATAAATTACTTTGATTTGCTCCAGTTACTATCTCAAGTATTTCTTCTTTAAAAAGTCCACTTGTTTTATAATTTCTAATTTTTTAAAGGTTAGACAATTTGCCTACCACTTTTTGGTAGCTGGCTTACAATGAACAGTGGCTTGTCTATAGTAGTCTACATTTCTTATCCAAAGTAGGTTAGATTTAAAATCTGTGCTAGGCCAACTGTCCTGTACCTTCTCAGATTTACTTCTTATACCTGTACTATAATAAGAGATTTACCAAATATTTAACATTCTATTATATTTGTGATTATTGGTAATTTGACCAAACAAAAACTATTCGAGACAGATGCTAGACACAGACTATGTTCAGGAAAACACCACATTTCTCACCACCACTGAAGGTCAGCATACATTCTTTAAGATTTAGTTTATTTATATTGGTCTGAAAATTTTGATGGTAAGAAAAATGGTTAGCAATAGTGTCATCTACATTTTAGAGTGAAGGAATTGTACACATTAGGGCTGGAATAACATCCCAGAACATCTTACATTTTTCTGTTTACAGTGGATAAAATTAAATTGGAGAAATGAACACAAGGGTGAGGTAAGCTTGGAACAATATATATCATGTGCTTGAGATATACACTCATTTTGAGAACATGCCAAGTATACAAAGTGAGTAATCATTAAACTTATTTAAAACTAATTGTCAGAGTCACTATTTTTAGTAGAAGCAGCATTTATACATATTTCCTGCAGTGACTGTTTTATGACTTTATGTTCCTTATTCATAACTATGTCATTGCCAGCTGATGTCAGAACACATACTTACTGTATATTTGTACTTGTGATGACAGAATATCTATCTGCAAAGTCTATGTCATTATGTAAATGTCACTGTCCAACTTTGTAAGATGACTCACTATGAATTGATGGGATTTATTCCTTTGAAGGTCACCTTTGAAGAAATATATATCTAGTGATATTTATTGTGGCAATGAAAATTTCAGTGATACACAAATTGAACCCTCTGACTGGTTTGAGGATGAAAGAATCATTGAAAACAGAAAAAGGAGGATTTAGAAAAGAAGTACATTCTGAGAGAGTAATGGAGGGAGTATTGGAGAGCAGAATTCTGTGTCAGTCAGTGATACATCCTCCAGAAAGCTCTGTCTTTCAGCTGGGTCTAAGCTCCAGGGATGGAGGGACTTTGAGTAGGCACTGGAGGGGTGTTTGAGCATACAATCCTTGTGGAAAGTGTAAGAAGTAATTTGTGAACCAGTGTGAAATCTGCCACACTGTGACTAGAAGAAAGTTTTTGAATGCATTCTAAAACTAGAAGTAATTTTAGTACCAGGATATGCACTGCCAACACACCAAGGTAGTTTCTTCCATGGGAAATGGTACAAGGTGAATCCAGTTTTCAGAGAAATACCCAGAAAATGGTAGGAACAAAAATGAGGAAAAATAGTTGGTGATTTGCAGTATTTTGGGACCACAGTCTTGGATTCATCACTTCGTTGGCTATTCTTGGATATAATGGTGTTGGCTGCAAGTGCCACACCCATGTTTATATTACCACAAAGAAAAGTAGACTCACCAGAATGAAGAATGACTAAGTGAGATGGAGCTCTTAAGAGACCTCTGCACATACATCATCAGTCCTGTTTAACCCTCTCTCTTCTTCTTCAACTCTTTCCTTATCATTCTACATTTCTTAGGATCATTGTTTCACATTTTGGAAAATCATCTGTGAATTTGCTATGTAAGCATATGTACATATCATTTCTAGAAACCTTGCTTTTGTTAAACTTTCTCCTAGATAGAGGAATAAATAAAGATGTATATACACATATACAGATAGAATGGGCATTATATAATGTGGATGGGCATTACTTAACTGCAAATAAAATTCGGGAAGAATGCACATGGAACCATTGATTACTGAAAAAGCAATGTCCGGGTGTGGGCAAGAAGAGAGCATTGCATGCTGCTTGACATATTTTTATTTGATTTGATTGTATAGTTTCAAAATTGGTTGTTTTAAGTTATGAAGATATAATAATTTCTGACACAGTCTTGAATGTGACAAAGAAAACTGACAGAAAACAATATGAAATGTGTTTCAAGAGTGAAATAGAATTCAGGCTCTTAGGATGGTCTTGTGACACAAACCTGGAAACTTAAGTTCAATCTCTGAAACCCACATAAAGGTAGATGGGTAGAACCTTTCCCATAAAGTTGTCCTCTGACCTGCAACTAATCCTGTGGTGTGCATGGCCTCTGTGCCGTGCACACATATGAATACACACAAATCAAGTAGAATTCACAGATCAAAAATTTCATTTCATGAACTTTTAAGACACACTTTAAAAACACACTTTGAAAAAGATAGATTGGAATGATGTAGTTTCATTGGTTGTCATGATGACATTATCAATCTATTCCATATCTCTGTTCCACTAGTCATAAGCTACAGGAGAATTGCCTCTAACTTGTTGGTGCTTTGAGGACTGATTGACAGAAAAATTTGTGGTGAGACAAACACATGAGATATAAAATATGACTGCTGCTCTCAGTTTTTTTTTTTTTTCTGTTTATCATGGATGAAGGACTAGCTTGGACCACAAAGGACAGAGATACTCATGGCCCTCCAAGGGTTAGCCTATCATATGCTTTAAAGTGTGGAGCTGAATGGAAAGCACAGGTTCTGGGATTAGATGAGGCAGTTTCTAGGTCAGCTTGTGTGTGCACACAGCACCATCATCTCAACAGTTAGTGAGAGCTGTAAGATTTACACACTTCCATAAGGAAATCTCACAGCAACTTCAAGATTCATGGCATCATCACTCCCATTTTACACATAAGACATCTCATTTAAGAAAGATTAAGTTATCTGTCCAAGGACAGGAAAGCTTCGAATTGAAGTTGGGAAGAGAAATGAAACAAGCATATGTCTGCAGAGTCAAGTCCAAAGCTTAATTTAACGTTGTATAAACAATATTCAAAGCAAATAATATATGTTAAAAAGCCAGGTCTCTGCTCTGTTCTTTGACTCTCATTATCTTGTCTAATCATTTAGAGAATTTACAAATAAATACTTGCGTCTGGGTCTAAACTCAACAATTTGATTAAATTGACTTAAGAACCTCTGTCTGCAACATTTTCCAGTGTACAATAAAGAGGAAATACACCTTACTTGAGGATAACACTGGCTAACACCAGACTAAAATAAAAACTGGATCATATTGCCATAAAATTTCCTTTTGTTTGTACAGCATATATCAATTCAAAGACATTTGTATGACTCCTATAATATTTTTTCCTACCACAATCTACATAAGTAGCATGTTCCCTAATTTTAATCATGTTGGTGCATTAACATGAGCTTCCTTCTTTCAAAACAACAGCAAAATTTTATTTTGAATTATTTTTATGAACATAGAGTTCAAATGAGAGGATCAAAAATATTCTTATATGTAGTAGTAATGCCACTTCTTCCTGTGTGTACATATGTGCCATGGTACACTTGTGGAAGTCAGAGGCAACTTGTGAGAGTTGGTTCTCCCTTTCTACCATCTGAATTTCAGGATTTAATTATGGTTGTTAGGTTGGGCAGCAAGACCATTTACAGACTGGTCTATTTCACTTACCCAATAAAACAGTTTAAAGAAAACATGATACCAACCAATCATATTTTGGGGGTCACTATGGAAAAAATCAAGAATGGCTGGATGAAAGGGTTATAGCTTTAAAACTGTCCTTTACCCACTCTTGTTATTTATATGTAATATCATCATTTATTGCATGAGCACTACAGAAACATGGTTCAAACTTTAGGTTTAAGTAAGGTCAATAGTAAGACTGTATTTAACATGTCTGCAACACTGACAAATATAAAAGATATGGAGATAAAGAAAAGCTAATAGATGCTGCATATGTCACTTATGACCATCCTGTAGGAACTGTGAAGTGGCCATGTCTTAGTTATAGTTATGATTGCTGTGATAAAACATCATAACCAAAAGCAACATAGAAAGGAAAGGATTTTTTCAGCTTACACTTCCACATCACCGTTCACTATCAAAGGAAGTCAGAACAGGAACTCAGACAGGACTGAAACCTGGAGGCAGGCACTGATGCAGAGGACATGGAAGGATGCTGTTTAGTGGCTTGCTCAGTCTGCTTTCAACTAGAACCCAGGACCACCAGCACAAAGGTGGCCCACCCACAATGAACTGGGCCCTCCTCAATTGATCATTAACTAAGAAAATGCCTTACAGGTATATGTTATAGAGACAGTTTCTCAAATGATGTACCTTCCTTTCAGATAACTCTAGCTTGTGTCACGTTGACATAAGATTAGCCAGCACAGGCTACAGGATGGAAAGCTTCCCATGGGGTTTAGTAAAGAATCTGACCATTTCCATTAACAAGTTAATGAGCAAACATGGCTGCCAACATGAGAATCTGCTTCTTTTCTTTGCTATTTTTCAACAAGTGGTCCTCTAAAGCATAAGCATATATTACCATCTGTCAATCTAACCTAATATGTGTTTTGGAAAGAACAAACATATCTAGCAATTATCAGTCTTGATCTTAGTAGACCTGTGTGAGGCTTGTGTAACTGAATTTGTTAATCAGAACATCAGATTAGCTCAGAGAATATGATTCTAGAATCTATGCGAATCACTTTGAAACTGTAGGTACTTCTTTACTAAGCTATTTGAAATATTTAGATGAAGTCCTAAAATTGGAGATAAAAAGGCTTCAAAAGTTTTACATGACATCAGCAACAGGGAAGAGGCAACATCTCTGAGAATAAGATAAAATCTTATGATATATTTTAAAAATAAGACACAAGGTATACAAAATAATACTCTTGCTGGTAGGGAATGGAATGTATTGTTCAAATAGTGATACTTTCATCTTTTAATACAGTAGATGTGGGCAATGAAGTGAACCGATGGGATCCATCAGAAGAACTGGAATATGAGATTGTAAGGTACAAGTTTGCCATAAACTCTTTATGACAGATGCATTTTTACAGTTTTCTTTCCTATTTCATAGTGATATTTTACTTAGATGGTAGTATATATTAAAATTAATTTTTGTTTGGCACAGCAGAAATATGAAATGCTTGCTTTTATTTTACAAGCCAGAAACCCTTCAACCTTTTTATATGCTTACTACCCCTTTTTAGCAAGGGATTTGTTCATGTACATCTTCAATGGATTTCTACATAGAGATTAATTCTCTTTGTGACTTTGGACTAAAATACATCACCTGGTTTTATAGAAACTTTTATAGGGTTTTTTATTACATGAAAGTAGTTTTATTTTTATTACCTGCTGATATTTACAGACATTGCTTTTTTGGCATACAATTGATTCTCATCAGTCATGATGATATATTCTGTAACTTCAGCTGGAAGAGTGAATTGGTAAGTAATGAATCATCATTCCCGGGGAAAATGCAGAGTTGGCTGCCCAAGATTATTTGGTGGCAATATTCTCATCAACTGATTAATATATAACTTTTTTCTATGTGTGTTTGTGTTTAAATGTTAATTAATATGCAGTGGATTCCTAACATTGGACTCCCTGCCAATAGGAGTACAACTCAGACCAGAAGAGAAATTATCTAGAACACCTGTGCTGTCTCCATGAGTGGCATCACTGCCTTCATGCATGCATGTGTGTGTGTGTGTGTGTGTGTGTGTGTGTGTGTGTGTGTGTTCATGCACCATAGTGTTCATGTGGAGCTAATGCTCATGTGGAGCTAGAGGTCAACTTTTCTGAGTTTCCCAGATGGATGCACAGAGTGTCCACTTCCTGTTTCATAGCTAGAGATGTGTGCATCAGGCAATTCAAATGATTTGCCACTCCATGAATGTCTTTGAACATCTTAAGAAACATCACGAGAACCAATTTTAGCAGAACACATAACATTGTGAATTTACAAAAATGGAATCCATGAAAGAGTATGAAACACATGCTAATCACCCAATATAAAACTGTTTTAGATTCAGGAGAATCATACATTCATGGTGCTGTGTAGTTTTATCTATTTTCAAAAAACTTTTGTCATCTACAATTAAAGTTGTAAACCTGTTAGGACTTCAGTCTTGATTATTCCTGTCCGCCAACCTTTGACAACTCCTCATCTGCCTTCTCTGTATGAATTTATGTGTTCTTAAGGTTTTATATAAACAGAGTCATACAGCATATGGCCTTTTGTGTCTTGACTCATTTAACCTATTGCTTTGAGTTCATCTATATTGTAGTATGTATCAATTGATCATTCTATTTTACGGCTGAGTAAAACTCCATCCTTTAGCTGCTCACATGGTCATGGTATTGAGGTTCAGGGGAGACTTACAAAAGGTCCTAGGTTCATATAGAAGGATTGAGAAAAGACATAAGCATAGCAGAGACTGTACACATAGCTGGCACAGTACATGTCCATGGGTGAATGGGTGAGACTAGAACAAAGAAAACCATTAAATAGTTCAAACAGCACCACTGCACAAATGATTGGGGCTTTGTTTAATTTTGAGACAGTGTCATGCATCCCAGGCTATTCTTGAGCTGACTGGCTACAGCTGAGGCTGAGCTTGGGCTCTTTTCTGAACTGCCAGGAGGACTGTAAGAGTAATGTCCACCAGGAGGTTTTCTAGTAAATAATTACAACAAACAAACAGAACTATTATTTTCTTCCTTAAGCATTAACCCTTTTGCTGTGTTAATAACTTTGTCAATCACCTACACAGTAAAATACTCCTCAGAAAAGCTGTCCCCAAAACTTTTGGGAACTTTCATGAAGCTCCTTGACATATGAAAGTCATCATAGCATTCTCTTAGGCCATTGTGTAGTTTCTCCCCATGAGTGTTTTCCTCACAATGGTCCCCAAACCACTATCTTACACATGAGAACACTGTATATTGTTCTGCAATAAAGTCTCTGTATTCTATACTGTGCTCCACATAATATCTGTAGTCATTTGGTGAGATCCCAATGGCCAGGGAGCCAAAAAGGAGGTTGGAGTAAAATTCCAATAACTCTTTGATAAATAGTCATAGAAGAAAAGTCACTCATATTAATTTTTATTGGTATATACTCTCTGTGACACTGAATTCTTCTACCACGCATAAGAAGAAGGAGGAGGAGGAGGAGGAGAAGGAGGAGGAGGAGGAGGAGGAGGAGGAGGAGGAGGAGGAGGAGGAGAAGAAGAAGAAGAAGAAGAAGAAGAAGAAGAAGAAGAAGAAGAAG